>JAVJIX010000316.1:230000-237500 GCA_036785185.1 Paratrypauchen microcephalus
TAAACCAGGTCTAAAACAGGACTAAACCAGGACTAAATAAGGACTAAACCAGGACTAAACTAGGTCTAAACCAGGACTAAACCAGGTCTAAACCAGGACTAAACCAGGACTAAACCAGGTCTAAACCAGGACTAAACTAGGTCTAAACCAGGACTAAACCAGGACTAAACCAGGACTAAACCAGGACTAAACTAGGTCTAAACCAGGTCTAAAACAGGACTAAACCAGGACTAAACCAGGTCTAAACCAGGACTAAACTAGGTCTAAACCAGGACTAAACCAGGTCTAAACCAGGACTAAACTAGGTCTAAACCAGGACTAAACCAGGACTAAACCAGGTCTAAACCAGGTCTAAACCAGGACTAAACTAGGTCTAAACCAGGACTAAACCAGGACTAAACCAGGACTAAACCAGGTCTAAACCAGGACTAAACTAGGTCTAAACCAGGTCCAAACCAGGTCTAAACCAGGACTAAACCAGGTCTAAACCAGGACTAAACCAGGACTAAACCAGGTCTAAACCAGGACTAAACCAGGACTAAACCAGGACTAAACCAGGACTAAACCAGGACTAAACCAGGACTAAACCAGGACTAAACCAGGACTAAACCAGGACTAAACCAGGACTAAATAAGGACTAAACCAGGACTAAACCAGGACTAAATAAGGACTAAACCAGGACTAAACCAGGACTAAACCAGGACTAAACCAGGACTAAATAAGGACTAAACCAGGACTAAATAAGGACTAAACCAGGACTAAACCAGGACTAAACTAGGTCTAAACCAGGACTAAACCAGGACTAAACCAGGACTAAACTAGGTCTAAACCAGGTCTAAAACAGGACTAAACCAGGACTAAACCAGGTCTAAACCAGGACTAAACTAGGTCTAAACCAGTACTAAACCAGGTCTAAACCAGGACTAAACTAGGTCTAAACCAGGACTAAACCAGGACTAAACCAGGACTAAACCAGGTCTAAACCAGGACTAAACCAGGACTAAACCAGGACTAAATAAGGACTAAACCAGGACTAAACCAGGACTAAACTAGGTCTAAACCAGGACTAAACCAGGACTAAACCAGGATTAAACTAGGTCTAAACCAGGTCTAAAACAGGACTAAACCAGGACTAAACCAGGTCTAAACCAGGACTAAACTAGGTCTAAACCAGTACTAAACCAGGTCTAAACCAGGACTAAACTAGGTCTAAACCAGGACTAAACCAGGACTAAACCAGGACTAAACCAGGTCTAAACCAGGTCTAAACCAGGACTAAACTAGGTCTAAACCAGAACTAAACCAGGACTAAACTAGGTCTAAACCAGGTCTAAACCAGGAATAAACCAGGTCTAAACCAGGTCTAAAACAGGACTAAACCAGGACTAAATAAGGACTAAACCAGGACTAAACTAGGTCTAAACCAGGACTAAACCAGGTCTAAACCAGGACTAAACCAGGACTAAACCAGGTCTAAACCAGGACTAAACTAGGTCTAAACCAGGACTAAACCAGGACTAAACCAGGACTAAACCAGGACTAAACTAGGTCTAAACCAGGTCTAAAACAGGACTAAACCAGGACTAAACCAGGTCTAAACCAGGACTAAACTAGGTCTAAACCAGGACTAAACCAGGTCTAAACCAGGACTAAACTAGGTCTAAACCAGGACTAAACCAGGACTAAACCAGGACTAAACCAGGTCTAAACCAGGTCTAAACCAGGACTAAACTAGGTCTAAACCAGGACTAAACCAGGACTAAACCAGGACTACACCAGGTCTAAACCAGGACTAAACTAGATCTAAACCAGGTCCAAACCAGGTCTAAACCAGGACTAAACCAGGACTAAACCAGGTCTAAACCAGGACTAAACCAGGTCTAAACCAGGACTAAACTAGGACTAAACCAGGTCCAAACCAGGTCCAAACCAGGTCTAAACCAGAACTAAACCAGGACTAAACTAGGTCTAAACCAGGACTAAACCAGGACTAAACCAGGACTAAACCAGGTCTAAACCAGGTCTAAACCAGGTCTAAACCAGAACTAAACCAGGACTAAACTAGGTCTAAACCAGGACTAAACCAGGACTAAACCAGGTCTAAACCAGGACTAAACCAGGACTAAACCAGGTCTAAACCAGGACTAAACCAGGACTAAACCAGGACTAAACCAGGACTAAACCAGGACTAAACCAGGACTAAAGCAGGACTGCACAGTGTGTGTCAGAAGCCCTCACGTGATGAAGAAGTCCGCTCTGCTCTTGGAGTTGCTGATGAACTGGAGGTAGCAGCGGTCAGAGCAGAGAGAGTCCAGGTACTGCTCCTCAGAAATATCCAAAGAACGTCTGAGGAACTGAAACACTGGAGCCGCGAAGGTCTCCATCGTAAAACCCTGTCGCACAAACACACCCGCAGATACACAAACTTCAACAAAAACACTCATATTCAGACCACAGACTAAAGAAGTGTCCAGAGTGAGACAGAAGTGTGAGACAGAAGTGTCCAGAGGGAGACAGAAGTGTGAGACAGAAGTGTCCAGAGTGAGACAGAAGTGTGAGACAGAAGTGTCCAGAGTGAGACAGAAGTGTCCAGAGGGAGACAGAAGTGTCCAGAGTGAGACAGAAGTGTGAGACAGAAGTGTCCAGAGTGAGACAGAAGTGTGAGACAGAAGTGTCCAGAGGGAGACAGAAGTGTCCAGAGTGAGACAGAAGTGTCCAGAGGGAGACAGAAGTGCCCAGAGGGAGACAGAAGTGTGAGACAGAAGTGTCCAGAGTGAGACAGAAGTGTCCAGAGGGAGACAGAAGTGTCCAGTGTGAGACAGAAGTGTCCAGTGTGAGACAGAAGTGTCCAGAGTGAGACAGAAGTGTCCAGAGTGAGACAGAAGTGTCCAGTGTGAGACAGAAGTGTCCAGAGTGAGACAGAAGTGTCCAGAGGGAGACAGAAGTGTCCAGAGTGAGACAGAAGTGTCCAGTGTGAGACAGAAGTGTCCAGAGTGAGACAGAAGTGTGAGACAGAAGTGTCCAGAGTGAGACAGAAGTGTCCAGTGTGAGACAGAAGTGTCCAGAGTGAGACAGAAGTGTCCAGAGTGAGACAGAAGTGTGAGACAGAAGTGTCCAGAGTGAGACAGAAGTGTCCAGTGTGAGACAGAAGTGTCCAGAGTGAGACAGAAGTGTGAGACAGAAGTGTCCAGAGTGAGACAGAAGTGTCCAGAGTGAGACAGAAGTGTCCAGTGTGAGACAGAAGTGTCCAGAGTGAGACAGAAGTGTCCAGAGGGAGACAGAGGTGTGAGACAGAAGTGTCCAGAGGGAGACAGAAGTGTTCAGACTGAAACAGAAGTGTGAGACAGAAGTGTCCAGACGGACACAGAAGTGTCCAGAGTGAGACAGAAGTGTGAGACAGAAGTGTCCAGAGGGAGACAGAAGTGTCCAGAGTGAGACAGAAGTGTCCAGAGGGAGACAGAAGTGTCCAGAGTGAGACAGAAGTGTCCAGAGGGAGACAGAAGTGTGAGACAGAAGTGTCCAGAGTGAGACAGAAGTGTCCAGAGTGAGACAGAAGTGTCCAGAGTGAGACAGAAGTGTCCAGAGGGAGACAGAAGTGTCCAGAGTGAGACAGAAGTGTCCAGAGTGAGACAGAAGTGTCCAGAGTGAGACAGAAGTGTCCAGAGGGAGACAGAAGTGTCCAGTGTGAGACAGAAGTGTCCAGTGTGAGACAGAAGTGTCCAGAGTGAGACAGAAGTGTCCAGAGTGAGACAGAAGTGTGAGACAGAAGTGTCCAGAGTGAGACAGAAGTGTCCAGAGTGAGACAGAAGTGTCCAGAGGGAGACAGAAGTGTCCAGAGTGAGACAGAAGTGTCCAGTGTGAGACAGAAGTGTCCAGAGTGAGACAGAAGTGTGAGACAGAAGTGTCCAGAGTGAGACAGAAGTGTCCAGAGTGAGACAGAAGTGTCCAGTGTGAGACAGAAGTGTCCAGAGTGAGACAGAAGTGTGAGACA
The DNA here is from genome assembly GCA_036785185.1 of Paratrypauchen microcephalus. NCBI lineage: Eukaryota > Metazoa > Chordata > Actinopteri > Gobiiformes > Gobiidae > Paratrypauchen > Paratrypauchen microcephalus. Next base: position 233,992 of record JAVJIX010000316.1, read on the forward strand.
GAAGTGTCCAGAGTGAGACAGAAGTGTCCAGAGGGAGACAGAGGTGTGAGACAGAAGTGTCCAGAGTGAGACAGAAGTGTCCAGGGAGACAGAAGTGTCCAGAGGGAGACAGAAGTGTCCAGAGTGAGACAGAAGTGTCCAGAGTGAGACAGAAGTGTCCAGAGTGAAACAGAAGTGTCCAGAGGGAGACAGAAGTGTCCAGTGTGAGACAGAAGTGTCCAGTGTGAGACAGAAGTGTCCAGAGGGAGACAGAAGTGGCCAGTGTGAGACAGAATTGTCCAGTGTGAGACAGAAGTGTCCAGAGGGAGACAGAAGTGTCCAGAGGGAGACAGAAGTGTTCAGACTGAAACAGAAGTGTGAGACAGAAGTGTCCAGAGGGACACAGAAGTGTCCAGAGTGAGACAGAAGTGTGAGACAGAAGTGTCCAGAGGGAGACAGAAGTGTCCAGAGTGAGACAGAAGTGTCCAGAGGGAGACAGAAGTGTCCAGAGTGAGACAGAAGTGTCCAGAGGGAGACAGAAGTGTCCAGAGGGAGACAGAAGTGTCCAGAGTGAGACAGAAGTGTCCAGAGTGAGACAGAAGTGTCCAGAGTGAGACAGAAGTGTGAGACAGAAGTGTGAGACAGAAGTGTCCAGAGTGAGACAGAAGTGTCCAGAGTGAGACAGAAGTGTCCAGAGTGAGACAGAAGTGTTCAGAGTGAAGCAGAAGTGTCCAGAGGGAGACAGAAGTGTCCAGAGGGAGACAGAAGTGTGAGACAGAAGTGTCCAGAGTGAGACAGAAGTGTCCAGAGTGAGACAGAAGTGTCCAGAGTGAGACAGAAGTGTCCAGAGGGAGACAGAAGTGTCCAGTGTGAGACAGAAGTGTCCAGTGTGAGACAGAAGTGTCCAGAGTGAGACAGAAGTGTCCAGAGTGAGACAGAAGTGTGAGACAGAAGTGTCCAGAGTGAGACAGAAGTGTCCAGTGTGAGACAGAAGTGTCCAGAGTGAAACAGAAGTGTCCAGAGTGAGACAGAAGTGTCCAGAGTGAGACAGAAGTGTCCAGAGGGAGACAGAAGTGTCCAGAGTGAGACAGAAGTGTCCAGTGTGAGACAGAAGTGTCCAGAGTGAGACAGAAGTGTGAGACAGAAGTGTCCAGAGTGAGACAGAAGTATCCAGAGTGAGACAGAAGTGTCCAGTGTGAGACAGAAGTGTCCAGAGTGAGACAGAAGTGTGAGACAGAAGTGTCCAGAGTGAGACAGAAGTGTCCAGAGGGAGACAGAAGTGTGAGACAGAAGTGTCCAGAGTGAGACAGAAGTGTCCAGAGGGAGACAGAAGTGTCCAGATGTGAGACAGAAGTGTCCAGAGTGAAACAGAAGTGTCCAGAGGGAGACAGAAGTGTCCAGTGTGAGACAGAAGTGTCCAGATGTGAGACAGAAGTGTCCAGAGTGAAACAGAAGTGTCCAGAGGGAGACAGAAGTGTCCAGTGTGAGACAGAAGTGTCCAGTGTGAGACAGAAGTGTCCAGAGTGAGACAGAAGTGTCCAGAGGGAGACAGAAGTGTCCAGAGTGAGACAGAAGTGTCCAGAGTGAAACAGAAGTGTCCAGAGGGAGACAGAAGTGGCCAGTGTGAGACAGAAGTGTCCAGTGTGAGACAGAAGTGTCCAGAGGGAGACAGAAGTGTTCAGACTGAAACAGAAGTGTGAGACAGAAGTGTCCAGAGGGACACAGAAGTGTCCAGAGTGAGACAGAAGTGTGAGACAGAAGTGTCCAGAGGGAGACAGAAGTGTCCAGAGTGAGACAGAAGTGTCCAGAGGGAGACAGAAGTGTCCAGACTGAGACAGAAGTGTCCAGAGGGAGACAGAAGTGTCCAGAGTGAGACAGAAGTGTCCAGTGTGAGACAGAAGTGTCCAGAGTGAGACAGAAGTGTCCAGAGTGAGACAGAAGTGTCCAAAGTGAGACAGAAGTGTCCAGAGGGAGACAGAAGTGTCCAGAGGGAGACAGAAGTGTGAGACAGAAGTGTCCAGAGTGAGACAGAAGTGTCCAGAGTGAGACAGAAGTGTCCAGAGGGAGACAGAAGTGTCCAGAGGGAGACAGACGTGTTAGACAGAAGTGTCCAGAGTGAGACAGAAGTGTCCAGAGTGAGACAGAAGTGTGAGGCAGAAGTGTCCAGAGTGAGACAGAAGTGTCCAGAGGGAGACAGAAGTGTCCAGAGGGAGACAGAAGTGTCCAGAGGGAGACAGAAGTGTGAGACAGAAGTGTCCAGAGTGAGACAGAAGTGTCCAGAGTGAGACAGAAGTGTCCAGAGTGAGACAGAAGTGTCCAGAGGGAGACAGAAGTGTCCAGAGGGAGACATACGTGTTAGACAGAAGTGTCCAGAGTGAGACAGAAGTGTCCAGAGTGAGACAGAAGTGTGAGGCAGAAGTGTCCAGAGTGAGACAGAAGTGTCCAGAGTGAGACAGAAGTGCTTTTTACACACAAACTGAACTGGATCCAGAGTCCATAGAGCCTGAATTGCGCCCATGGTTACTTCCTGTTTGGAGCGTGGCGTTCTCACCTCGTGCGTCTGCTCCTCCCTCCTCCCGTAGTCTTCTGCGGTCAGGACACCGGGGGCGGGGCCGGTCAGGCCTCTCTGGACGGACACTCGCGTTCCTTCTTTGATGATGGTCGTGAGCTCATAAAAGTCATGGTCCTCAGAGATCTCGAACACTCCCAGCATGCTCCACTGCCGCCGGAGGTGCCACCAGCGGCGCCGCCTCCTGGACGCCCTGGACACCGCGGCGCCCTCGGCCATGTTGGACTGCGGCAGAACAGAGGCCTGAGCTCTAACGGAGTTTACAGAGACTCAATGTCCCAGAATCCTCTGCTCTGTCCTAAAGTCAGACTGAAAACACTGTTCCACCTTGTGATGTCATCATGTGGTGATACAGGAACTACTATCTACTACTACTACTACTACTACTACTACTACTACTGCTACTGCTACTACTACTACTACTACTGCTACTGCTACTGCTACTACTACTACTACTACTACTGCTACTACTACTGCTACTACTACTGCTACTACTACTACTACTACTACTACTACTACTGCTACTGCTACTGCTACTGCTACTACTACTACTACTACTACTTACTACTACTACTACTTACTACTGCTACTACTTACTACTGCTACTGCTACTGCTACTACTGCTACTGCTACTGCTACTGCTACTGCTACTACTGCTACTGCTACTGCTACTGCTACTACTACTACTACTACTACTACTACTGCTACTGCTACTGCTACTGCTACAAGTTACTACTGCTAATTGCTAATGCTACTGCTACTGCTACTACCACCACTGCTACTACTACCACTACTTACCACTGCCACCGCTACTGCTACTACTGCTACTAATACTAATGCCACTGCTACTACTGCTACTGCTACTGCTACTGCTACTACTACTACTACTACCACCTTACCACCACCACCACTTACCACCGCTACCACCTACCGCTACCACCGCTACCGCTACTGCCACCGC
>JAVJIX010000316.1:242500-310000 GCA_036785185.1 Paratrypauchen microcephalus
TGTTCTCCCTGTGTGGAGTCTGCATGTTCTCCCTGTGTCTGTGGAGTCTGCATGTTCTCCCTGTGTAGAGTCTGCATGTTCTCCCTGTGTGGAGTCTGCATGTTCTCCCTGTGTCTGTGGAGTCTGCATGTTCTCCCTGTGTGGAGTCTGCATGTTCTCCCTGTGTGGAGTCTACATGTTCTCCCTGTGTCTGTGGAGTCTGCATGTTCTCCCTGTATGTGTGGAGTCTGCATGTTCTCCCTGTGTCTGTGTGGAGTCTGCATGTTCTCCCTGTGTGTGTGGAGTCTGCATGTTCTCCCTGTGTCTGTGGAGTCTGCATGTTCTCCCTGTGTGGAGTCTGCATGTTCTCCCTGTGTGGAGTCTGCATGTTCTCCCTGTGTGGAGTCTGCATGTTCTCCGTGTAGAGTCTGCATGTTCTCCCTGTGTGGAGTCTGCATGTTCTCCCTGTGTCTGTGGAGTCTGCATGTTCTCCCTGTGTGTGTGGAGTCTGCATGTTCTCCCTGTGTCTGTGTGGAGTCTGCATGTTCTCCCTGTGTGTGTGGAGTCTGCATGTTCTCCCTGTGTCTGTGAAGTCTGCATGTTCTCCCTTTGTGTGTGGAGTCTGCATCTTCTCCCTGTGTCTGTGGAGTCTGCATGTTCTCCCTGTGTCTGTGTGGAGTCTGCATATTCTCCCTGTGTCTGTGGAGTCTGCATGTTCTCCCTGTGTCTGTGTGGAGTCTGCATGTTCTCCCTGTGTCTGTGGAGTCTGCATGTTCTCCGTGTGGAGTCTGCATGTTCTCCCTGTGTAGAGTCTGCATGTTCTCCCTGTGTGGAGTCTGCATGTTCTCCCTGTGTCTGTGGAGTCTGCATGTTCTCCCTGTGTAGAGTCTGCATGTTCTCCCTGTGTGGAGTCTGCATGTTCTCCCTGTGTCTGTGGAGTCTGCATGTTCTCCCTGTGTCTGTGGAGTCTGCATGTTCTCCCTGTGTGGAGTCTGCATGTTCTCCCTGTGTCTGTGGAGTCTGCATGTTCTCCCTGTATGTGTGGAGTCTGCATGTTCTCCCTGTGTGGAGTCTGCATGTTCTCCCTGTGTGGAGTCTGCATGTTCTCCCTGTGTCTGTGGAGTCTGCATGTTCTCCCTGTATGTGTGGAGTCTGCATGTTCTCCCTGTGTCTGTGTGGAGTCTGCATGTTCTCCCTGTGTGTGTGGAGTCTGCATGTTCTCCCTGTGTCTGTGGAGTCTGCATGTTCTCCCTGTGTAGAGTCTGCATGTTCTCCCTGTGTGGAGTCTGCATGTTCTCCCTGTGTGGAGTCTGCATGTTCTCCCTGTGTCTGTGGAGTCTGCATGTTCTCCCTGTATGTGTGGAGTCTGCATGTTCTCCCTGTGTCTGTGTGGAGTCTGCATGTTCTCCCTGTGTAGAGTCTGCATGTTCTCCCTGTGTCTGTGGAGTCTGCATGTTCTCCCTGTATGTGTGGAGTCTGCATGTTCTCCCTGTGTGGAGTCTGCATGTTCTCCCTGTGTGGAGTCTGCATGTTCTCCCTGTGTCTGTGGAGTCTGCATGTTCTCCCTGTATGTGTGGAGTCTGCATGTTCTCCCTGTGTCTGTGTGGAGTCTGCATGTTCTCCCTGTGTGTGTGGAGTCTGCATGTTCTCCCTGTGTCTGTGGAGTCTGCATGTTCTCCCTGTGTGGAGTCTGCATGTTCTCCCTGTGTCTGTGGAGTCTGCATGTTCTCCCTGTGTCTGTGGAGTTTGCATGTTCTCCCTGTGTGGAGTCTGCATGTTCTCCCTGTGTGGAGTCTGCATGTTCTCCCTGTGTAGAGTCTGCATGTTCTCCCTGTGTAGAGTCTGCATGTTCTCCCTGTGTGTGGAGGTCAAATGCAGGTTTCACTTGGATCTGGTGATGGTTTAGGACAAAGTGCAGCCGAGCTCAGAGTGTTTAAAGACAATCACTTTATTTAAAAATATTACATCTGTACAAGTTTAGACCAGAACAAGTCCTGGTTTAGTTCTGGTTTAGTTCTGGTTTAGTTCTGGTTTAGTCCTGGTTTAGTCCTGGTTTGGTATGAGTTAAGTTCTTGCTTAGACCTGTTTAGTGCTGATGAACACACTGGGTTTAGACCTGGTTCAGTTTTGGTTCAGTCCTGATTTAGACCTTCTTTTGTCCTGGTTTAGTTCTGGTTTAGTCCTGGTTTAGTCCTTGTTTAGTCCTTGTTTAGACCTGGTTTAGACCTGGTCTAGTCCTGGTTTAGTCCTTGTTTAGACCTAGTTTAATCCTGGTTAAGTCCTGGTTTAGTCCTGGTTTAGACCTGGTTTAGACCTGGTTTAGTCCTGGTTTAGTCCTGGTTTAGTCCTGGTTCAGACCTGGTTTAGTCCTGGTTTAGTCCTGGTTCAGTCCTGGTTTAGTCCTGGTTTAGACCTTGTTCAGTCCTGGTTTAGTCCTGGTTCAGTCCTGGTTTAGTCCTGGTTCAGACCTGGTTTAGTCCTGGTTTAGTCCTGGTTCAGTCCTGGTTTAGTCCTGGTTTAGACCTTGTTCAGTCCTGGTTTAGTCCTGGTTTAGTCCTTGTTTAGACCTAGTTTAGTCCTGGTTTAGTCCTGGTTCAGTCCTGGTTCAGTCCTGGTTTAGTCCTGGTTTAGTCCTTGTTTAGACCTAGTTTAGTCCTGGTTTAGTCCTGGTTCAGTCCTGGTTCAGTCCTGGTTCAGTCCTGGTTTAGTCCTGGTTTAGACCTTGTTCAGTCCTGGTTTAGTCCTGGTTTAGTCCTGGTTCAGTCCTGGTTTAGTCCTGGTTTAGTCCTTGTTTAGACCTAGTTTAGTCCTGGTTTAGTCCTGGTTCAGTCCTGGTTCAGTCCTGGTTTAGTCCTGGTTTAGACCTTGTTCAGTCCTGGTTTAGTCCTGGTTTAGTCCTGGTTCAGTCCTGGTTTAGTCTTTGTTTAGACCTAGTTTAGTCCTGGTTTAGTCCTGGTTCAGTCCTGGTTCAGTCCTGGTTTAGTCCTGGTTTAGACCTTGTTCAGTCCTGGTTTAGTCCTGGTTTAGTCCTGGTTCAGTCCTGGTTTAGTCCTTGTTTAGACCTAGTTTAGTCCTGGTTTAGTCCTGGTTCAGTCCTGGTTCAGTCCTGGTTTAGTCCTGGTTTAGTCCTGGTTCAGTCCTGGTTTAGTCCTGGTTTAGACCTTGTTCAGTCCTGGTTCAGTCGTGGTTTAGTCCTTGTTTAGACCTAGTTTAGTCCTGGTTTAGTCCTGGTTCAGTCCTGGTTCAGTCCTGGTTTAGTCCTGGTTTAGTCCTTGTTTAGACCTAGTTTAGTCCTGGTTTAGTCCTGGTTCAGTCCTGGTTCAGTCCTGGTTTAGTCCTGGTTTAGACCTTGTTCAGTCCTGGTTTAGTCCTGGTTTAGTCCTTGTTTAGACCTAGTTTAGTCCTGGTTTAGTCCTGGTTTAGTCCTGGTTTAGTCCTTGTTTAGACCTAGTTTAGTCCTGGTTTAGTCCTGGTTCAGTCCTGGTTTAGACCTTGTTCAGTCCTGGTTTAGTCCTGGTTTAGTCCTGGTTTAGACCTAGTTTAGTCCTGGTTTAATTGTTTTTGTTCTCAGTGAGGAACACATACATTTCACATAAATAATTAAAAATGCAAAAATAGATTTTCTCTGTAAAAATATTCAGATTTTTACAGAGAAAATGAGCCGTGTCCTGAACATTCGTCCGTCTATGACATCACAAAGTGGTCTGTTTGATTCAGACTGTTGAAGCGTGGTTGTATGGTGCGGTACGGTTTGGCGTGTTTCAGATGACATCACCATTCTACCGACCAATCAGATTAAAGCTCCAGAATCACACAAACTCTGAGCTTTAGTCCATGTTCTGATGTTCTGATGTTCCTCAAACACCTGGAGTCTCATGTTTGATGAACTCTTTATTATTCGTCTGTAACATCTCCAAACTCCAAACGCTCTGTTCCACCTCGTGATGTCATCAAGTGGGAGTTTCCAAGTGAACAGTGAACTTTTAAGTTTAGTTCAGCCGAGATCGACGACTCTGAAATGATCCAAATGATTCTAGTGAAGGTGTGTGGAGTTTAAAAACACAGTGGAGCACTTCCTGTATCACCACATGATGACATCACAAGGTGGAACAGAGTGTTTTCAATCTGAGAGAAGAACTCGTGTTAAATCTGCAGGTTTTGACCTTTTGGAGACTTCATGGTGAAGTACGACGTGACCAGTAGGACTGTGACATCATCACAGTCTGAAAACTGATCAAGGGAAACTTCCGGAAGAATTTGTCAGATTTTGAATTGTATTTTTTCCTGTTACTGAGTCAGACTCTGGATCAGCTGCTTTGGTCTGGGCCCCAGGGTGTCCTAGATCCCTGGTGCGAAAATGTTCACTCACTTCAATGTTCACTGAATTTACGCTCCGAATTTACTCTCCGAATTTACGCTCCGAATTTACGCTCCGAATTTACGCTCCGAATTTACGCTCTGAATTTACGCTCTGAATTTACGCTCCGAATTTACGCTCCGAATTTACGCTCCGAATTTACGCTCCGAATTTACTCTCCGAATTTACGCTCTGAATTTACGCTCTGAATTTACGCTCTGAATTTACGCTCCGAATTTACGCTCCGAATTTACGCTCCGAATTTACGCTCCGAATTTACGCTCTGAATTTTATCTCTGAATTTTATCTCTGAATTTGCGCTCTGAATTTGCGCTCTGAATTTACGCTCTGAATTTACGCTCTGAATTTACGCTCTGAATTTACGCTCTGAATTTGCACTCTGAATTTACACCCTGAATTTACACTCTGAATTTACGCTCTGAATTTTCTCTCTGAATTTTCTCTCTGAATTTACGCTCTGAATTTACGCTCTGAATTTTCTCTCTGAATTTTCTCTCTGAATTTACGCTCTGAATTTACACTCTGAATTTACGCTCTGAATTTTCTCTCTGAATTTACGCTCCGAATTTACGCTCCGAATTTACGCTCCGAATTTACGCTCCGAATTTACACTCTGAATTTACGCTCTGAATTTTCGCTCTGAATTTTCTCTCTGAATTTACACTCTGAATTTACACTCTGAATTTACACTCTGAATTTTATCTCTGAATTTACGCTCCGAATTTACACTCCGAATTTACGCTCCGAATTTACGCTCTGAATTTACGCTCTGAATTTACGCTCTGAATTTTCTCTCTGAATTTACGCTCTGAATTTTCTCTCTGAATTTACGCTCTGAATTTACACTCTGAATTTACACTCTGAATTTACGCTCTGAATTTACACTCTGAATTTTATCTCTGAATTTACGCTCCGAATTTACACTCCGAATTTACGCTCTGAATTTACGCTCTGAATTTTCTCTCTGAATTTTCTCTCTGAATTTTCTCTCTGAATTTTCTCTCTGAATTTTCTCTCTGAATTTTCTCTCTGAATTTACGCTCTGAATTTGCACTGATGCATTTGAGGCTCGAAAATACTTGACGGGCAGGGGTGGAGACTGGTGGAGACAGGGGCGGAGACGGGGGCGGAGACGGGGGCGGAGACGGGGGCGGAGACGGGGGCGGAGACGGGGGCGGAGACGGGGGCGGACACGGGGGCGGAGACGGGGGCGGAGACGGGGGCGGAGACGGGGGCGGAGACGGGGGCGGAGACGGGGGCGGACACGGGGGCGGAGACGGGGGCGGAGACGGGGGGCGGAGACGGGGGCGGAGACGGGGGCGGACACGGGGGCGGACACGGGGGCGGAGACGGGGGCGGAGACGGGGGCGGAGACGGGGGCGGAGACGGGGGCGGAGACGGGGGCGGACACGGGGGCGGAGACGGGGGCGGCTCCGTGTGATTTGCTGGTGACACGAGGGCAGGTGGTTCTCGGGTCGGTTCTGGTTCTCGGGTCAGTTCTGTTTGGATCCAATTGTTTTTCTCCTCAGCACAAAGTGTCTGTGTTAAAAGACAACTGCACCTGAGAACGAGAGAAGAGGAGGAGAGGGGGGAGGAGAACGAGAGAGGAGGAGGAGAGGGGGGAGGAGAACGAGAGAGGAGGAGGAGAGGGGGGGAAGAGGAGGAGGAGGAGAGGGGGAAGAGGAGAAGGAGGAGAACGAGAGAAGAGGAGGAGAGGGGGGGGGGGAGAATGAGAGAGGAGGAGGAGAGGGGGGAAGAGGAGGAGGAGGAGAGGGGGAAGAGGAGAAGGAGGAGAGGGGGGGGGACAACAGAGGAGGAGGAGAGGGGGGGGGATCAAAATGGAGTCAGTGATAAAAAGTCCCTGGTCCTGGTGACGATGGAACATCAAAAACACAAACTCACAAGATTCAACCAGGACTAAACCAGGTCTAAACCAGGACTAAACCAGGACTAAACCAGGTCTAAACCAGGACTAAACCAGGTCTAAACCAGGTCTAAACCAGGACTAAACCAGGTCTAAACCAGGTCTAAACCAGGTCTAAACCAGGACTAAACCAGGACTAAACCAGGACTAAACCAGATCTAAACCAGGTCTAAACCAGATCTAAACCAGGTCTAAACCAGGTCTAAACCAGGTCTAAACCAGGTCTAAACCAGGACTAAACCAGGACTAAACCAGGACTAAACCAGATCTAAACCAGGTCTAAACCAGATCTAAACCAGGTCTAAACCAGGTCTAAACCAGGACTAAACCAGGACTAAACCAGGACTAAACCAGGACTAAACCAGGTCTAAACCAGGTCTAAACCAGGACTAAACCAGGTCTAAACCAGGACTAAACCAGGACTAAACCAGGACTAAACCAGGTCTAAACCAGGTCTAAACCAGGACTAAACCAGGTCTAAACCAGGTCTAAACCAGGTCTAAACCAGGACTAAACCAGGACTAAACCAGGTCTAAACCAGGACTAAACCAAGACTAAACCAGGACTAAACCAGGTCCAAACCAGGTCTAAACCAGGACTAAACCAGGACTAAACCAGGTCTAAACCAGGACTAAACCAAGACTAAACCAGGACTAAACCATGACTAAACCAGATCTCAACCAGGACTAAACCAGATCTAAACCAGGTCTAAACCAGGACTAATCCAGGACTAAACCAGATCTCAACCAGGACTAAACCAGATCTAAACCAGGACTAAACCAGGACTAAACCAGGACTAAACCAGATCTCAACCAGGACTAAACCAGATCTAAACCAGGTCTAAACCAGGTCTAAACCAGGACTAAACCAGGACTAAACCAGGTCTAAACCAGGACTAAATCAAGACTAAACCAGGACTAAACCAGGACTAAACCAGGTCTAAAACAGGACTAAACCAGGACTAAACCAGGACTAAACCAGATCTAAACCAGGTCTAAACCAGATCTAAACCAGGTCTAAACCAGGACTAAACCAAGACTAAACCAGGACTAAACCAGGACTAAACCAGGTCTAAACCAGGATTAAACCAAGACTAAACCAGGACTAAACCAGGACTAAACCAGGTCTAAACCAGGTCTAAACCAGGACTAAACCAGGACTAAACCAGGTCTAAACCAGGACTAAACCAAGACTAAACCAGGACTAAACCAGGACTAAACCAGATCTCAACCAGGACTAAACCAGATCTAAACCAGGTCTAAACCAGGACTAAACCAGATCTAAACCAGGACTAAACCAGGACTAAACCAAGTCTAAACCAGGTCTAAACCAGGTCTAAACCAGATCTAAACCAGGTCTAAACCAGGTCTAAACCAGGTCTAAACCAGGACTAAACCAGGACTAAACCAGGACTAAACCAGATCTAAACCAGGTCTAAACCAGATCTAAACCAGGTCTAAACCAGGTCTAAACCAGGACTAAACCAGGACTAAACCAGGACTAAACCAGGACTAAACCAGGTCTAAACCAGGTCTAAACCAGGACTAAACCAGGTCTAAACCAGGACTAAACCAGGACTAAACCAGGACTAAACCAGGTCTAAACCAGGTCTAAACCAGGACTAAACCAGGTCTAAACCAGGTCTAAACCAGGTCTAAACCAGGACTAAACCAGGACTAAACCAGGTCTAAACCAGGACTAAACCAAGACTAAACCAGGACTAAACCAGGTCCAAAACCAGGTCTAAACCAGGACTAAACCAGGACTAAACCAGGTCTAAACCAGGACTAAACCAAGACTAAACCAGGACTAAACCATGACTAAACCAGATCTCAACCAGGACTAAACCAGATCTAAACCAGGTCTAAACCAGGACTAATCCAGGACTAAACCAGATCTCAACCAGGACTAAACCAGATCTAAACCAGGACTAAACCAGGACTAAACCAGGACTAAACCAGATCTCAACCAGGACTAAACCAGATCTAAACCAGGTCTAAACCAGGTCTAAACCAGGACTAAACCAGGACTAAACCAGGTCTAAACCAGGACTAAATCAAGACTAAACCAGGACTAAACCAGGACTAAACCAGGTCTAAAACAGGACTAAACCAGGACTAAACCAGGACTAAACCAGATCTAAACCAGGTCTAAACCAGATCTAAACCAGGTCTAAACCAGGACTAAACCAAGACTAAACCAGGACTAAACCAGGACTAAACCAGGTCTAAACCAGGATTAAACCAAGACTAAACCAGGACTAAACCAGGACTAAACCAGGTCTAAACCAGGTCTAAACCAGGACTAAACCAGGACTAAACCAGGTCTAAACCAGGACTAAACCAAGACTAAACCAGGACTAAACCAGGACTAAACCAGATCTCAACCAGGACTAAACCAGATCTAAACCAGGTCTAAACCAGGACTAAACCAGATCTAAACCAGGACTAAACCAGGACTAAACCAAGTCTAAACCAGGTCTAAACCAGGTCTAAACCAGATCTAAACCAGGTCTAAACCAGGACTAAACCAGGACTAAACCAGGACTAAACCAGGACTAAACCAGGACTAAACCAGGACTAAACCAGATCTAAACCAGGTCTAAACCAGATCTAAACCAGGTCTAAACCAGGACTAAACCAGGTCTAAACCAGGACTAAACCAGGACTAAACCAGGACTAAACCAGATCTAAACCAGGTCTAAACCAGGTCTAAACCAGGTCTAAACCAGGACTAAACCAGGACTAAACCAGGTCTAAACCAGGACTAAACCAAGACTAAACCAGGACTAAACCAGGACTAAACCAGATCTCAACCAGGACTAAACCAGATCTAAACCAGGTCTAAACCAGGACTAATCCAGGACTAAACCAGATCTCAACCAGGACTAAACCAGATCTAAACCAGGACTAAACCAGGACTAAACCAAGACTAAACCAGGACTAAACCAGGACTAAACCAGGACTAAACCAGGTCTAAACCAGGTCTAAACCAGGTCTAAACCAGGACTAAACCAGGACTAAACCAGATCTCAACCAGGACTAAACCAGATCTAAACCAGGTCTAAACCAGGTCTAAACCAGGACTAAACCAGGACTAAACCAGGTCTAAACCAGGACTAAATCAAGACTAAACCAGGACTAAACCAGGACTAAACCAGGTCTAAACCAGGACTAAACCAGGACTAAACCAGATCTAAACCAGGTCTAAACCAGATCTAAACCAGGTCTAAACCAGGACTAAACCAGGACTAAACCAGGACTAAACCAAGACTAAACCAGGACTAAACCAGGACTAAACCAGGTCTAAACCAGGATTAAACCAAGACTAAACCAGGACTAAACCAGGACTAAACCAGATCTAAACCAGGTCTAAACCAGGACTAAACCAGGACTAAACCAGGTCTAAACCAGGACTAAACCAAGACTAAACCAGGACTAAACCAGGACTAAACCAGATCTCAACCAGGACTAAACCAGATCTAAACCAGGTCTAAACCAGGACTAAACCAGATCTAAACCAGGACTAAACCAGGACTAAACCAAGTCTAAACCAGGTCTAAACCAGGTCTAAACCAGATCTAAACCAGGTCTAAACCAGGACTAAACCAGGACTAAACCAGGTCTAAACCAGGACTAAACCAGGACTAAACCAGGACTAAACCAGATCTAAACCAGGTCTAAACCAGATCTAAACCAGGTCTAAACCAGGACTAAACCAGGACTAAACCAGGACTAAACCAGATCTAAACCAGGTCTAAACCAGGACTAAACCAGGACTAAACCAGGTCTAAACCAGGACTAAACCAAGACTAAACCAGGACTAAACCAGGACTAAACCAGGTCTAAACCAGGACTAAACCAAGACTAAACCAGGACTAAACCAGGACTAAACCAGATCTAAACCAGGTCTAAACCAAGACTAAACCAGATCTAAACCAGGACTAAACCAGGTCTAAACCAGGTCTAAACCAGGTCTAAACCAGGACTAAACCAGGACTAAACCAGGACTAAACCAGATCTAAACCAGGTCTAAACCAGATCTAAACCAGGTCTAAACCAGGTCTAAACCAGGTCTAAACCAGGTCTAAACCAGGACTAAACCAGGACTAAACCAGGACTAAACCAGATCTAAACCAGGTCTAAACCAGATCTAAACCAGGTCTAAACCAGGTCTAAACCAGGACTAAACCAGGACTAAACCAGGACTAAACCAGGACTAAACCAGGTCTAAACCAGGTCTAAACCAGGACTAAACCAGGTCTAAACCAGGACTAAACCAGGACTAAACCAGGACTAAACCAGGTCTAAACCAGGTCTAAACCAGGACTAAACCAGGTCTAAACCAGGTCTAAACCAGGTCTAAACCAGGACTAAACCAGGACTAAACCAGGTCTAAACCAGGACTAAACCAAGACTAAACCAGGACTAAACCAGGTCCAAACCAGGTCTAAACCAGGACTAAACCAGGACTAAACCAGGTCTAAACCAGGACTAAACCAAGACTAAACCAGGACTAAACCATGACTAAACCAGATCTCAACCAGGACTAAACCAGATCTAAACCAGGTCTAAACCAGGACTAATCCAGGACTAAACCAGATCTCAACCAGGACTAAACCAGATCTAAACCAGGACTAAACCAGGACTAAACCAGGACTAAACCAGATCTCAACCAGGACTAAACCAGATCTAAACCAGGTCTAAACCAGGTCTAAACCAGGACTAAACCAGGACTAAACCAGGTCTAAACCAGGACTAAATCAAGACTAAACCAGGACTAAACCAGGACTAAACCAGGTCTAAAACAGGACTAAACCAGGACTAAACCAGGACTAAACCAGATCTAAACCAGGTCTAAACCAGATCTAAACCAGGTCTAAACCAGGACTAAACCAAGACTAAACCAGGACTAAACCAGGACTAAACCAGGTCTAAACCAGGATTAAACCAAGACTAAACCAGGACTAAACCAGGACTAAACCAGGTCTAAACCAGGTCTAAACCAGGACTAAACCAGGACTAAACCAGGTCTAAACCAGGACTAAACCAAGACTAAACCAGGACTAAACCAGGACTAAACCAGATCTCAACCAGGACTAAACCAGATCTAAACCAGGTCTAAACCAGGACTAAACCAGATCTAAACCAGGACTAAACCAGGACTAAACCAAGTCTAAACCAGGTCTAAACCAGGTCTAAACCAGATCTAAACCAGGTCTAAACCAGGTCTAAACCAGGTCTAAACCAGGACTAAACCAGGACTAAACCAGGACTAAACCAGATCTAAACCAGGTCTAAACCAGATCTAAACCAGGTCTAAACCAGGTCTAAACCAGGACTAAACCAGGACTAAACCAGGACTAAACCAGGACTAAACCAGGTCTAAACCAGGTCTAAACCAGGACTAAACCAGGTCTAAACCAGGACTAAACCAGGACTAAACCAGGACTAAACCAGGTCTAAACCAGGTCTAAACCAGGACTAAACCAGGTCTAAACCAGGTCTAAACCAGGTCTAAACCAGGACTAAACCAGGACTAAACCAGGTCTAAACCAGGACTAAACCAAGACTAAACCAGGACTAAACCAGGTCCAAACCAGGTCTAAACCAGGACTAAACCAGGACTAAACCAGGTCTAAACCAGGACTAAACCAAGACTAAACCAGGACTAAACCATGACTAAACCAGATCTCAACCAGGACTAAACCAGATCTAAACCAGGTCTAAACCAGGACTAATCCAGGACTAAACCAGATCTCAACCAGGACTAAACCAGATCTAAACCAGGACTAAACCAGGACTAAACCAGGACTAAACCAGATCTCAACCAGGACTAAACCAGATCTAAACCAGGTCTAAACCAGGTCTAAACCAGGACTAAACCAGGACTAAACCAGGTCTAAACCAGGACTAAATCAAGACTAAACCAGGACTAAACCAGGACTAAACCAGGTCTAAAACAGGACTAAACCAGGACTAAACCAGGACTAAACCAGATCTAAACCAGGTCTAAACCAGATCTAAACCAGGTCTAAACCAGGACTAAACCAAGACTAAACCAGGACTAAACCAGGACTAAACCAGGTCTAAACCAGGATTAAACCAAGACTAAACCAGGACTAAACCAGGACTAAACCAGGTCTAAACCAGGTCTAAACCAGGACTAAACCAGGACTAAACCAGGTCTAAACCAGGACTAAACCAAGACTAAACCAGGACTAAACCAGGACTAAACCAGATCTCAACCAGGACTAAACCAGATCTAAACCAGGTCTAAACCAGGACTAAACCAGATCTAAACCAGGACTAAACCAGGACTAAACCAAGTCTAAACCAGGTCTAAACCAGGTCTAAACCAGATCTAAACCAGGTCTAAACCAGGACTAAACCAGGACTAAACCAGGACTAAACCAGGACTAAACCAGGACTAAACCAGATCTAAACCAGGTCTAAACCAGATCTAAACCAGGTCTAAACCAGGACTAAACCAGGTCTAAACCAGGACTAAACCAGGACTAAACCAGGACTAAACCAGATCTAAACCAGGTCTAAACCAGGTCTAAACCAGGTCTAAACCAGGACTAAACCAGGACTAAACCAGGTCTAAACCAGGACTAAACCAAGACTAAACCAGGACTAAACCAGGACTAAACCAGATCTCAACCAGGACTAAACCAGATCTAAACCAGGTCTAAACCAGGACTAATCCAGGACTAAACCAGATCTCAACCAGGACTAAACCAGATCTAAACCAGGACTAAACCAGGACTAAACCAAGACTAAACCAGGACTAAACCAGGACTAAACCAGGACTAAACCAGGTCTAAACCAGGTCTAAACCAGGTCTAAACCAGGACTAAACCAGGACTAAACCAGATCTCAACCAGGACTAAACCAGATCTAAACCAGGTCTAAACCAGGTCTAAACCAGGACTAAACCAGGACTAAACCAGGTCTAAACCAGGACTAAATCAAGACTAAACCAGGACTAAACCAGGACTAAACCAGGTCTAAACCAGGACTAAACCAGGACTAAACCAGATCTAAACCAGGTCTAAAACCAGATCTAAACCAGGTCTAAACCAGGACTAAACCAGGACTAAACCAGGACTAAACCAAGACTAAACCAGGACTAAACCAGGACTAAACCAGGTCTAAACCAGGATTAAACCAAGACTAAACCAGGACTAAACCAGGACTAAACCAGATCTAAACCAGGTCTAAACCAGGACTAAACCAGGACTAAACCAGGTCTAAACCAGGACTAAACCAAGACTAAACCAGGACTAAACCAGGACTAAACCAGATCTCAACCAGGACTAAACCAGATCTAAACCAGGTCTAAACCAGGACTAAACCAGATCTAAACCAGGACTAAACCAGGACTAAACCAAGTCTAAACCAGGTCTAAACCAGGTCTAAACCAGATCTAAACCAGGTCTAAACCAGGACTAAACCAGGACTAAACCAGGTCTAAACCAGGACTAAACCAGGACTAAACCAGGACTAAACCAGATCTAAACCAGGTCTAAACCAGATCTAAACCAGGTCTAAACCAGGACTAAACCAGGACTAAACCAGGACTAAACCAGATCTAAACCAGGTCTAAACCAGGACTAAACCAGGACTAAACCAGGTCTAAACCAGGACTAAACCAAGACTAAACCAGGACTAAACCAGGACTAAACCAGGTCTAAACCAGGACTAAACCAAGACTAAACCAGGACTAAACCAGGACTAAACCAGATCTAAACCAGGTCTAAACCAAGACTAAACCAGATCTAAACCAGGACTAAACCAGGTCTAAACCAGGTCTAAACCAGGTCTAAACCAGGACTAAACCAGGACTAAACCAGGTCTAAACCAGGACTAAATCAAGACTAAACCAGGACTAAACCAGGACTAAACCAGGTCTAAACCAGGTCTAAACCAGGACTAAACCAGGTCTAAACCAGGACTAAACCAAGACTAAACCAGGACTAAACCAGGACTAAACCAGATCTCAACCAGGACTAAACCAGATCTAAACCAGGTCTAAACCAGGACTAATCCAGGACTAAACCAGATCTCAACCAGGACTAAACCAGATCTAAACCAGGACTAAACCAGGACTAAACCAAGACTAAACCAGGACTAAACCAGGACTAAACCAGGTCTAAACCAGGTCTAAACCAGGTCTAAACCAGGACTAAACCAGGACTAAACCAGATCTCCACCAGGACTAAACCAGATCTAAACCAGGTCTAAACCAGGTCTAAACCAGGTCTAAACCAGGTCTAAACCAGGACTAAACCAGGACTAAACCAGGTCTAAACCAGGACTAAATCAAGACTAAACCAGGACTCAACCAGGACTAAACCAGATCTAAACCAGGTCTAAACCAGGTCTAAACCAGGTCTAAACCAGGTCTAAACCAGGACTAAACCAGGACTAAACCAGGTCTAAACCAGGACTAAATCAAGACTAAACCAGGACTAAACCAGGACTAAACCAGGTCTAAACCAGGTCTAAACCAGGACTAAACCAGGTCTAAACCAGGACTAAACCAAGACTAAACCAGGACTAAACCAGGACTAAACCAGATCTCAACCAGGACTAAACCAGATCTAAACCAGGTCTAAACCAGGACTAATCCAGGACTAAACCAGATCTCAACCAGGACTAAACCAGATCTAAACCAGGACTAAACCAGGACTAAACCAAGACTAAACCAGGACTAAACCAGGACTAAACCAGGTCTAAACCAGGTCTAAACCAGGTCTAAACCAGGACTAAACCAGGACTAAACCAGATCTCCACCAGGACTAAACCAGATCTAAACCAGGTCTAAACCAGGTCTAAACCAGGACTAAACCAGGACTAAACCAGGTCTAAACCAGGACTAAACCAAGACTAAACCAGGACTAAACCAGGTCCAAACCAGGTCTAAACCAGGACTAAACCAGGACTAAACCAGGTCTAAACCAGGACTAAACCAAGACTAAACCAGGACTAAACCAGGACTAAACCAGATCTCAACCAGGACTAAACCAGATCTAAACCAGGTCTAAACCAGGACTAATCCAGGACTAAACCAGATCTCAACCAGGACTAAACCAGATCTAAACCAGGACTAAACCAGGACTAAACCAGGACTAAACCAGATCTCAACCAGATCTAAACCAGGTCTAAACCAGGTCTAAACCAGGACTAAACCAGGACTAAACCAGGTCTAAACCAGGACTAAATCAAGACTAAACCAGGACTAAACCAGGACTAAACCAGGTCTAAAACAGGACTAAACCAGGACTAAACCAGGACTAAACCAGATCTAAACCAGGTCTAAACCAGATCTAAACCAGGTCTAAACCAGGACTAAACCAGGACTAAACCAGGACTAAACCAAGACTAAACCAGGACTAAACCAGGACTAAACCAGGTCAAAACCAGGATTAAACCAGGATTAAACCAAGACTAAACCAGGACTAAACCAGGACTAAACCAGATCTAAACCAGGTCTAAACCAGGTCTAAACCAGGACTAAACCAGGTCTAAACCAGGACTAAACCAAGACTAAACCAGGACTAAACCAGGACTAAACCAGATCTCAACCAGGACTAAACCAGATCTAAACCAGGTCTAAACCAGGACTAAACCAGATCTAAACCAGGACTAAACCAGGACTAAACCAAGTCTAAACCAGGTCTAAACCAGGTCTAAACCAGATCTAAACCAGGTCTAAACCAGGACTAAACCAGGACTAAACCAGGTCTAAACCAGGACTAAACCAGGACTAAACCAGGACTAAACCAGATCTAAACCAGGTCTAAACCAGATCTAAACCAGGTCTAAACCAGGACTAAACCAGGTCTAAACCAGGACTAAACCAGGTCTAAACCAGGACTAAACCAGGACTAAACCAGGACTAAACCAGATCTAAACCAGGTCTAAACCAGGTCTAAACCAGGTCTAAACCAGGACTAAACCAGGACTAAACCAGGTCTAAACCAGGACTAAACCAAGACTAAACCAGGACTAAACCAGGACTAAACCAGATCTCAACCAGGACTAAACCAGATCTAAACCAGGTCTAAACCAGGACTAATCCAGGACTAAACCAGGACTAATCCAGGACTAAACCAGATCTCAACCAGGACTAAACCAGGACTAAACCAAGACTAAACCAGGACTAAACCAGGACTAAACCAGGTCTAAACCAGGTCTAAACCAGGTCTAAACCAGGACTAAACCAGGACTAAACCAGATCTCAACCAGGACTAAACCAGATCTAAACCAGGTCTAAACCAGGTCTAAACCAGGACTAAACCAGGACTAAACCAGATCTAAACCAGGTCTAAACCAGGTCTAAACCAGGACTAAACCAGGACTAAACCAGGTCTAAATCAAGACTAAATCAAGACTAAACCAGGACTAAACCAGGACTAAACCAGGTCTAAACCAGGACTAAACCAGGACTAAACCAGGACTAAACCAGATCTAAACCAGGTCTAAACCAGATCTAAACCAGGTCTAAACCAGGACTAAACCAGGACTAAACCAGGACTAAACCAGGACTAAACCAGGTCTAAACCAGGATTAAACCAAGACTAAACCAGGACTAAACCAGGACTAAACCAGATCTAAACCAGGTCTAAACCAGGACTAAACCAGGTCTAAACCAGGACTAAACCAAGACTAAACCAGGACTAAACCAGGACTAAACCAGATCTCAACCAGGACTAAACCAGATCTAAACCAGGTCTAAACCAGGACTAAACCAAGTCTAAACCAGGTCTAAACCAGGTCTAAACCAGATCTAAACCAGGTCTAAACCAGGACTAAACCAGGACTAAACCAGGTCTAAACCAGGACTAAACCAGGACTAAACCAGATCTAAACCAGGTCTAAACCAGATCTAAACCAGGTCTAAACCAGGACTAAACCAGGACTAAACCAGGTCTAAACCAGGACTAAACCAAGACTAAACCAGGACTAAACCAGGACTAAACCAGGTCTAAACCAGGACTAAACCAAGACTAAACCAGGACTAAACCAGGACTAAACCAGATCTAAACCAGGTCTAAACCAAGACTAAACCAGATCTAAACCAGGACTAAACCAGATCTCAACCAGGACTAAACCAGATCTAAACCAGGTCTAAACCAGGTCTAAACCAGGTCTAAACCAGGTCTAAACCAGGACTAAACCAGGTCTAAACCAGGACTAAATCAAGACTAAACCAGGACTAAACCAGGACTAAACCAGGTCTAAACCAGGTCTAAACCAGGACTAAACCAGGACTAAACCAGGTCTAAACCAGGACTAAACCAAGACTAAACCAGGACTAAACCAGGACTAAACCAGATCTCAACCAGGACTAAACCAGATCTAAACCAGGTCTAAACCAGGACTAATCCAGGACTAAACCAGATCTCAACCAGGACTAAACCAGATCTAAACCAGGACTAAACCAGGACTAAACCAAGACTAAACCAGGACTAAACCAGGACTAAACCAGGTCTAAACCAGGTCTAAACCAGGTCTAAACCAGGACTAAACCAGGACTAAACCAGATCTCCACCAGGACTAAACCAGATCTAAACCAGGTCTAAACCAGGTCTAAACCAGGTCTAAACCAGGACTAAACCAGGACTAAACCAGGTCTAAACCAGGACTAAACCAGGACTAATCCAGGACTAAACCAGATCTCAACCAGGACTAAACCAGATCTAAACCAGGACTAAACCAGGACTAAACCAAGACTAAAAGGACTAAACCAGGTCTAAACCAGGTCTAAACCAGATCTAAACCAGGTCTAAACCAGGACTAAACCAGGACTAAACCAGTTCTAAACCAGGACTAAACCAAGACTAAACCAGGACTAAACCAGGACTAAACCAGGTCTAAACCAGGACTAAACCAAGACTAAACCAGGACTAAACCAGGACTAAACCAGATCTAAACCAGGTCTAAACCAGGTCTAAACCAGATCTAAACCAGGACTAAACCAGATCTCAACCAGGACTAAACCAGATCTAAACCAGGTCTAAACCAGGTCTAAACCAGGACTAAACCAGGACTAAACCAGGTCTAAACAGGACTAAATCAAGACTAAACCAGGACTAAACCAGGACTAAACCAGGTCTAAACCAGGTCTAAACCAGGACTAAACCAGGACTAAACCAGGTCTAAACCAGGACTAAACCAAGACTAAACCAGGACTAAACCAGGACTAAACCAGATCTCAACCAGGACTAAACCAGATCTAAACCAGGTCTAAACCAGGACTAAACCAGGACTAAACCAGATCTAAACCAGAACTAAACCAGGTCTAAACCAGGTCTAAACCAGGTCTAAACCAGGACTAAACCAGGACTAAACCAGGACTAAACCAGATCTCAACCAGGACTAAACCAGATCTAAACCAGGTCTAAACCAGGTCTAAACCAGGTCTAAACCAGGACTAAACCAGGACTAAACCAGGTCTAAACCAGGACTAAATCAAGACTAAACCAGGACTAAACCAGGACTAAACCAGGTCTAAACCAGGACTAAACCAGGACTAAACCAGGACTAAACCAGATCTAAACCAGGTCTAAACCAGATCTAAACCAGGTCTAAACCAGGACTAAACCAGGACTAAACCAGGTCTAAACCAGGACTAAACCAAGACTAAACCAGGACTAAACCAGGACTAAACCAGGTCTAAACCAGGACTAAACCAAGACTAAACCAGGACTAAACCAGGACTAAACCAGATCTAAACCAGGTCTAAACCAGGTCTAAACCAGGACTAAACCAAGACTAAACCAGGACTAAACCAGGACTAAACCAGGACTAAACCAGGACTAAACCAGATCTCAACCAGGACTAAACCAGATCTAAACCAGGTCTAAACCAGGACTAAACCAGGACTAAACCAGATATAAACCAGGACTAAACCAGGTCTAAACCAGGTCTAAACCAGGTCTAAACCAGGACTAAACCAGGACTAAACCAGGACTAAACCAGATCTCAACCAGGACTAAACCAGATCTAAACCAGGTCTAAACCAGGTCTAAACCAGATCTAAACCAGGTCTAAACCAGGTCTAAACCAGGTCTAAACCAGGACTAAACCAGGACTAAACCAGGACTAAACCAGGTCTAAACCAGGACTAAATCAAGACTAAACCAGGACTAAACCAGGACTAAACCAGGTCTAAACCAGGTCTAAACCAGGACTAAACCAGGACTAAACCAGGTCTAAACCAGGACTAAACCAAGACTAAACCAGGACTAAAACAGGACTAAACCAGATCTCAACCAGGACTAAACCAGATCTAAACCAGGTCTAAACCAGGACTAAACCAGATCTAAACCAGGACTAAACCAGGACTAAACCAGGTCTAAACCAGGTCTAAACCAGGTCTAAACAAGGTCTAAACCAGGACTAAACCAGGACTAAACCAGATCTAAACCAGGACTAAACCAGGACTAAACCAGGTCTAAACCAGGTCTAAACCAGGTCTAAACCAGGACTAAACCAGGACTAAACCAGATCTAAACCACTTCTAAACCAGGACTAAACCAAGACTAAACCAGGACTAAACCAGGACTAAACCAGATCTCAACCAGGACTAAACCAGATCTAAACCAGGTCTAAACCAGGACTAAACCAGATCTAAACCAGGACTAAACCAGATCTCAACCAGGACTAAACCAGATCTAAACCAGGTCTAAACCAGGTCTAAACCAGGTCTAAACCAGGTCTAAACCAGGACTAAACCAGGACTAAACCAGGACTAAACCAGGACTAAACCAGGTCTAAAGCAGGACTAAACCAGAACTAAACCAGGACTAAACCAGATCTAAACCAGGACTAAACCAGGTCTAAACCAGGACTAAACCAGGACTAAACCAGATCTAAACCAAGACTAAACCAGGACTAAACCAGGTCTAAACCAGGTCTAAAAAAGATCTAAACCAGGACTAAACCAGGACTAAACCAGGTCTAAACCAGGACTAAACCAGGTCTAAACCAAGACTAAACCAGAACTAAACCAGGACTAAACCAGGACTAAACCAGGTCTAAACCAGGACTAAATCAAGACTAAACCAGGACTAAACCAGGACTAAACCAGGTCTAAACCAGGTCTAAACCACTTCTAAACCAGGACTAAACCAAGACTAAACCAGGACTAAACCAGGACTAAACCAGATCTCAACCAGGACTAAACCAGATCTAAACCAGGTCTAAACCAGGACTAAACCAGATCTAAACCAGGACTAAACCAGATCTCAACCAGGACTAAACCAGATCTAAACCAGGTCTAAACCAGGTCTAAACCAGGTCTAAACCAGGACTAAACCAGGACTAAACCAGGTCTAAACCAGGACTAAATCAAGACTAAACCAGGACTAAACCAGGTCTAAAGCAGGACTAAACCAGAACTAAACCAGGACTAAACCAGATCTAAACCAGGACTAAACCAGGTCTAAACCAGGACTAAACCAGGACTAAACCAGATCTAAACCAGGTCTAAACCAGGTCTAAACCAGGTCTAAAAAAGATCTAAACCAGGACTAAACCAGGACTAAACCAGGTCTAAACCAGGACTAAACCAGGTCTAAACCAAGACTAAACCAGAACTAAACCAGGACTAAACCAGATCTAAACCAGGACTAAACCAGGTCTAAACCAGGACTAAACCAGATCTAAACCAGGACTAAACCAGGACTAAACCAGATCTAAACCAAGACTAAACCAGGACTAAACCAGGTCTAAACCAGGTCTAAAAAAGATCTAAACCAGGACTAAACCAGGACTAAACCAGATCTAAACCAGGACTAAACCAGGTCTAAACCAGGACTAAACCAGGTCTAAACCAGGACTAAACCAGATCTAAACCAGGACTAAACCAGGACTAAACCAGATCTAAACCAAGACTAAACCAGGACTAAACCAGGTCTAAACCAGGTCTAAAAAAGATCTAAACCAGGACCAAACCAGGACTAAACCAGGACTAAACCAAGACTAAACCAGGACTAAACCAGGTCTAAACCAGGTCTAAAAAAGATCTAAACCAGGACTAAACCAGGCCTAAACCAGGTCTAAACCAGGACTAAACCAGGACTAAACCAGGACTAAACCTGGACTAAACCAGGTCTAAACCAGGACTAAACCAGGTCTAAACCAGGACTAAACCAGGTCTAAACCAGGTCTAAACCAAGACTAAACCAGGACTAAACTAGGACTAAACCAGATCTAAACCAGGACTAAACCAGGTCTAAACCAGGTCTAAACCAAGACTAAACCAGGACTAAACCAGATCTAAACCTGGACTAAACCAGGTCTAAACCAGGTCTAAACCGGGTCTAAACCAGGTCTAAACCAGGTCTAAACCAGGATTAAACCAGGATTAAACCAGCACTAAACCAGGACTAAACCAGATCTAAACCTGGACTAAACCAGGTCTAAACCAGGTCTAAACCAGGTCTAAACCAGGATTAAACCAGGATTAAACCAGGACTAAACCAGGACTAAACCTGGACTAAACCAGGTCTAAACCAGGTCTAAACCAGGACTAAACCAGGACTAAACCAGGTCTAAACCAGGACTAAACCAGATCTAAACCAGGACTAACCCAGGTCTAAACCAGGTCTAAACCAGGTCTAAACCAGGATTAAACCAGGATTAAACCAGGACTAAACCAGGACTAAACCTGGACTAAACCAGGTCTAATCCAGGTCTAAACCAGGACTAAACCAGGACTAAACCAGGTCTAAACCAGGACTAAACCAGATCTAAACCAGGACTAACCCAGATCTAAACCAGGACTAAACCAGGTCTAAACCAAGTCTAAACCAGGACTAAACCAGGACTAAACCAGGTCTAAACCTGGACTAAACCAGGTCTAAGCCTGGACTAAACCAGGTCTAAACCTGGACTAAACCAGGTCTAAACCAGGTCTAAGCCAAGACTAAACCAGGACTAAACCAGGACTAAGCCAGACCCCAGACTGACCCGCTCTTCCTCGAAGCTGATGAGTCCCTCGTCTTCACTCAGATCTTCGGGGGCGTCGCTGATCAGCGCCGACAGTTCGGTCTGAACCGAGCGCGACGCAAACAGACCGAGGAGGCGCTGCAGAGGAGACTGTCCTCCACCAGGGGGCGCCACCTCCTCCAACACCTCCTGCTCCAGGTTATCAGTCTGCTGCTTCGCAAAGTTCACAAACACCTGAAGAAGACACAGTCCTGTTTCAGTCCTGGTTCACTCCTGGTTCAGACCTGGTCTAGTCCTTGTTTAGTCCTGGTCTAGTCCTGGTTCAGTCCTGGTTCAGTCCTGGTCTAGTCCTGGTTCAGACCTGGTCTAGTACTGGTTTAGTCCTGGTTCAGTCCTGGTTCAGTCCTGGTCTAGTCCTGGTTCAGACCTGGTCTAGTCCTGGTCTAGTCCTGGTTCAGTCCTGGTTCAGTCCTGGTCTAGTCCTGGTGTAGTCCTGGTCTAGTCCTGGTCTAGTCCTGGTGTAGTCCTGGTCTAGTCCTGGTCTAGTCCTGGTTCAGTCCTGGTCTAGTCCTGGTGTAGTCCTGGTCTAGTCCTGGTCTAGTCCTGGTTCAGTCCTGGTTCAGTCCTGGTCTAGTCCTGGTGTAGTCCTGGTCTAGTCCTGGTCTAGTCCTGGTTTGGACTCACGTTGTCCAGGGTGGTCTGGCTCACAGAATAATCCTGGAGTTTGAGCAGATCCACGACTCGCTGCATTTTCCTGAACACCTGAGCCAGGGACAAGTGCTCGGACTGGAGCTGGAACTGCACTTTGGTGTGGTGCTGCTCCTGAAACCAGAAGAATCCCGTTTAAAGAACCACGCTGTCACCATGGCAACCAGCACGACTACAGAGAGGTGTGGGCTCTAACCCCGTTTAAAGAACCACGCCGTCACCATGGCAACCAGCAGGACTACAGAGAGGTGTGGGCTCTAACCCCGTTTAAAGAACCACGCCGTCACCATGGCAACCAGCAGGACTACAGAGAGGTGTGGGCTCTAACCCCGTTTAAAGAACCACGCCGTCACCATGGCAACCAGCAGGACTACAGAGAGGTGTGGGCTCTAACCCCGTTTAAAGAACCACGCCGTCACCATGGCAACCAGCAGGACTACAGAGAGGTGTGGGCTCTAACCCCGTTTAAAGAACCACGCCGTCACCATGGCAACCAGCACGACTACAGAGAGGTGTGGGCTCTAACCCCGTTTAAAGAACCACGCCGTCACCATGGCAACCAGCAGGACTACAGAGAGGTGTGGGCTCTAACCCCGTTTAAAGAACCACGCCGTCACCATGGCAACCAGCACGACTACAGAGAGGTGTGGGCTCTAACCCCGTTTAAAGAACCACGCCGTCACCATGGCAACCAGCAGGACTACAGAGAGGTGTGGGCTCTAACCCCGTTTAAAGAACCACGCCGTCACCATGGCAACCAGCAGGACTACAGAGAGGTGTGGGCTCTAACCCCGTTTAAAGAACCACGCCGTCACCATGGCAACCAGCAGGACTACAGAGAGGTGTGGGCTCTAACCCCGTTTAAAGAACCACGCCGTCACCATGGCAACCAGCAGGACTACAGAGAGGTGTGGGCTCTAACCCCGTTTAAAGAACCACGCCGTCACCATGGCAACCAGCAGGACTACAGAGA
Source organism: Paratrypauchen microcephalus (assembly GCA_036785185.1). Lineage (NCBI taxonomy): Eukaryota > Metazoa > Chordata > Actinopteri > Gobiiformes > Gobiidae > Paratrypauchen > Paratrypauchen microcephalus. The sequence goes on from JAVJIX010000316.1 coordinate 266,428, forward strand.
GGTGTGGGCTCTAACCCCGTTTAAAGAACCACGCCGTCACCATGGCAACCAGCAGGACTACAGAGAGGTGTGGGCTCTAACCCCGTTTAAAGAACCACGCCGTCACCATGGCAACCAGCACGACTACAGAGAGGTGTGGGCTCTAACCCCGTTTAAAGAACCACGCCGTCACCATGGCAACCAGCACGACTACAGAGAGGTGTGGGCTCTAACCCCGTTTAAAGAACCACGCCGTCACCATGGCAACCAGCACGACTACAGAGAGGTGTGGGCTCTAACCCCGTTTAAAGAACCACGCCGTCACCATGGCAACCAGCACGACTACAGAGAGGTGTGGGCTCTAACCCCGTTTAAAGAACCACGCCGTCACCATGGCAACCAGCAGCCATTTTGTGACTGTCATAATGAGACATTATTCTCCTCAGCAAACTGAACCAAACTAAACCAAACCAAACCAAACCAAACCAAACCAAACCAAACCAAACCAAACCAAACCAAACCAAACTAAACTAAACTAAACTAAACTAAACTAAACTAAACTAAACTAAACTAAACTAAACTAAAATAAACTAAACTAAACTAAACTAAACTAAACTAAACTAAACCAAACCAAACCAAAGCAAACCAAACCAAACCAAACCAAACCAAACCAAACCAAACCAAACCAAACCAAACTAAACTAAACTAAACTAAACTAAACTAAACTAAACTAAACTAAACTAAACTAAACTAAACTAAACTAAACTAAACTAAACTAAACTAAACCAAACCAAACCAAACTAAACTAAACTAAACTAAACTAAACTAAACTAAACTAAACTAAACTAAACTAAACCAAACCAAACCAAACCAAACCAAACTAAACCAAACTAAACCAAACTAAACCAAACCGAACTAAACTGAACTAAACCAAACTAAACCAAACTAAACTAAACTAAACTAAACTAAACCAAACTAAACCAAACTAAACCAAACCAAACCAAACTAAACCAAACCAAACTAAACCAAACTAAACCAAACTAAACCAAACCGAACTAAACTGAACTAAACCAAACTAAACCAAACTAAACCAAACTAAACTAAACTAAACCAAACTAAACCAAACTAAACCAAACCAAACCAAACTAAACCAAACTAAACCAAACCAAACTAAACCAAACCAAACCAAACTAAACCAAACCAAACCAAACCAAACCAAACTAAACCGAACTAAACCAAACCAAACTAAACCAAACTAAACCAAACTAAACCAAACCAAACTAAACCGAACTAAACCAAACTAAACCGAACTAAACCAAACTAAACCAAACCAAACTAAACCGAACTAAACCAAACTAAACCGAACTAAACCAAACTAAACCAAACCAAACTAAACCGAACTAAACCGAACTAAACCAAACTAAACCAAACTAAACCAAACTAAACTAAACCGAACTAAACCAAACTAAACCAAACTAAACCAAACTAAACCAAACTAAACTAAACCGAACTAAACCAAACTAAACCAAACTAAACTAAACCGAACTAAACCAAACTAAACCAAACTAAACTAAACCGAACTAAACCAAACTAAACCAAACCAAACTAAACTAAACCGAACCAAACCGAACTAAACCAAACTAAACCAAACCAAACTAAACCAAACTAAACCAAACTAAACCGAACTAAACCAAACTAAACTAAACCAAACTAAACCGAACTAAACCAAACTAAATCGAACTAAACCAAACTAAACCAAACTAAACTAAACCGAACCAAACCAAACTAAACCAAACTAAACTAAACCAAACTAAACCAAACTAAACTAAACCGAACCAAACCGAACTAAACCAAACTAAACTATACCAAACTAAACCAAACTAAACCAAACTAAACTAAACCAAACTAAACCAAACTAAACCAAACTAAACTAAACCGAATCAAACCGAACTAAACCAAACTAAACCAAAGTAAACCAAACCAAACTAAACCAAACTAAACTAAACTAAACTAAACCAAACCGAACTAAACCAAACTAAACCAAACTAAACTAAACCAAACCAAACCGAACTAAACCAAACTAAACCGAACTAAACCAAACTAAACCAAACTAAACCAAACTAAACCAAACTAAACCAAACTAAACCAAACTAAACCAAACCAAACCAAACTAAACTAAACCGAACCAAACCGAACTAAACCAAACTAAACCAAACTAAACTAAACCAAACTAAACCAAACTAAACCAAACTAAACTAAACCGAACTAAACCAAACTAAACCAAACTAAACTAAACCGAACCAAACCGAACTAAACCAAACTAAACCAAACTAAACCAAACTAAACTAAACCGAACCAAACTGAACTAAACCAAACTAAACCAAACCAAACCAAACCCAGCAGGACTCTCCAGACTCTGACCTTGAGCAGGGCTTCGGGGAAGTTCCTGCTGAAGAACCGAACCACGTCCTTCACACTGGAGCTGGACTTGGTCCTGACCGTGATCATGTAGCCATCTCCAAACCTGCAGAGACCAGGACGAGACCAGGACTAGACCAGGACGAGACCAGGACTAGACCAGGACTAAACCAGGACTAAACCAGGACTAAACCAGGACTAAACCAGGACCAAACCAGGACTTACCTGTTCTTCAGGTGTTGGATGCTGCCCAAACACTTGAGGCGTCCGTTCACCATGATCCCGAGCCGAGTGCAGAGGGCCTCACACTCCTCCATACTGCAAAAGTACACAAGTACTGCATGTACTACACAAGTACTGCATGTACTACACACGTGTACTACATACATGCACTACACAAGTACTGCATGTATTACACATGTGAACTATTGTTACTGCAGTCCTGTACTGAGGCACGCGTCTCATCACATGACCAGACTGTCTCGTCTCGCGTCTCTTGTCACGTGTGATGTCGCGCGTCTCGCCACACGTCTTGCGTCTCGTCTCGCGTCTCATCTCACGTCTCGTTGCGTGTCTCGTCTCGCGTCTCGTCTCTCGTTGCGCCTCTTGTCTCGTGTCTCGTCTCGCGTCTCGTCTCTCGTTGCGCCTCTTGTCTCGCGTCTCGTCTCGCGTCTCGTCTCTCGTTGCGCCTCTTGTCTCGCCACACGTCTTGCGTCTCGTCTCGTTGTGCGTCTCGTCTCGGGTCTCGTCACGAGTCTCGTCTCTCGTCGTGCCTCTTGTCTCGCGTCTCGTCTCGCGTCTCGTCTCGCGTCTCGTCTCGCGTCTCGTCTCGCGTCTCGTCTCTTGTCACGCGTGATGTCGCGCATCTCACCACACGTCTTGCGTCTCATCTCGTCTCGGGTCTCGTCACAAGTCTCATCACGAGTCTCGTCACGAGTCTCGTCACGAGTCTCGTCACGAGTCTCATCTCTCATCGTGCCTCTTGTCTCGCGTTTCGTAGCGCTTTTCCTCGTGCGTCTCGTCTCACGGCTCGCTTCTCATCTCGCCTCGCGTCTCGTCTCGCATCTCATCTCGCGTCTCGTCTCGCTTCTCGTCTCGCGTCTCGTCTCGCGTCTCGTCTCGCGTCTCGTCTCGCGTCTCGTCTCGCGTCTCGCCACGCGTGATGTCGCGTGTCTCGCCACACGTCTTGCGTCTCGTCTCGCGTCTCATCTCACGTCTCGTTGCGTGTCTCGTCTCGCGTCTCGTCTCTCGTTGCGCCTCTTGTCTCGTGTCTCGTCTCGCGTCTCGTCTCTCGTTGCGCCTCTTGTCTCGCGTCTCGTCTCGCGTCTCGTCTCTCGTTGCGCCTCTTGTCTCGCCACACGTCTTGCGTCTCGTCTCGTTGTGCGTCTCGTCTCGGGTCTCGTCACGAGTCTCGTCTCTCGTCGTGCCTCTTGTCTCGCGTCTCGTCTCGCGTCTCGTCTCGCGTCTCGTCTCGCGTCTCGTCTCGCGTCTCGTCTCTTGTCACGCGTGATGTCGCGCATCTCACCACACGTCTTGCGTCTCATCTCGTCTCGGGTCTCGTCACAAGTCTCATCACGAGTCTCGTCACGAGTCTCGTCACGAGTCTCGTCACGAGTCTCGTCACGAGTCTCATCTCTCATCGTGCCTCTTGTCTCGCGTTTCGTAGCGCTTTTCCTCGTGCGTCTCGTCTCACGGCTCGCTTCTCATCTCGCCTCGCGTCTCGTCTCGCATCTCATCTCGCGTCTCGTCTCGCTTCTCGTCTCGCTTCTCGTCTCGCGTCTCGTCTCGCGTCTCGTCTCGCGTCTCGTCTCGCGTCTCGTCTCGCCACGCGTGATGTCGCGCGTCTCGCCACACGTCTTGCGTCTCGTCTCGCATCTCATCTCACGACTCGTTGCGTGTCTCGTCTCGCGTCTCGTCTCTCGTTGCGCGTCTTGTCTCGCGTCTCATCTCGCGTCTCGTCTCGCGTCTCATCTCACATCTCGTCTCTTGTCACGCGTGATGTCGCACGTCTCGCCACACGTCTTGCGTCTCGTCTCGTTGTGCATCTCGTCTCGCGTCTCGTCTCGCGTCTCGTCTCTCGTTGCGCGTCTTGTCTCGCGTCTCATCTCGCGTCTCGTCTCGCGTCTCGTCTCGCGTCTCGTCTCGCGTCTCATCTCGCGTCTCGTCTCGCGTCTCGTCTCGCGTCTCGTCTCGCGTCTCGTCTCGTCTCACGTCTCACCTGTGGGATGTCAGGACCACTGAGCGTCCAGTTTTGATGATGTCGAGGATCAGGTTCCAGAGGAAACGTCGAGCTTTAGGATCCATCCCAGAGGTCGGCTCGTCCTGACGAGGAGAGAACTTCATACTTCAGAAAAATGTTCCGGACTACAGCTTTAAAACCCTGTGGGTTTGTGTTGGAATCAGGAGGAGGAAGAGATACTCACGAGGAAGATGAGTGGGGGGAAGCCGATGAGGGCGATGGCGGTGGACAGTTTGCGTTTGTTCCCGCCGCTGTACGTTGCCGCCGGCTCGTCGGCGTATTTACACAGATCCAACTTCTCCAGAGCCCACTGCACCACCTGTAGGACGCAGCCGGAACTGACCACAGGTTTCCATAGCAACAACACGTTTATGCAACCACAGGGATCTGACACACGGGGAGGGCACCTGACACACGGGGAGGGCACCTGACACACTGGGAGGGGCATGTAACACTGACCCGGGCCTGGTCGCTCCACGGCGCCCCCCTCAGGCGGGTGTAGAGCTGCAGATGTTCTCGCGCCGTGAGGTCGTCAAACAGAGCGTCAAACTGAGGACAGTACCCCACGCTCTGCTGGACCTTCAGCAGGTCCCTCAGAACACTGCAGGGAAACCAGAGAGTTAGACTAGGACCAGACCAGGACCAGACCAAGACCAAGACCAGGACCAAGCCCAGAGACCAGACCAGGATCAAGACCAAAGACCAGACCAACGACACGCTCTGCTGGACCTTCCATCGTGTTTATCTTCAGGTAGAAATAAGCGGCAGTTTATTTAAACTTTTGTGCACTTGACAAATTGAATTTCTCCTTTTGCCGTGGACTCTACCTGGACGACTTAAGGATTCTACAAACATCTTCTGGCGCGACACGTTGGCACATTGGGACTCACTCTGATCTTCGTACGTCACATTCGCTCGTTGTTGGAAAAATATCCAATCAGAAAATGAGCGATGGCTGGAGAACGTTCTGTTACGGCACCGGAGTCGCCGAAGGCGTAGAGCGCCTCGTTTCAGGCAGAGGAGACGCGCTGGAGGTGGTCGTGCCGGCGATGAGACGAAGATCGTTTCAAAGACCCACGAAATCGGCTAGGTCCCCTCCCATGATGCATTTGGAACAGTTGGTTTGGACCCGTTGGCGTTCTCGCCGGAGGAACCGCACCAGAGTTCATGTTCCTCCTATGATGTTCTTCTAATGTTCCTATGATGTTCTTCTAATGTTCCTCTGATGTTCCTGATGTTCTTTGGCGTTTGATGCGGAGTCGAGCAAATTGAGACCACCTCTCGCTCACACCAACGAAAACCAACCGAACTAACCGTTCTTCTAATGTTCCTATGATGTTCTTCTAATGTTCCTCTGATGTTCCTCTAATGTTCCTATGATGTTCCTCTGATGTTCCTATGATGTTCTTCTAATGTTCCTCTGATGTTCTTCTAATGTTCCTCTGATGTTCCTCTAATGTTCCTATGATGTTCCTATGATGTTCTTCTAATGTTCCTCTGATGTTCCTCTAATGTTCCTATGATGTTCCTATGATGTTCTTCTAATGTTCCTCTGATGTTCCTCTAATGTTCCTCTGATGTTCCTCTAATGTTCCTATGATGTTCTTCTAATGTTCCTATGATGTTCTTCTAATGTTCCTCTGATGTTCCTCTAATGTTCCTATGATGTTCTTCTAATGTTCCTATGATGTTCTTCTAATGTTCCTATGATGTTCTTCTAATGTTCCTCTGATGTTCCTCTAATGTTCCTATGATGTTCCTGATGTTCTTTGGCGTTTGATGCGGAGTCGAGCAAATTGAGACCACCTCTCGCTCACACCAACGAAAACCAACCGAACTAAGAACTTCTGCTTCCAGTGGAACGTTTGGTGGACCAACTGCTGTCGCTGTGAAAACACCCTGAGACCTGGTCTAGTCCTGGTCTAGTCCCGGTCTGGTCCCAGTCCCGGTCCTGGTCCGGTCCTGGTCCGGTCCTGGTTCTGGTCAGACCTGTTTCCGCAGATGTAGGCATCTCCTCCGCTCGTGCTCTCGTCGCCCGTCAGCATTTTGAACGTTGTCGTTTTCCCGGCGCCATTGACACCCAAAAGTCCGAAACACTCGCCGGGCCGAACGCCGAGACACAAACGCTCCACCGCCACGATCCGGCCCATCCTCCGGGACTTATACACCTGCAACGAGACCAGAACCGGACTGAACCAGGACCGGACCAGGACCGGACTACAAACTAAACCTTAACCTTAAATATTCTTTAAATGAGACCGATTCTACATCTGTGATCCTTAACCATGTTCAGATGTTCTAATGTTCCTCTGATGTTCCTCTAATGTTCCTCTGATGTTCCTCTAACGTTCCTCTGATGTTCCTCTAATGTTCCTCTGATGTTCCTATGATGTTCTTCTAATGTTCCTCTGATGTTCTTCTAATGTTCCTCTGATGTTCTTCTAATGTTCCTATGATGTTCTTCTAATGTTCCTCTGATGTTCTTCTAATGTTCCTCTAACGTTCCTCTAATGTTCCTCTGATGTTCCTCTAACGTTCCTCTGATGTTCCTCTAATGTTCCTCTGATGTTCCTATGATGTTCTTCTAATGTTCCTCTGATGTTCTTCTAATGTTCCTCTGATGTTCCTCTAATGTTCCTATGATGTTCCTATGATGTTCCTATGATGTTCTTCTAATGTTCCTATGATGTTCTTCTAATGTTCCTCTGATGTTCTTCTAATGTTCCTCTGATGTTCTTCTAATGTTCCTCTGATGTTCCTCTAATGTTCCTATGATGTTCTTCTAATGTTCCTCTGATGTTCTTCTAATGTTCCTCTAACGTTCCTCTAATGTTCCTCTGATGTTCCTCTAACGTTCCTCTGATGTTCCTCTAATGTTCCTCTGATGTTCCTATGATGTTCTTCTAATGTTCCTCTGATGTTCTTCTAATGTTCCTCTGATGTTCCTCTAATGTTCCTATGATGTTCCTATGATGTTCCTATGATGTTCTTCTAATGTTCCTATGATGTTCTTCTAATGTTCCTCTGATGTTCTTCTAATGTTCCTCTAATGTTCCCCTGATGTTCCCCTGATGTTCTTCTAATGTTCCTCTGATGTTCCCCTGATGTTCTTCTAATGTTCCTCTGATGTTCTTCTAAAGCTCCTCTGATGTTCCCCTGATGTTCTTCTAATGTTCCTCTGATGTTCCTATGATGTTCTTCTAATGTTCCTATGATGTTCTTCTAATGTTCCTCTGATGTTCTTCTAATGTTCCTCTGATGTTCTTCTAATGTTCCTCAGATGTTCTTCTAATGTTCCTCTAATGTTCCCCTGATGTTGCCCTGATGTTCTTCTAATGTTCCTCTGATGTTCCCCTGATGTTCTTCTAATGTTCCTCTGATGTTCTTCTAAAGCTCCTCTGATGTTCCCCTGATGTTCTTCTAATGTTCCTCTGATGTTCCTATGATGTTCTTCTAATGTTCCTATGATGTTCTTCTAATGTTCTTCTAATGTTCCTCTGATGTTCTTCTAATGTTCCTCTGATGTTCTTCTAATGTTCCTCAGATGTTCTTCTAATGTTCCTCTAATGTTCCCCTGATGTTGCCCTGATGTTCTTCTAATGTTCCTCTGATGTTCCCCTGATGTTCTTCTAATGTTCCTCGGATGTTCTTCTAATGTTCCTCTGATGTTCCTCTAATGCTCGTCTAATGTTCCTCAGATGTTCCTCGGATGTTCTTCTAATGTTCCCCTGATGTTCTTCTAATGTTCCTCTAATGTTCCTCTGATGTTCCTCTAATGTTCCTCAGATGTTCCTCTAATGTTCCTCAGATGTTCTTCTAATGTTCCTCTAAAGTTTCTAGATATTCTTCTAATGTTCCTCTAATGTTCCTCTAATGTTCCCCTGATGTTCCTCTAATGTTCCTCAGATGTTCCTCTAATGTTCTTCTAATGTTCCTCTAGTGTTCTCCTAATGTTCCTCTAAGGTTCCTCTAATGTTCGTCTAGTGTTCCTCTGATGTTCCTCTAATGTTCCTATGATGTTCTTCTAATGTTCCTCCGATGTTCTTCTAATGTTCCTCTAATGTTCCCCTGATGTTCTTCTAATGTTCCTCTGATGTTCCTCTAATGCTCGTCTAATGTTCCTCAGATGTTCTTCTAATGTTCCTCTGATGTTCCTCTAATGTTCCTCTAATGTTCCTCTGATGACCTCTAATGTTCCTCTAATGTTCCTCTGATGTTCCTCTGGCATTCCTCTAGTGTTCCTCTAATGTTCCTCTAATGTTCCTGTGATGTTCCTCAGATGTTCCTCTGATGTTCTTCTAATGTTCCTCTGATGTTCCTCAGATGTTCCTCTGATGTTCTTCTAATGTTCCTCAGATGTTCCTCAAATGTTCCTCCAGTGTTCCTCTAATGTTCCTATGATGTTCTTCTAATGTTCCTCCGATGTTCTTCTAATGTTCCTCTAATGTTCCCCTGATGTTCTTCTAATGTTCCTCTGATGTTCCTATGATGTTCTTCTAATGTTCCTCTGATGTTCTTCTAATGTTCCTCTGATGTTCTTCTAATGTTCCTATGATGTTCTTCTAATGTTCCTCAGATGTTCTTCTAATGTTCCTCTAATGTTCCCCTGATGTTGCCCTGATGTTCTTCTAATGTTCCTCTGATGTTCCCCTGATGTTCTTCTAATGTTCCTCTGATGTTCCTCTAATGTTCCTTTGATGTTCCTCTGATGTTCCTCTAATGCTCGTCTAATGTTCCTCAGATGTTCCTCGGATGTTCTTCAAATGTTCCTCTGATGTTCCTCTAATGTTCCCCTGATGTTCTTCTAATGTTCCTCTGATGTTCCTCTAATGCCCGTCTAATGTTCCTCAGATGTTCTTCTAATGTTCCTCTGATGTTCCTCTAATGTTCCTGTGATGTTCCTCTAATGTTCCTCGGATGTTCCTCTGGCGTTCCTGTAGTGTTCCTCTAATGTTCCTGTGATGTTCCTCTGATGTTCTTCTAATGTTCCTCTGATATTCCTCTAATGTTCCTCAGATGTTATTCTAATGTTCCTCTAACGTTTCTAGATGTTCTTCTAATGTTCCTCTAATGTTCCTCAGATGTTCCTCTAATGTTCCTCTGATGTTCTTCTAATGTTCCTCTAGTGTTCTCCTAATATTCCTCTAAGGTTCCTCTAATGTTCCTCTAGTGTTCCTCTGATGTTCCTCAGATGTTCTTCTAATGTTCCTCTAATGTTCCTCTAGTGTTCCTCTGATGTTCCTCTAATGTTCCTCAGATGTTCTTCTAATGTTCCTCTAATGTTCCTCTGATGTTCCTCGGATGTTCCTCTGATGTTCCTCCTCACACAGAGCTGGAGTTACGGGACATTTAAACCTGTTCTCACAGGAGCTCAGACCTTGGTGAGGTTCTGGATCTTCAGGACGTCCTGGTCTGCGTCTCCTCTGAGGACCCTCCTCCTCTCACATGCCACGTCCTCATCATCATCATCGATGGGCTGGACGCTCACGGGGACACGCCTGAGAGACACGAGGGGTTAGAGGAGGACAGGGGGACGCAGAGGAGGAGGTGCAGAGGAGGAGGAGGTGCAGAGGAGGAGGTGCAGAGGAGGACAGGGGGATGCAGAAAAGGACAAGGTGGGAGACAAGGAGGAGGAGGTGATGCAGACGAGGAGGTGCAGAGCTGCAGAGAAGGAGGTGCAGAGCAGGAGGAGTTGCAGAGTAGGAGGACGTGCAGAGGAGGTGATGCAGAGGGGGAGGAGGAGGTGCAGAGGAAGAGGTGCAGAACAGGAGGAGGTGCAGAGGAGGACAGGGGGGCGCAGAGGAGGAGGTGCAGAGGAGGAGGTGCAGAGGAGGAGGTGCAGAGGAGGAGGTGCAGAGGAGGACAGGGGGATGCAGAAAAGGACAAGGTGGGAGACAAGGAGGAGGAGGTGATGCAGACGAGGAGGTGCAGAGCTGCAGAGAAGGAGGTGCAGAGCAGGAGGAGTTGCAGAGTAGGAGGACGTGCAGAGGAGGTGATGCAGAGGGGGAGGAGGAGGTGCAGAGGAAGAGGTGCAGAACAGGAGGAGGTGCAGAGGAGGAGGTGCAGAGGAGGACAGGGGGGCGTAGAGGAGGAGGTGCAGAAGAGGAGGTGCAGAGGAGGAGGTGCAGAGGAGGACAGGGGACGCAGAGGAGGAGGAGCAGAGGAGGGGGAGGTGCAGAGGAGGACAGGGGGATGCAGAAAAGGACAAGGTGGGAGACAAGGAGGAGGAGGTGATGCAGACGAGGAGGTGCAGAGCTGCAGAGAAGGAGGTGCAGAGTAGGAGGACATGCAGAGGAGGTGATGCAGAGGGGGAGGAGGAGGTGCAGAGGAAGAGGTGCAGAGCAGGGGGAGGCGCAGAGGAGGAGACGCAGAGGAGGACAGGGGGGCGCAGAGGAGAAGGTGCAGGGGAGGAGGTGCAGAGGAGGACGGGGATGCAGAAAAGGACAAGGTGGGAGACAAGGAGGAGGAGGTGATGCAGACGAGGAGGTGCAGAGCTGCAGAGGAGGAGATGGTGCAGAGGAGGAGATGTAGAGGAGGAGGAGGCGCAGAGAAGGTGATGCAGAGGGGGAAGAGGTGCAGAGGAGGAGGTGCAGATGAGATGCAGAGGAGGAGGAGGAGGTGATGCAGAGGAAGAGGTGCAGAGGAGGAGATGCATAGCAGGAAGAGGTGCAGATGAGGAGCAGTTGCAGAGGAGGTGCAGAGGAGGAGGAGGTGCAGAGGACGAGGAGGTGCAGAGGACGGGGAGGTGCAGGGAAGGTGAAGAGGAGGAGGTGCAGAAGAGGAGGAGGTGCAGAGGAGGAGGAGGAAGTGCAGAGAAGGTGAGGAGGAGGAGGTGCAGAGGAGGAGGAGGTGCAGAGGACGAGGAGGTGCAGAGGACGGGGAGGTGCAGGGAAGGTGAAGAGGAGGAGATGCAGAGCAGGAAGAGGTGTAGAGGAGGTGAAGAGGAGGAGGAGGTGCAGAGGAGAAGGAGATGCAGAGCAGGAGGAGGTGCAGAGGAGGTGAAGAGGAGGAGGAGGTGCAGAGGAGAAGGAGATGCAGAGCAGGAGGAGGTGCAGAGGAGGTGCAGTGGGGGAGGAGGTGAAGAGGGGGAGGAGGTGCAGAGCAGGAGGAGGAGGTGCAGAGCAGGGGGAGGTGCAGAGGAGGAGGAGGTGCAGAGCAGGAGGAGGAGGTGCAGAGCAGGGGGAGGGGCAGAGGGGGAGGAGGTGCAGAGCAGGAGGAGGTGAAGAGGATGAGGAGGTGCACAGGATGAGGAGGTGCAGAGGAGGAGGTGCAGAGGCTCACGGCGGTTTGCGGAGGACGTTGTATTGACACAGGAGTGTGATGAGGAACCCCACGAAACCTTCGATCGTCATGGCAACAAGACCCCGAGTCACGATGTCCCACTGGAACGGAGATTTGACCTTATCAAACTGACCTGTGGAGAAGCAGGAGGAGAAAGGGATTAGACCTGGTTTAGTCCTGGTCTGGTCCTGGTCCTGGTCCAGTACTCGTTGAGGTACTCGTCGTCCAGGGGGGGGGTATTCCACCAACGTCGCTAAACATATCGGCGCCTAAGTGGTTAGTCCTCACCTGAAGAAGCGTCACCTTAGGTCGTTCTCACACCTGCCGTGTTTGGTTCGTTTAAAGGTCCCATGGCATGAAATTTTCACTTTCTGAGGTTTTTGAACGTTAATGTGAGCTCCCCTACCCTGTTTAGGCCCCCCCCCCCCATGGTTAAAAGTTGTGAAATGTCTAAACTGAGCATTTGCGATCCTTTTCTGCGTTACAAAAAATCAGAGCTGAAACGGGCGAGTTTGAACAAGGCACCTTATTGACGTCAGATGGAAAAAAGAAATGCAAATGCAGTTCCACCCCCGTCTGTCTGTACTCAGCGTCTCTGTAAATCACGCCCAGAGAATTTGGACTGCGAATGCGCTAGGCAATGCGAAATGCGTTTTTTTATTTGCCTGGAGGCACGTCCGAGTGTTTCTAGGCTCGGAAGTCGGATGTTCTTCTAATGTTCCTCTGATGTTCTTCTAATGTTCCTCTGATGTTCCTCGGATGTTCCTCTAATGTTCCTCTGATGTTCCTCTGATGTTCCTCTAATGTTCCTCTAATGTTCCTCTGATGTTCCTCTAATGTTCCTCTAATGTTCCTCTAATGTTCCTCTAATGTTCCTCAGATGTTCCTTTGATGTTCCTCTAATGTTCCTCTAATGTTCCTCTAATGTTCCTCTGATGTTCCTCTAATGTTCCTCTAATGTTCCTCTGATGTTCCTCTAATGTTCCTCGGATGTTCCTCTAATGTTCCTCTAATGTTCCTCTGATGTTCCTCTAATGTTCCTCGGATGTTCCTCTAATGTTCCTCTAATGTTCCTCTGATGTTCCTCTAATGTTCCTCGGATGTTCCTCTAATGTTCCTCTAATGTTCCTCTAATGTTCCTCTGATGTTCCTCTAATGTTCCTCTAATGTTCCTCTGATGTTCCTCTAATGTTCCTCAGATGTTCCTCTAATGTTCCTGGGATGTTCCTCTGATGTTCCTCTAATGTTCCTCTGATGTTCTTCTAATGTTCCTCTAAAGTTTCTAGATATTCTTCTAATGTTCCTCTAGTGTCCCTCTAATGTTCCCCTGATGTTCCTCTAATGTTCCTCAGATGTTCTTCTAATGTTCCTCTAAAGTTTCTAGATATTCTTCTAATGTTCCTCTAGTGTTCCTCTAATGTTCCCCTGATGTTCCTCTAATGTTCCTCTAGTGTTCTCCTAATGTTCCTCTGATGTTCCTCAGATGTTCTTCTAATGTTCCTCTGATGTTCTTCTAATGTTCCTCTGATGTTCTTCTAATGCTCGTCTAATGTTCCTCTGATGCTCCTCGGATGTTCCTCTGATGTTCCTCCTCACACAGAGCTGGAGTTACGGGACATTTAAACCAGAGAGTTTGGACTGCGGAGGAGCTAGGCAATGCGAAATGCGTTTTTTTATTTGCCTGGAGACACGTCCGAGTGTTTCTAGGCTCGGAAGTCCTTTATCTGAGCCTCTGGACCTTTGAACAGCAGTGGTTTCATTTTATTTTCTGTGGAAATGTGTTTATTTTTCAATGGAACGCTTCTCATCTCTTCCTCCGCGCAAAAACACGGAAAATGGAAATGGAGAGCTGAGAGTGGAGAGTTTGGCCACGCCCCCACCCTCTACTATAGGCCATCTCTTTTCTCCTCATTTGCATTCAAGCAACAACGCCCATAATGGCCATGCACTGAGTGTTGATTTTGAAGAAGGATTCATTTACAGTATTAGGGAACCATAACGAGCTCGCGTCGTATGTCGAGCATGATGGGAAACCGAGGCTGACCAAACTAAACTAAACTAAACTAAACTTATGAGTCTTACTTACGTTTTGTGTGAAGAGCAAGAGTCAGAACTTGATGCTCACATGAGCGCTGTCCTCCGTAAACCTCACGATGCTGCTCAAACATTTGTGCGAACTGTAAAAACTGAGCAAACCATATCGCTATGACGACACTGAAAACAGCAACACCATGATTCTCCTACTTCTGTGTTTGGACACGGCTCATTTCTGTCCAGTGTCTGAGCAACCCTAAACCAGGGTCGCCCACTGGTGGAGGTAATTGAAAGAGGGACCCCATCAAAGATCCTTCCTGCGAGTTCTTGTGAAGAGTATATTCAAGGTATTCTCTAGGCTAATGCCTCAGCTGTGATCCAAGCAAATAGTAATAGTATGTTTGTGTTCTAGTTACTGAAGATGGCGTACACTTGGACCCTCCTCAGCAGTCCTCCAGCAGTGCCTTGCCTGACCCTCAGCAGTCCTCCAGCAGTGCCTTGCCTGACCCTCAGCAGTCCTCCAGCAGTGCCTTTCCTGACCCTCAGCAGTCCTCCAGCAGTGCCTTTCCTGACCCTCAGCAGTCCTCCAGCAGTGGCCTCACACCAGAATGTCATACCTAATGTCTTTTATTGTTTTATGCCTATTGATGGAAATTGATAAATAGGATTTCATTAAAGAGGCTTGCACAGCATCTCTGAAGCAAATTTGTTGAATCATTGAAATGTTGCATCATGGAGTGTGCCTGTTATTTGGCTACATTTTGTTTTAAAAGTAAATGTTTACCTGTAACTGTATTCTTTTATAGAGATGTCACATAAAATATAAAGTGTCAATGTCGTCAGGTGAGAGTGATGTTAGGCCCAGCTGATACAAGTTATGTGATGATATGAAGAATTTTAGGTTAAATTCATTCACATTTGTGTAATGTGTGGCAAATGTAAATTCGTGAAAATATAACACATAATTGACTTGAGCATGAATACGTCAGTAACAGGAATCAAACCCGGGACGCCCACGTGAAAGACGCAGGACTTAACCACTCGACCAAAGTGTTTCTCTGTGACGCCTCTGGAATTCTTCTATCTGATAATGTCGTAAAGACAGCGGTTCAAAAGCATATTTTTAAATTACTGGAAATTTGTCAAAACTGACCAAGAACGTAAGGTAATTTTTTTTTTGCTGATATTGTTTTCGGACAACACAGATAGTCATGCGGGAGGTGTGCGGAACTGTTTGTTTGACACACTGGTACGTATTCTCTGCGACACGGCCTGATTAAGCCTCATCTTTAGCCTGATCGATAACCTGCCCCGGACCAGGCTAGCTCCGAGGACCATGTTGCCGCAGTAACTCAGTGGGGACTAAGTTTAGCGAGAGTCATGGAACCGAACTCTCACTAAAACTAGCGCCAACTGTCGAATAAAGCCGGGCTTTGAGCTTAGCCGCGTTCGTGTAATACCCCTCTGGTCTAGTCCTGGTTTAGTCCTGATCTGGTCCTGTCCTGGTCTGTTCCTGGTCCCAGTCTGGTCCTGGTCCGGTCCTGGTCTGGTCCTGGTCTGGTCCTGGTCCCGGTCTGGTACCGATCTTGTTGTAGTACTCGTTGAGGTACTCGTTGTAGGCGAGCTCCATGAGGCCGTGGCCCAGGTTGTAGTTTGGGAAGATCAGGAAACACGACTTGAGGTAAGAGTTCACCCGCTTCAGGTCCTGCACAGACACACACTGAGCTCGCCTCTCCACAGACCTGACCCACAACCACAGACCTGACCCTCAACCACAGACCTGACCCTCAACCAGACCTGACCCTCAACCACAGACCTGACCCTCAACCACAGACCTGACCCTCAACCACAGACCTGACCCTCAACCACAGACCTGACCCACAACCAGACCTGACCCTCAACCACAGATCTGACCCTCAACCAGACCTGACCCACAACCACAGACCTGACCCTCAACCACAGACCTGACCCTCAACCACAGACCTGACCCTGAACCACAGACCTGACCCGCAACCAGACCTGACTCACAATCACAGACCTGACCCTCAACCACAGACCTGACCCGCAACCAGACCTGACTCACAATCACAGATCTGACCCACAACCACAGACCTGACCCTCAACCAGACCTGACCCTCAACCACAGACCTGACCCACAACCAGACCTGACCCTCAACCACAGACCTGACCCTCAACCACAGACCTGACCCGCAACCAGACCTGACTCACAATCACAGATCTGACCCACAACCACAGACCTGACCCTCAACCAGACCTGACCCTCAACCACAGACCTGACCCACAACCAGACCTGACCCTCAACCAGACCTGACCCACAACCACAGACCTGACCCTCAACCACAGACCTGCCCCCCAACCACATCCCTGACCCTCAACTGCACACCTGACCCTCATCCCCAAACCTGACCCACAACCACAGACCTGACCCTCAACCACAGACCTGACTCTCAACCAGACCTGACCCTCAACCAGACCTGACCCTCAACCAGACCTGACCCTCAACCACAGACCTGACCCTCAACCAGACCTGACCCTCAACCAGACCTGACCCTCAACCACAGACCTGACCCTCAACCACAGACCTGACCCTCAACCAGACCTGAACCTCAACCACAGACCTGACCCTCAACCACAGACCTGACCCTCAACCACAGACCTGACCCTCAACCAGACCTGACCCACAACCACAGACCTGACCCTCAACCACAGACCTGACCCTCAACCACAGACCTGACCCTCAACCAGACCTGACCCTGAACCACAGACCTGACCCTCAACCACAGACCTGACCCTCAACAAGACCTGACCCACAACCACAGACCTGACCCACAACCACAGACCTGACCCTCAACCAGACCTGGCCCTCAACCACAGACCTGACCCACAACCACAGACCTGACCCTAAACCAAGACTAAGCCAGGACTAAGCCAGGTCTAAACCAGGACTAAACCAGGTCTAAACCAGGTCTACTGGAGTTTGTGCAGATCTAAACAGGGTTTGTGGAGGCGCCTCTCCACAGAGCCGAGCTGTGAGGGGACTGACCTTGTCGTGTTCGAACAGCTGCAGGAGGAACGTGGCGACGGTCGCCGTGATCCCGATGAAGAGGTTGATGACGATGAGGAAGACGTAGGCCGTGCTCGGAACCTCGAACCAGAACGAGGCCGGGTACATGATCGGAGTGATGGACCAGCTACAGAACCAATCAATCAATCAATCAATCAAGCTACAGAATACACACAGGCTAACTGAAAGCACTGAACTAAACCAGGACTAAACCAGGACTAAACCAGGATTAAACCAGGACTGAACTAGGACTAAACCAGGACTAAACCAGGATTAAACCAGGATTAAACCAGGACTAAAGGACTAAGCCAGGACTAAACCAAGACTAAACCAGGACTGAAACAGGACTGAACGAGGACTGAACCAGTAACTGAAGGCACTGCTCTGTCTGGAGCGATAAGTCCATGAACAGATTGTGTTCTAATCAAGTTTAAACACAATCTGAACACAAAGACCTGATCTGAGCTGCAGAACACGTCCCTCTGGAGAGCATCACAGTCACAGGCTAGCATTAGCATTAGCATTAGCATTAGCATTAGCATTAGCCCTAGCATTAGCATTAGCATTAGCCCTAGCGTTAGCATTAGCATTAGCGTTAGCATTAGCCCTAGCATTAGCATTAGTCTTAGCATTAGCCCTAGCGTTAGCATTAGCATTAGCGTTAGCATTAGCGTTAGCATTAGCCCTAGCATTAGCATTAGCATTAGCATTAGCCCTAGCGTTAGCATTAGCATTAGCATTAGCCTTAGCCTTAGCCAACAGTTTTTCACTCAAGTTTTAGTTGAAAATCAAACTCCTAAACCATTGGTTATCTAGAGTTTCTCAGAATTCTACAGGGTTCTACAGAGTTCTACAGAGTTCTGGAGGTTTCTACAGGGTTCTACAGAGTTCTGGAGGGTTCTACAGGGTTCTACAGGGTTCTGCAGGGTTCTACAGGGTTCTACAGGGTTCTGCAGGGTTCTACAGGGTTCTGGAGTCTGACCCGTAGAGCAGGAAAAGGGCGAGCACGGCGGGGAAGTTGGTGTGGGAGGTGTACGCCGGCAGGTCGAACACAAACAGGATGAACACACAGCAGGTGGCAGGGACCAGGTAATTCAACTGGAACACAAACACAGAGTCAGTGCTCCTGCTCCTCTCTGCTCCTCCTCACTGCTCCTCCTCTCTGCTCCTCCTCTCTGCTCCTCCTCTCTGCTCCTCTTCACTCCTCCTCACTGCTCCTCTCTGCTCCTCCTCCCTGCTCCTCCTCTATGCTCCTCCTCTCTGCTCCTCTTCACTCCTCCTCTCTGCTCCTCCTCACTGCTCCTCTCTGCTCCTCCTCACTGCTCCTCTCTGCTCCTCCTCACTCCTCCTCTCTGCTCCTCCTCTCTGCTCCTCCTCTCTGCTCCTCCTCCTGCTCCTCCTCACTGCTCCTCACTGCTCCTCCCTGCTCCTGTTCCTCCTCACTGCTCCTCTCTGCTCCTCCCTGCTCCTGTTCCTCCTCCCTGCTCCTCTCTGGACCTGTCTCCTCCTCTCTGCTCCTCTCTGCCCCTCCCTGCCCCTCCCTGCTCCTCCCTGCTCCTCCTCTGCTCCTCTCTGCTCCTCTCTGCTCCTCCCTGCTCCTCTCTGCTCCTCTCTGCACCTCCTCACCATGTCCCACACGTAGTTGGAGCACCAGTAGATGACCGGGTCGCAGCCGCTGATGAACTGCAGGTGTTTCGCTTTGGACGATTTCTCCGAGACGAGGAAGACCACGAAGGAGGCGGGCACGAAGGACATGGCCACGATGATGAAGATGGCGATGACCACGTCCGTGCCCTGCAGCCTGGCGCCGCCGCCACGGCAACACAAAGAAAACAGAGTGAGAGAGGGGCGGGGTCTCGTACGCACGGTCACTGCGGCGGCGGGAGCACGTACAGGTAGTCCAGGGACAGGCTGGCGCTGGTGCGGTTCATCGGGTGGTTCGTCAGCGTGATGCCTGCAGAGAAACGCACAACAGACGCACAAGAGACACACAACGGACGCACAACGGACGCACAACAGACACACAACGGACGCACAACGGACGCACAACGGACGCACAACGGCCGCACAAGAGACGCACAACAGACACACAACGGACACACAACGGACGCACAACGGACGCACAACAGACACACAACGGACGCACAACGGACGCACAACAGACGCACAACGGACGCACAACGGACGCACAACAGACACACAACGGACGCACAACGGACGCACAACGGACGCACAACGGACGCACAACGGCCGCACAAGAGACGCACAACAGACACACAACGGACGCACAACGGCCGCACAACAGACACACAACGGACGCACAACAGACGCACAATAGACGCACAACAGACGCACAACGGACGCACAACAGACGCACAACAGACGCACAACAGACACACAACGGACACACAACAGACACACAACAGACACACAACAGACACACAACAGACGCACAACAGACGCACAACGGACACACAACGGACGCGCAACAGACGCACAACGGACGCGCAAGAGACGCACAACAGACGCACAACAGACGCACAACAGACACACAACAGACGCACAACAGACGCACAAGAGACGCACAACAGACACACAACAGACGCATAAGAGACGCACAACGGACGCACAACAGACACACAACAGACGCACAACAGACGCACAACAGACGCGCAACGGGCACACAAGAGACGCACAACAGACGCACAACGGACACACAAGAGACGCACAACGGACGCACAACGGACGCACAACAGACACACAACAGACGCACAACAGACGCACAACAGACGCACAAGAGACGCACAACAGACGCACAACGGACGCACAACAGACACACAACGGACGCACAAGAGACGCACAACAGACGCACAACGGACGCACAACGGACGCACAACGGACGCACAACGGACGCACAATGGACACACAACAGACGCACAACGGACGCACAACAGACGCACAACAGACGCACAACGGACGCACAACAGACACACAACAGACACACAACGGCCGCACAACGGACGCACAACGGACGCACAACGGACGCACAACAGACGCACAACAGACGCACAACGGACGCACAACAGACACACAACAGACACACAAGAGACGCACAAGAGACGCACAACAGACACACAACAGACGCACAAGAGACGCACAACAGACACACAAGAGACGCACAACAGACACACAACGGACGCACACGTTTAAGTTTGAGCTGCTCACAATAAAGGCTGTGTGTGTCCGTGTGTGTGTAGTCGTACCGTAGGCCGCCGGGTTTCCTCTGGACGGCGGCAGGTTCGCCCTGAGGATGGCGTTGTTGAGCACGTTCAGGTACGTGGGCATACTGTGGTAACCTTTGTTATTGTACAGCACCTGCACACATTCAAGTCACAATTCAAAGTTCATCTTTATTGTCAAAAACCAGATGTACAGGTGGCACACACAGCGCCCCCTAGGCCCACAGTGAACATGAAATATGTGATAAACACGACAATAAACACCAGGACTAAAACATCACATATACCTGTAGTAAAAGTACTACTACTACTG
Source organism: Paratrypauchen microcephalus (assembly GCA_036785185.1). Taxonomy (NCBI): domain Eukaryota; kingdom Metazoa; phylum Chordata; class Actinopteri; order Gobiiformes; family Gobiidae; genus Paratrypauchen; species Paratrypauchen microcephalus. Next base: position 287,016 of record JAVJIX010000316.1, read on the forward strand.
CTACTACTACTACTACTGCTACTACTACTACTACTACTACTACCATGACTAAAACATCACATATACCTGTAGTAAAAGTACTACTACTACTGCTACTACTACTATTACTGCTACTACTACTACTACTACTACTACCATGACTAAAACATCACATATACCTGTAGTAAAAGTACAAAAGGCTTGTGTATAATACAAATAAGTAAAACACACAATGTGGAGCGGAATAAAGCTCAAATGTGTCATTTAAGCAGCAGTGTCATTTAAGCAGCAGTGTCAGAGTGATTTAAGCAGCAGTGTCAGTGTGATTTAAGCAGCAGTGTCAGTGTGATTTAAGCAGCAGTGTCATTTAAGCAGCAGTGTCAGTGTGATTTAAGCAGCAGTGTCATTTAAGCAGCAGTGTCAGTGTCATTTAAGCAGCAGTGTCAGTGTAATTTAAGCAGCAGTGTCAGAGTCATTTAAGCAGCAGTGTCAGAGTCATTTAAGCAGCAGTGTCAGTGTCATTTAAGCAGCAGTGTCAGTGTGATTTAAGCAGCAGTGTCAGTGTGATTTAAGCAGCAGTGTCAGTGTCATTTAAGCAGCAGCGTCAGAGTCATTTAAGCAGCAGCGTCAGAGTCATTTAAGCAGCAGTGTCAGTGTGATTTAAGCAGCAGTGTCATTTAAGCAGCAGTGTCAGTGTCATTTAAGCAGCAGTGTCATTTAAGCAGCAGTGTCAGTGTCATTTAAGCAGCAGTGTCAGTGTCATTTAAGCAGCAGTGTCAGAGTCATTTAAGCAGCAGTGTCAGTGTGATTTAAGCAGCAGTGTCAGTGTCATTTAAGCAGCAGTGTCAGTGTCATTTAAGCAGCAGTGTCAGAGTCATTTAAGCAGCAGTGTCAGATTCATTTAAGCAGCAGTGTCAGTGTGATTTAAGCAGCAGTGTGATTTAAGCAGCAGTGTCAGTGTGATTTAAGCAGCAGTGTGATTGGGAGAGAGTTGAGCATCCTGACAGCTTGGTGGATGAAGCTGTCTTTCAGTCTGCTGGTCTTGGCCCTGAGGCTCCTCAGTCTCCTTCCTGATGGCAGCAGACTGAAGAGGCAGTTGGATGGGTGGGTGGGTGGGATCACCCAGAGGGTGTCTCAGAGAGACACCCACGATTCTCTCAGCTGCTCTCACTACTCGGTGTAGCTTTTTCCGGGTGCAGGACACGGTGCAGGTGCCATACCACACAGTGATGCAGCTGGTGAGGATGTGACCTATGGTGCCTCTGTAGAAGGTGCTCATGATGGAGCTGGGGCTCTGGCTCTCTTCAGCTTGTGGAGGAAGTAGAGTCGCTGTTGGGTTTTATGGCCAGTGATGCAGTGTTCTTTGACCAGGAGAGGTCCTCAGAGATATGCACACCCAGGAACTTGGTGCTGCTTCTCCACAGCAGCCCCGGTGATGGTGAGGGGGGAGTGCTGTGGAGGGTTGCCACCTCCCTGAAAAATAAATAAGGGACACCTCTTTGGCAGGACCAGCTGGCCCGATTGCCTTCACCCTTCGTGGTGTAGTGAATCTCTTTAGCCCTTTTTTGTATGTGTGAAGCGATTTTTTAACTATTTGACTCAAACCGGAACAGAATTAGATGCATATCTGAGTGATCCCCCCGGAAGATTTTTGAACTCTAGATGCTCTGGGGTCATTCCAGTCAATAAAAACTAAGATGTCAACCACCCATTTTGGGGGGAAAACTTCCCTTTCTCCCTCTTGATGATCCCACTTTGCACGACCTTCTCACAAAATGTGACTTGCACTGGATGGAATCAGCTCCGGATGCGTAGTCTGGACAGGAGCTGCTGACAGCCAGACTCAAGCTCACTTCTAAATGATCATCAGTCATGGTGGAACAGGACTTAATGATCTTCATGTGGGAAAAGGCTGGTCGACTGGTAGATGGTGACCGACGTATTGGGCACTCTGTTTTAGACACTATTTTTGATTCACACGGTAATACGGGACAAAGTGCGTCCCTTTTCAGCTCAATACGGGACACGTACTTTTGTTTCTGAATACGGGACGATTCCATTTTTCAAGGGACGGTTGGCAACCCTAGTGCTGTGTGTGCTCTCCTGAAGTCCACCACAATCTCCTTTGTCTTCTCCACGTTCAGGGAGAGGTTGTTGTTACTGCACCACTTGACCAGGCGGCTCACCTCGCTCCTATAGTGAGTCTCATCGTCGTCGCTGATGTGACCAACACAGTCGTATCATCCGCAAACTTGATGAAGAGGTTGGAGCTGTGTGACGGTGTGCAGTCGTGGGTCAAACTCGATGAAGAGGTTGGAGCTGTGTGACGGTGTGCAGTCGTGGGTCAGCAGAGTGAAGAGGAGGGGGCTCAGCACACATCCTTGGGGAGCCCCCGTGTTCAGTGTGATGGTGCTGGAGGTGTTGCTGCCGACCCGTACTGCCTGCGGTCTTCCTGTCAGGAAATCCAGCACCAGTTGCACATGGAGGTGTTGATCTCCAGCTTGTCTAGTTTGAGTCTGAGTTGCTGGGGGACGATTGTGTTGAAGCTGAACTGAAGTCAGTGAACAGCATTCTAACATATGAGTCTCTGGTGTCCAGGTGTGTGAGGGGGTGACTGGAGGACTGTGGAGATTGCATCATCGGTCGAGCAGTTAGACCGGTATGCAAACTGAAATGGATCCAGGGTGGAGGGGAGAGATGTTTTGATGTGTTGCGTGACGAGCCGTTCGATGCGCTTCATGAGGACGGGGGTGAGCGGAGGGTAGTCGTTAAGGCTGGATGGAGACGACTTCTTCGTCACAGGGATGATGGTGGAGGTCTTGAGGCATGTGGGGACGACAGCCTGGCTCAGAGATGTGTTGAAGATGTCCGTAAAGACCTCTGTGAGTTCCGCAGCACAGTCTCTCAGTACACGACCAGGGATGTTGTCCGGTCCTGGAGCTTTGCGTGCGTTGATCCTGCTGAAGGATCTCCTCGTGCTGTCCGGGGACAGTGTCAGCACCTGGTCACCGGGAGGGGGTGGAGTCTTCTGTGCCGGAGTGCTGTTGTGTGGCTCAAAGCGAGCGAAGAACTCGTTTAGCTCATTCGGCAGGGATGTGGAGCTATCCACAGTCTGTGGCGTTGGCTTGTAGTCCGTTATGGTCCATATCCACTGCCACAGACTCGGCGTGTCTCTGCTGTCGTGGAAGTGCTGTGCGATCTTCCTAGAGTATCGTCTCTTAGCCTCTCTGGTGCCACGTGACAGGTTTGCCCTCGCTGTCCCACCTTGTCTCCAGCTCTGAAGGCAGCGTTCCTCACCTTCAGCAGCCTGTAGACCTCCCTGTGAGCCATGGCTTCTGCCCGAACAGTGATGGTCCTGGTGTCTGTGACATCATCAGTGCACTTTGAGATGTCGACAGTGACGGTCTCTGTATATTCCTGTAGATTTATGGTGTTGTCGTGGGTGGTGGCCTGTTTGAATATCTCCCAGTCTGTGGTGGAGAAGCAGGACCCTCTGGCCACACCCGTACCTGCTTCTGATCTGGTTTGGTGGTTTTGACCAGTGGCCTGTATGCTGCCTTAGCAGGACAGTGATGTGGTCAGAGGTGGGGGAGGGGAGGGCTCTTTGTAGTCTCCCCTCTGGGTCGTGTAAACACTGTCCAATATGTTGTTTTCCCTTGTAGGAAAGTTGATGTGTTTCTGTAATTTGGGAAACACGGACTTTGGGTCTGCGTGGTTGAAATCGCCCGCCAGAACGAGAAAAGCACCTGGATGGGCAGTTTTCTGCTCGCTCACGTGCTGGTACAGTTCGTCAAGTGCCTCGCTCCTGCTGTTGTTATTGGAGCTCGGAGGGATATAAACAGCAGCGAGTCGTACGGCTGTGAATTCCCTCGGCAGGTAGAACGGTCTGCACTTGATGATCATCGTCTTTAGCAGAGGTGAACAGTGTTTACAGACCACGACAGCGTCCCGACACCAGGCATCGTCATATAAACACAGAGTCCCCCGCTGCAAGTCTTACCTCCTTCAGGGAGCGATCTGTCCGCCCTGTAGCATGCTAGCTGGTCGAGTTGTATGTTGCCGTCGGGGATGCTGTCGTTTAGCCATGTTTCCACAAATAGAAAGACACAACTCTCTGTCACTGACTTTAGCGTAGCCCGAAGTAAACGTACGTGGTCCAGGTTATTATCCAGCGAGCGTACATGAGCCAGTACGATGGTGGGGAGCGCCGGCTTGCGCGGGTTAGCCGTTAACCTCTTCCGGATGCCTCTGCGTTTACCCCGCTTCTGTTTCCTCTCACGCCGCTTGTGGCACCTCCACCGCGGGCGAGGTCTAGGAGTCGGGGTCGGCGGTGGTCCCGGAGCAGGTCGCTGTCTCTGAGTGTGTCCCGTAGCCCTTCGATGTACGAGTTCTTTGTATCGTCGTTTCTGCTAATGTTGAGCAGAAACTCCGGGTGTATGTGCGACTTTGAGGAGGCTCACATGACAAAGACATCGACGAACAAAAACAATGTTGTTTACACGACAAAACACATGAAAACACGACAAAACACTGTAACACTGGGACGGAGAGCAGCCGCTGCATGTGTCCGCACCGCCATGTTGAAAACCCGTGTGTGTGTGTGTGTGTGTGTGTGTGTGGCAGGTGACGGGCAGCAGGGGGCGTACCTGAGCGGCTCGTCTCACCGCGATCTTTCGCACCATTGGAGGAACTCTGGATCCAAACGAGGCCGGAACCGACTTCAGAATGTTACCAACAGTGAGACCCCCATATCTGTAAAATGAAACCAGAAATGAACCAGGACTAAACCAGGTCTGAACCAGGACTAAACCAGGTCTGAACCAGGACTAAACCAGGACTAAACCAAGTCTGAACCAGGACTAAACCAAGTCTGAACCAGGACTAAACCAGGTCTGAACCAGGTCGAAACCAGGTCTGAACCAGGACTAAACCAGGATTAAACCAGGTGTGAACCAGGACTAAACCAGGACTAAACCAATTCTGAACCAGGTTTAAACCAGGTCTAAACCAGGTCTAAACCAGGACTAAACCAGGTCTAAACCTGGACTAAAAAAACAGGACTAAACCAGGTCTAAACCAGGTCTAAACCAGGTCTAAACCAGGACTAAACCAGGTCTAAACCTGGACTAAACCAGGTCTAAACCAGATCTAAACCAGGACTAGACCAGGACTAAACCAGGTCTAAACCAGGACTAAACCAGGTCTAAACCAGGACTAAACCAGGACTAAACCAAGACTAAACCAGGACTAAACCAGGTCTAAACCAGGACTAAACCAGGACTAAACCAGGACTAAACCAGGACTAAACCAGGTCTAAACCTGGACTAAACCAGGTCTAAACCAGATCTAAACCAGGTCTAAACCAGGTCTAAACCAGGTCTAAACCAGATCTAAACCAGGACTAAACCAGGATTAAACCAGGTCTGAACCAGGACTAAACCAGGACTAAACCAGGTCTGAACCAGGACTAAACCAGGACTAAACCAAGTCTGAACCAGGACTAAACCAGGTCTGAACCAGGACTAAACCAGGACAAAACCAGGTCTGAACCAGGACTAAATCAGGTCTGAACCAGGACTAAACCAGGACTGAACCAGGACTAAACCAGGACTAAACCAGGTCTGAACCAGGACTAAACCAGGAATGAACCAGGACTAAACCAGGACTAAACCAGGTCTGAACCAGGACTAAATCAGGTCTGAACCAGGACTAAACCAGGACTAAACCAAGTCTGAACCAGGACTAAACCAGTTCTGAAACAGGTCTAAACCAGGTCTGAACTAGGACTAAACCAGGACTAAACCAGGTCTAAACCAGGACTAAACCAGGACTAAACCAGGTCTAAACCAGGTCTGAACTAGGACTAAACCAGGTCTGAACCAGGACTGAACCAGGACTAAACCAGGACTAAACCAGGTCTAAACCAGGACTAAACCAGGAATAAACCAGGTCTAAACCTGGACTAAACCAGGTCTAAACCAGATCTAAACCAGGTCTAAACCAGGACTAAACCAGGTCTAAACCTGGACTAAACCAGGACTAAACCAGATCTGAACCAGGACTAAACCAGGTCTGAACCAGGACTAAACCAGGACTAAACCAGGTCTAAACCAGGACTAAACCAGGACTAAACCAGGTCTCAACCAGGACTAAACCAGGTCTAAACCTGGACTAAAAAAACAGGACTAAACCAGGTCTAAACCAGGACTAAACCAGGTCTAAACCTGGACTAAACCAGGTTTAAACCAGGTCTAAACCAGGTCTAAACCAGGACTAAACCAGGTCTAAACCTGGACTAAAAAAACAGGACTAAACCAGGTCTAAACCAGGTCTAAACCAGGTCTAAACCAGGACTAAACCAGGTCTAAACCTGGACTAAACCAGGTCTAAACCAGATCTAAACCAGGACTAGACCAGGACTAAACCAGGTCTAAACCAGGACTAAACCAGGTCTGAACCAGGACTAAATCAGGTCTGAACCAGGACTAAACCAGGACTAAACCAAGTCTGAACCAGGACTAAACCAGTTCTGAACTAGGACTAAACCAGGACTAAACCAGGTCTGAACTAGGACTAAACCAGGACTAAACCAGGTCTGAACTAGGACTAAACCAGGACTAAACCAGGTCTGAACTAGGACTAAACCAGGACTAAACCAGGAATAAACCAGGTATGAACTAGGACTAAACCAGGACTAAACCAGGTCAGAACTAGGACTAAACCAGGATTAAACCAGGACTAAACCAAGTCTGAACCAGGACTAAACCAGGTCTGAACCAGGACTAAACCAAGTCTGAACCAGGACTAAACCAGGTCTGAACCAGGACTAAACCAGGACTAAACCAGGTCTGAACTAGGACTAAACCAGGACTAAACCAGGTCTGAACCAGGACTAAACCAGGTCTGAACCAGGAATAAACCAGGTCTGAACCAGGACTAAACCAGTTCTGAACCAGGACTAAACCAGGACTAAACCAGGTCTGAACCAGGACTAAACCAGTTCTGAACCAGGTCTAAACCAGGACTAAACCAGGACTAAACCAGGTCTGAACCAGGACTAAACCAGGTCTGAACCAGGTCTAAACCTGGACTAAACCAGGTCTAAACCAGATCTAAACCAGGACTAAACCAGGTATAAACCAGGACTAAACCAGGACTAAAACAAGTCTAAACCAGGACTAAACCAGATCTGAACCAGGACTAAACCAGGTCTGAACCAGGACTAAACCAGGACTAAACCAAGTCTGAACCAGGACTAAACCAGGTCTGAACTAGGACTAAACCAGGACTAAACCAGGACTAAACCAGGTCTGAACCAGGACTAAACCAGGTCTGAACCAGGACTAAACCAGGACTAAACCAGGACTAAACCAGGTCTGAACCAGGACTAAACCAGGTCTGAACCAGGACTAAACCAGGACTAAACCAGGTCTAAACCAGGACTAAACCAGGACTAAACCAGGACTAAACCAGGTCTAAACCAGGTCTGAACTAGGACTAAACCAGGATTAAACCAGGTCTGAACCAGGACTAAACCAGGTCTGAACCAGGACTAAACCAGGACTAAACCATGTCTAAACCAGGACTAAACCAGGACTAAACCAGGTCTAAACCTGGACTAAACCAGGACTAAACCAGGTCTAAACCAGGTCTAAACCAGGTCTAAACCAGGACTAAACCAGGTCTAAACATGGACTAAAAAAACAGGACTAAACCAGGTCTAAACCAGGACTAAACCAGGTCTAAACCAGATCTAAACCAGGACTAGACCAGGACTAAACCAGATCTAAACCAGGTCTAAACCTGGACTAAACCAGGACTAAACCAGGTCTAAACCAGGACTAAACCAGGACTAAACCAGGACTAAACCAGGTCTAAACCAGGACTAAACCAGGTCTAAACCAGGACTAAACCAGGACTAAACCAGGACTAAAACAAGTCTAAACCAGGACTAAACCTGGACTAAACCAGGACTAAACCAGGTCTAAACCAGGACTAAACCAGGACTAAACCAGGACTAAACCAGGTCTAAACCAGGTCTAAACCAGGACTAAACCAGGACTAAACCAGATCTAAACCAGGTCTAAACCTGGACTAAACCAGGACTAAACCAGGTCTAAACCAGGACTAAACCAGGACTAAACCAGGACTAAACCAGGTCTAAACCAGGACTAAACCAGGTCTAAACCAGGACTAAACCAGGACTAAACCAGGACTAAACCAGATCTGAACCAGGACTAAACCAGGTCTGAACCAGGACTAAACCAGGACTAAACCAAGTCTGAACCAGGACTAAACCAGGTCTAAACCAGGACTAAACCAGGACTAAACCAGGTCTAAACCTGGACTAAACCAGGTCTAAACCTGGACTAAACCAGGTCTAAACCAGATCTAAACCAGGTCTAAACCAGGTCTAAACCAGGTCTAAACCAGGACTAAACCAGGACTAAACCAGGATTAAACCAGGTCTGAACCAGGACTAAACCAGGACTAAACCAGGTCTGAACCAGGACTAAACCAGGACTAAACCAAGTCTGAACCAGGACTAAACCAGGTCTGAACCAGGTCTAAATCAGGACTAAATCAGGTCTGAACCAGGACTAAACCATGTCTGAACCAGGACTAAACCAGGACTAAACCAGGACTGAACCAGGACTAAACCAGGACTAAATCAGGTCTGAACCAGGACTAAATCAGGATTGAACCAGGACTAAACCAGGACTAAACCAGGACTAAACCAGATCTGAACCAGGACTAAACCAGGTCTGAACCAGGACTAAACCAGGACTAAACCAAGTCTGAACCAGGAGTAAACCAGGTCTGAACTAGGACTAAACCAGGACTAAACCAGGACTAAACCAGGTCTGAACCAGGACTAAACCAGGACTAAACCAAGTCTGAACCAGGAGTAAACCAGGTCTGAACTAGGACTAAACCAGGACTAAACCAGATCTGAACCAGGACTAAACCAGGACTAAACCAGGACTAAACCAGGTCTGAACTAGGACTAAACCAGGTCTGAACCAGGACTAAACCAGGTCTGAACTAAGGCTAAACCAGGACTAAACCAGGTCTAAACCAGGTCTAAACCAGGTCTAAACCAGGTCTGAACCAGGAATAAACCAGGTATGAACTAGGACTAAACCAGGACTAAACCAGGTCAGAACTAGGACTAAACCAGGATTAAACCAGGACTAAACCAAGTCTGAACCAGGACTAAACCAGGTCTGAACCAGGACTAAACCAAGTCTGAACCAGGACTAAACCAGGTCTGAACCAGGACTAAACCAGGTCTGAACTAGGACTAAACCAGGACTAAACCAGGTCTGAACCAGGACTAAACCAGGTCTGAACCAGGAATAAACCAGGTCTGAACCAGGACTAAACCAGTTCTGAACCAGGACTAAACCAGGACTAAACCAGGTCTGAACCAGGACTAAACCAGGACTAAACCAGGACTAAACCAGATCTGAACCAGGACTAAACCAGGTCTGAACCAGGTCTAAACCAGGACTAAACCAGGTCTAAACCAGGTCTAAACCAGGACTAAACCAGGTCTGAACGAGGACTAAACCAGGATTAAACCAGGTCTGAACTAGGACTAAACCAGGACTAAACCAGGTATAAACCAGGACTAAACCAGGACTAAAACAAGTCTAAACCAGGACTAAACCAGGTCTAAACCAAGACTAAACCAGGTCTGAACCAGGACTAAATCAGGACTAAACTAGGTCTGAACCAGGACTAAACCAGGTCTGAACCAGGACTAAACCAGGTCTGAACCACCACTAAACCAGGACTAAACCAGGACTAAACCAGGTCTGAACCACCACTAAACCAGGACTAAACCAGGTCTGAACCAGGGCTAAATCAGGTCTAAATCAGGACTAAACCAGGACTGAACCAGGACTAAACCAGGTCTGAACCAGGACTAAACCAGGACTAAACCAGGACTAAACCAGGACTGAACCAGGACTAAACCAGGACTAAACCAGGTCTAAACCAGGACTAAACCAGGACTAAACCAGGACTAAACCAGGTCTAAACCAGGTCTAAACCAGATCTAAACCAGATCTAAACCAGGACTAAACCAGGTCTAAACCAGATCTAAACCAGGACTAGACCAGGTCTAAACCAGGAATAAACCAGGTCTGAACCAGGACTAAACCAGGACTAAACCAGGTCTAAACCAGGACTAAACCAGGTCTAAACCAGGACTAAACCAGGTCTGAACCAGGAATAAACCAGATCTGAACCAGGACTAAACCAGGTCTGAACTAGGACTAAACAAGGACTAAACCAGGACTAAACCAGATCTGAACCAGGACTAAACCAGGTCTGAACCAGGACTAAACCAGGTCTAAACCAGGACTAAACCAGGACTAAACCAGGTCTAAACCAGGACTAAACCAGGACTAAACCAGGTCTAAACCAGGTCTAAACCAGGACTAAACCAGGTCTAAACCAGGACTAAACCAGGACTAAACCAGGTCTAAACCAGGTCTAAACCAGGACTAAACCAGGTCTAAACCTGGACTAAAAAAACAGGACTAAACCAGGTCTAAACCAGGTCTAAACCTGGACTAAACCAGGTCTAAACCAGGTCTAAACCAGGTCTAAACCAGGACTAAACCAGGTCTAAACCTGGACTAAACCAGGTCTAAACCAGATCTAAACCAGGACTAGACCAGGACTAAACCAGGTCTAAACCAGGACTAAACCAGGTCTAAACCAGGACTAAACCAGGACTAAACCAAGACTAAACCAGGACTAAACCAGGTCTAAACCAGGACTAAACCAGGACTAAACCAGGACTAAACCAGGACTAAACCAGGTCTAAACCTGGACTAAACCAGGTCTAAACCTGGACTAAACCAGGTCTAAACCAGATCTAAACCAGGTCTAAACCAGGTCTAAACCAGGTCTAAACCAGATCTAAACCAGGACTAAACCAGGATTAAACCAGGTCTGAACCAGGACTAAACCAGGACTAAACCAGGTCTGAACCAGGACTAAACCAGGACTAAACCAAGTCTGAACCAGGACTAAACCAGGTCTGAACCAGGACTAAACCAGGACAAAACCAGGTCTGAACCAGGACTAAATCAGGTCTGAACCAGGACTAAACCAGGACTAAACCAGGACTAAACCAGGACTAAACCAGGTCTGAACCAGGACTAAACCAGGACTGAACCAGGACTAAACCAGGACTAAACCAGGTCTGAACCAGGACTAAATCAGGTCTGAACCAGGACTAAACCAGGACTAAACCAAGTCTGAACCAGGACTAAACCAGTTCTGAAACAGGTCTAAACCAGGTCTGAACTAGGACTAAACCAGGATTAAACCAGGTCTGAACCAGGACTAAACCAGGACTAAACCAGGTCTAAACCAGGTCTGAACTAGGACTAAACCAGGACTAAACCAGGTCTGAACTAGGACTAAACCAGGACTAAACCAGGTCTGAACTAGGACTAAACCAGGACTAAACCAGGAATAAACCAGGTATGAACTAGGACTAAACCAGGACTAAACCAGGTCAGAACTAGGACTAAACCAGGATTAAACCAGGACTAAACCAAGTCTGAACCAGGACTAAACCAGGTCTGAACCAGGACTAAACCAAGTCTGAACCAGGACTAAACCAGGTCTGAACCAGGACTAAATCAGGTCTGAACCAGGACTAAACCAGGACTAAACCAGGTCTGAACTAGGACTAAACCAGGATTAAACCAGGTCTGAACCAGGACTAAACCAGGACTAAACCAGGTCTAAACCAGGTCTGAACTAGGACTAAACCAGGACTAAACCAGGTCTGAACTAGGACTAAACCAGGACTAAACCAGGTCTGAACTAGGACTAAACCAGGACTAAACCAGGAATAAACCAGGTATGAACTAGGACTAAACCAGGACTAAACCAGGTCAGAACTAGGACTAAACCAGGATTAAACCAGGACTAAACCAAGTCTGAACCAGGACTAAACCAGGTCTGAACCAGGACTAAACCAAGTCTGAACCAGGACTAAACCAGGTCTGAACCAGGACTAAACCAGGTCTGAACTAGGACTAAACCAGGACTAAACCAGGACTAAACCAGATCTGAACCAGGACTAAACCAGGTCTGAACCAGGACTAAACCAGGACTAAACCAGGACTAAACCAGATCTGAACCAGGACTAAACCAGGTCTGAACCAGGTCTAAACCAGGACTAAACCAGGTCTAAACCAGGTCTAAACCAGGACTAAACCAGGTCTGAACGAGGACTAAACCAGGATTAAACCAGGTCTGAACTAGGACTAAACCAGGACTAAACCAGGTATAAACCAGGACTAAACCAGGACTAAAACAAGTCTAAACCAGGACTAAACCAGATCTGAACCAGGACTAAACCAGGTCTGAACCAGGACTAAACCAGGACTAAACCAAGTCTGAACCAGGACTAAACCAGGTCTGAACTAGGACTAAACCAGGACTAAACCAGGACTAAACCAGGTCTGAACCAGCACTAAACCAGGACTAAACCAGGTCTGAACCAGGACTAAATCAGGTCTGAACCAGGTCTGAACCAGGACTAAACCAGGTCTGAACCAGGACTAAACCAGGACTAAACCAGGACTAAACCAGATCTGAACCAGGACTAAACCAGGACTAAACCAGGTCTAAACCAGGACTAAACCAGGACTAAACCAGGACTAAACCAGGACTAAACCAGGTCTAAACCAGGTCTGAACTAGGACTAAACCAGGATTAAACCAGGTCTGAACCAGGACTAAACCAGGTCTGAACCAGGACTAAACCAGGACTAAACCATGTCTAAACCAGGACTAAACCAGGACTAAACCAGGTCTAAACCTGGACTAAACCAGGTCTAAACCAGATCTAAACCAGGTCTAAACCAGGTCTAAACCAGGACTAAACCAGGTCTAAACCTGGACTAAACCAGGTCTAAACCAGATCTAAACCAGGACTAGACCAGGACTAAACCAGATCTAAACCAGGTCTAAACCAGGACTAAACCAGGTCTAAACCAGGACTAAACCAGGACTAAACCAGGTCTAAACCAGGTCTAAACCAGGACTAAACCAGGTCTAAACCTGGACTAAAAAAACAGGACTAAACCAGGTCTAAACCAGGTCTAAACCTGGACTAAACCAGGTCTAAACCAGGTCTAAACCAGGTCTAAACCAGGACTAAACCAGGTCTAAACCTGGACTAAAAAAACAGGACTAAACCAGGTCTAAACCAGGTCTAAACCAGGTCTAAACCAGGTCTAAACCAGGACTAAACCAGGTCTAAACCAGGTCTAAACCAGGTCTAAACCAGGACTAAACCAGGTCTAAACCTGGACTAAACCAGGTCTAAACCAGATCTAAACCAGGACTAGACCAGGACTAAACCAGATCTAAACCAGGTCTAAACCTGGACTAAACCAGGACTAAACCAGGTCTAAACCAGGACTAAACCAGGACTAAACCAGGACTAAACCAGGTCTAAACCAGGACTAAACCAGGTCTAAACCAGGACTAAACCAGGACTAAACCAGGACTAAACCAGGACTAAACCAGGTCTAAACAAGGTCTGAACTAGGACTAAACCAGGATTAAACCAGGTCTGAACCAGGACTAAACCAGGTCTGAACCAGGACTAAACCAGGACTAAACCATGTCTAAACCAGGACTAAACCAGGACTAAACCAGGTCTAAACCTGGACTAAACCAGGTCTAAACCAGATCTAAACCAGGTCTAAACCAGGTCTAAACCAGGACTAAACCAGGTCTAAACCTGGACTAAACCAGGTCTAAACCAGATCTAAACCAGGACTAGACCAGGACTAAACCAGATCTAAACCAGGTCTAAACCAGGACTAAACCAGGTCTAAACCAGGACTAAACCAGGTCTAAACCTGGACTAAAAAAACAGGACTAAACCAGGTCTAAACCAGGACTAAACCAGGTCTAAACCTGGACTAAACCAGGTCTAAACCAGGTCTAAACCAGGTCTAAACCAGGACTAAACCAGGTCTAAACCTGGACTAAAAAAACAGGACTAAACCAGGTCTAAACCAGGTCTAAACCAGGTCTAAACCAGGTCTAAACCAGGACTAAACCAGGTCTAAACATGGACTAAAAAAACAGGACTAAACCAGGTCTAAACCAGGTCTAAACCAGGTCTAAACCAGGACTAAACCAGGTCTAAACCTGGACTAAACCAGGTCTAAACCAGATCTAAACCAGGACTAGACCAGGACTAAACCAGATCTAAACCAGGTCTAAACCTGGACTAAACCAGGACTAAACCAGGACTAAACCAGGACTAAACCAGGACTAAACCAGGACTAAACCAGGTCTAAACCAGGACTAAACCAGGTTTAAACCAGGACTAAACCAGGACTAAACCAGGACTAAACCAGGTCTAAACCAGGACTAAACCAGGTCTAAACCAAGACTAAACCAGGACTAAACCAAGACTAAACCAGGACTAAACCAGGTCTAAACCAGGACTAAACCAGGACTAAACCAGGACTAAACCAGGTCTAAACCTGGACTAAACCAGGTCTAAACCAGATCTAAACCAGGTCTAAACCAGGTCTAAACCAGATCTAAACCAGATCTAAACCAGGACTAAACCAGGTCTAAACCAGATCTAAACCAGGACTAGACCAGGTCTAAACCAGGATTAAACCAGGTCTGAACGAGGACTAAACCAGGACTAAACCAGGTCTAAACCAGGACTAAACCAGGTCTGAACCAGGTCTAAACCAGGACTGAACCAGGACTAAACCAGGACTAAACCAGGTCTGAACCAGGACTGAACCAGGTCTAAACCAGGACTAAACCAGGTCTAAACCAGGTCTAAACCAGGACTAAAACAAGTCTAAACCAGGACTAAACCTGGTCTAAACCAAGTCTGAACCACGACTAAACCAGGTCTGAACTAGGACTAAACCAGGACTAAACCAGGACTAAACCAGGTCTGAACTAGGACTAAACCAGGACTAAACCAGGACTAAACCAGGACTAAACCAGGTCTAAACCAGGACTGAACCAGGACTAAACCAGGACTAAACCAGGACTAAACCAGGTCTGAACCAGGACTAAACAAGGACTAAACCAGGACTAAACCAGGTCTAAACCAGGTCTAAACCAGGAATAAAACAAGTCTAAACCAGGACTAAACCTGGTCTAAACCAGGTCTGAACCACGACTAAACCAGGTCTGAACTAGGACTAAACCAGGACTAAACCAGGACTAAACCAGGACTAAACCTGGTCTGAACCAGGACTAAACCAGGTCTGAACTAGGACTAAACCAGGACTAAACCAGGACTAAACCAGGTCTGAACCAGGACTAAAACAGAACTAAAACAGGGACTAAAACAGGGACTGAACCAGGACTAAACCAGGACTAAACCAGGTCTGAACCAGGACTAAACCAGGACTAAACCAGGACTAAACCAGGTCTGAACCAGGACTAAACCAGGACTAAACCAGGACTAAACCAGGTCTGAACCAGGTCTAAACCAGGACTGAACCAGGACTAAACCAGGACTAAACCAGGGACTAAAACAGGGACTGAACCAGGTCTAAACCAGGACTAAACCAGGACTAAACCAGGTCTGAACCAGGTCTAAACCAGGACTGAACCAGGACTAAACCAGGACTAAACCAGCGACTAAAACAGGGACTGAACCAGGTCTAAACCAGGACTAAACCAGGACTAAACCAGGTCTGAACCAGGACTAAACCAGGACTGAACCAGGACTAAACCAGGACTAAACCAGGGACTAAAACAGGGACTGAACCAGGTCTAAACCAGGACTAAACCAGGACTAAACCAGGTCTGAACCAGGACTAAACCAGGACTAAACCAGGACTAAACCAGGTCTGAACCAGGTCTAAACCAGGACTGAACCAGGACTAAACCAGGACTAAACCAGGGACTAAAACAGGGACTGAACCAGGTCTAAACCAGGACTAAACCAGGACTAAACCAGGTCTAAACCAGGACTAAACCAGAACTAAACCAGGACTAAACCAGGTCTGAACTAGGACTAAACCTGGTCTAAACCAGGTCTGAAGCAGGTCTAAACCAGGTCTAAACCAGGTCTAAACCAGGTCTAAACCAGGACCTGTGCAGCCGGAGCCGGTCAGACGTGTAGAGCAGATACTCGGACACGTTCCTCCCGGTGATGTCCACCAGGATGTCGCCCGTCACTACTTTGGCCAGCGGGGGGCGCCCTCCCACTCCGCTGGGGCAGGAGAAGCCTGTGCCCGTCATGGAGCACACACACCGGACCGGCTCCCGGACGGCGAGCGGCAGGGCGGGCACTGAGGTCACTGCGAGAGGGAGAGGAACATCAGAATATCAAAAAGAACATCCACAAAACGACTTTAAAGAAAATGTATAAACTGATTTACATTTCACTGAGTAAAATAAATATTTGAACCCTCCAGACAAAAACACTTAAACTCTGGTTTGGGTCAGAGGTCAGACGTTTGTCGTTGATTCCAGGTTTGTGCACATGTCAGGAGTCCAAGTTTAGTCCTGGTTTAGTCCAAGTTTAGTCCTGGTTTAGTCCTAATTTAGTCCTGGTTTTGTCCTGGTTTAGTCCTAATTTAGTCCTGGTTTAGTCCTAGTTTAGTCCTGGTTTAGTCCTAATTTAGTCCTGGTTTAGTTCTGTTTAGTCCTGGTTTAGTCCTAGTTTAGTCCTGGTTTAGTCCTAATTTAGTCCTGGTTTAGTCCTGTTTAGTCCTGGTTTAGTCCTAGTTTAGTCCTGGTTTAGTCCTAGTTTACACGTAGTTTAGTCCTGGTTTAGTCCTGTTTAGTCCTGGTTTAGTCCTAGTTTAGTCCTGGTTTAGTCCTAGTTTACACGTAGTTTAGTCCTGGTTTAGTCCTAGTTTAGTCCTGGTTTAGTCCTAGTTTACACGTAGTTTAGTCCTGGTTTAGTCCTAATTTAGTCCTGGTTTAGTCCTGGTTTAGTCCTGTTTAGTCCTGGTTTAGTCCTGTTTAGTCCTGGTTTAGTCCTGGTTTAGTCCTGTTTAGTTCTAGTTTAGTCCTGGTTTAGTCCTAGTTTACACATAGTTTAGTCCTGGTTTAGTCCTGGTTTAGTCTTAGTTTACACGTAGTTTAGTCCTGGTTTAGTCCTGTTTAGTCCTGGTTTAGTCCTGTTTAGTCCTACTTTAGTCCTGGTTTAGTCCTGGTTTAGTCCTGGTTTAGTCCTGGTTTAGTCCTAATTTAGTCCTGGTTTAGTCCTGTTTAGTCCTGTTTAGTCCTAGTTTAGTCCTGGTTTAGTCCTGTTTAGTCCTAGTTTAGTCCTGGTTTAGTCCTAATTTAGTCCTGGTTTAGTCCTGTTTAGTCCTTTTTTAGTCCTGGTTTAGTCCTGGTTTAGTCTTAGTTTACACATAGTTTAGTCCTGGTTTAGTCCTGTTTAGTCCTAGTTTAGTCCTGGTTTAGTCCTAGTTTACACGTAGTTTAGTCCTGGTTTAGTCCTAATTTAGTCCTGGTTTAGTCCTGTTTAGTCCTGGTTTAGTCCTGTTTAGTCCTGGTTTAGTCCTAGTTTACACGTAGTTTAGTCCTGGTTTAGTCCTGTTCTGGTTTAGTCCTGGTTTAGTCCTGTTTAGTCCTAATTTAGTCCTGGTTTAGTCCTAGTTTAGTCCTAGTTTAGTCCTGGTTTAGTCCTAGTTTAGTCCTGGTTTAGTCCTGGTCTAGTCCTAATTTAGTCCGGGTTTAGTCCTGGTTTAGTCCTGGTCTAGTCCTAATTTAGTCCTGGTTTAGTCCTGGTTTAGTCCTAGTTTAGTCCTGGTTTTGTCCTGGTTTAGTCCTGTTTAGTCCTGGTTTAGTCCTGGTTTAGTCCTAGTTTAGTCCTAGTTTAGTCCTGGTTTAGTCCTAGTTTAGTCCTAGTTTAGTCCTGGTTTAGTCCTGGTTTAGTCCTAGTTTAGTCCTGGTTTAGTCCTAATTTAGTCCTGGTTTAGTCCTGGTTTAGTCCTGGTTTAGTCCTGGTTTAGTCCTGGTTTAGTCCTAATTTACTCCTGGTTTAGTCCTGGTTTAGTCCTGGTTTAGTCCTGGTTTACTCCTGGTTTAGTCCTAATTTAGTCCTGGTTTAGTCCTGGTTTAGTCCTGGTTTAGTCCTAATTTAGTCCTGGTTTAGTCCTGGTTTAGTCCTGGTTTAGTCGTAGTTTAGTCCTGGTTTAGACCTGGTTTAGTCCTGGTTTAGTCCTAGTTTAGTCCTGGTTTAATCCTAATTTAGTCCTGGTTTAGTCCTGGTTTAGTCCTGGTTTAGTCCTAGTTTAGTCCTGGTTTAGTCCTAATTTAGTCCTGGCTTAGTCCTGTTTAGTCCTAGTTTAGACCTGGTTTAGTCCTAGTTTAGTCCTGGTTTAGTCCTAATTTAGTCCTGGTTTAGTCCTGGTTTAGTCCTGCTTTAGTCCTGGTTTAGTCCTGGTCTAGTCCTGGTTTAGTCCTGGTCTAGTCCTGGTTTAGTCCTAGTTTAGTCCTGGTTTAGTCCTAGTTTAGTCCTGGTTTAGTCCTAATTTAGTCCTGGTTTAGTCCTGGTTTAGTCCTGGTTTAGTCCTGCTTTAGTCCTGGTTTAGTCCTGGTCTAGTCCTGGCTTAGTCCTGTTTAGTCCTAGTTTAGACCTGGTTTACTCCTAGTTTAGTCCTGGTTTAGTCCTAATTTACTCCTGGTTTAGTCCTGGTTTAGTCCTGGTTTAGTCCTGGTTTAGTCCTGGTTTACTCCTGGTTTAGTCCTAATTTAGTCCTGGTTTAGTCCTGGTTTAGTCCTGGTTTAGTCCTGTTTAGTCCTAATTTAGTCCTGGTTTAGTCCTGGTTTAGTCCTGGTTTAGTCGTAGTTTAGTCCTGGTTTAGACCTGGTTTAGTCCTGGTTTAGTCCTAGTTTAGTCCTGGTTTAATCCTAATTTAGTCCTGGTTTAGTCCTGGTTTAGTCCTGGTTTAGTCCTAGTTTAGTCCTGGTTTAGTCCTAATTTAGTCCTGGCTTAGTCCTGTTTAGTCCTAGTTTAGACCTGGTTTAGTCCTAGTTTAGTCCTGGTTTAGTCCTAATTTAGTCCTGGTTTAGTCCTGGTTTAGTCCTGCTTTAGTCCTGGTTTAGTCCTGGTCTAGTCCTGGTTTAGTCCTAGTTTAGTCCTGGTTTAGTCCTAGTTTAGTCCTGGTTTAGTCCTAATTTAGTCCTGGTTTAGTCCTGGTTTAGTCCTGCTTTAGTCCTGGTTTAGTCCTGGTCTAGTCCTGGCTTATTCCTGTTTAGTCCTAGTTTAGTCCTGGTTTAGTCCTAATTTAGTCCTGGTTTAGTCCTGGTTTAGTCCTGGTTTAGTCCTAGTTTAGTCCTGGTTTAGTCCTAATTTAGTCCTGGCTTAGTCCTGTTTAGTCCTAGTTTAGACCTGGTTTAGTCCTAGTTTAGTCCTGGTTTAGTCCTAATTTAGTCCTGGTTTAGTCCTGGTTTAGTCCTGCTTTAGTCCTGGTTTAGTCCTGGTCTAGTCCTGGTTTAGTCCTAGTTTAGTCCTGGTTTAGTCCTAGTTTAGTCCTGGTTTAGTCCTAATTTAGTCCTGGTTTAGTCCTGGTTTAGTCCTAATTTACTCCTGGTTTAGTCCTGGTTTAGTCCTGGTTTAGTCCTGGTTTAGTCCTAGTTTAGTCCTAATTTACTCCTGGTTTAGTCCTAATTTAGTCCTGGTTTAGTCCTGGTTTAGTCCTGGTTTAGTCCTGGTTTAGTCCTAATTTAGTCCTGGTTTAGTCCTGGTTTAGTCCTGGTTTAGTCCTAGTTTAGTCCTGGTTTAGTCCTGGTTTAGTCCTGGTTTAGTCCTAATTTAGTCCTGGTTTAGTCCTGGTTTAGTCCTAGTTTAGTCCTAATTTAGTCCTGGCTTAGTCCTGTTTAGTCCTAGTTTAGACCTGGTTTAGTCCTAGTTTAGTCCTGGTTTAGTCCTAATTTAGTCCTGGTTTAGTCCTGGTTTAGTCCTGCTTTAGTCCTGGTTTAGTCCTGGTCTAGTCCTGGTTTAGTCCTAGTTTAGTCCTGGTTTAGTCCTGGCTTAGTCCTGTTTAGTCCTAGTTTAGACCTGGTTTAGTCCTGGTTTAGTCCTAGTTTAGTCCTGGTTTAGTCCTGGTTTAGTCCTGTTTAGTCTTAGTTTAGTCCTGGTTTAGTCCTGGTTTAGTCCTGTTTAGTCTTAGTTTAGTCCTGGTTTAGTCCTGGTTTAGTCCTGGTTTAGTCCTGTTTAGTCCTGGTTTAGTCCTAGTTTAGTCCTGGTTTAGTCCTGTTTAGTCTTAGTTTAGTCCTAATGTAGTCACATATCAGGAGGAGTTTTGGTCCCTTTGCAGATAATCTCTAAATCATTGAGGTTTCGTGTCTCTTGGCGACTCAGATCTTCAGCTCCTCCACAGGTTTTCGACAGGGTTCAGGTCTGGAGACTGGGCCACTCCAGGACCTTAACGTTCTTCTTCTGGAGACACTCCTTCGTTTCCTTGGCTGTTTGTTTTGGGTCATTGTCGTATTGGAAGACCTATCCACAACCCATTTTCAGTTTCCTGGAGGAGGGAAGGAGGTTTTTACTCTGGATTTTAACGGTACATGGCTCCGCCCATCCTCCCATTGATGTGGTGAAGTTGTCCTGTGCCCTTGGCAGAAAAACACCTCCAAAGCAGAATGTTTCCACCTCCAGGCCTGACGATGGGGATGGTGTTCTTGGGGTCATCGGCAGCATTTCTCTTCCTCCAAAGAGCTCGATGTTGGTCCCTGAAGTAGATCTACAGTCCGGTCCCTGAAGTAGATCTACAGTCCGGTCCCTGAAGTAGATCTACAGTCCGGTCCCTGAAGTAGATCTACAGTCCGGTCCCTCAAGTAGATCTACAGTCCGGTCCCTCAAGTAGGTCTACAGTCCGGTCCCTGAAGTAGGTCTACAGTCCGGTCCCTGAAGTAGGTCTACAGTCCGGTCCCTGAAGTAGATCTACAGTCCGGTCCCTCAAGTAGGTCTACAGTCCGGTCCCTCAAGTAGGTCTACAGTCCGGTCCCTGAAGTAGGTCTACAGTCTGGTCCCTGAAGTAGGTCTACAGTCCGGTCCCTGAAGTAGGTCTACAGTCCGGTCCCTGAAGTAGGTCTACAGTACGGTCCCTGAAGTAGATCTACAGTCCGGTCCCTGAAGTAGATCTACAGTCCGGTCCCTGAAGTAGATCTACAGTCCGGTCCCTCAAGTAGATCTACAGTCCGGTCCCTGAAGTAGGTCTACAGTCTGGTCCCTGAAGTAGGTCTACAGTCTGGTCCCTGAAGTAGGTCTACAGTCTGGTCCCTGAAGTAGGTCTACAGTCTGGTCCCTGAAGTAGGTCTACAGTCTGGTCCCTGAAGTAGGTCTACAGTCCGGTCCCTGAAGTAGATCTACAGTACGGTCCCTGAAGTAGATCTACAGTCCGGTCCCTGAAGTAGATCTACAGTCCGGTCCCTGAAGTAGGTCTACAGTCCGGTCCCTGAAGTAGATCTACAGTCCGGTCCCTGAAGTAGATCTACAGTCCGGTCCCTGAAGTAGATCTACAGTCCGGTCCCTGAAGTAGATCTACAGTCCGGTCCCTGAAGTAGATCTACAGTCTGGTCCCTGTAGATCTACAGTCCGGTCCCTGAAGTAGATCTACAGTCCGGTCCCTGAAGTAGATCTACAGTCCGGTCCCTGAAGTAGATCTACAGTCCGGTCCCTGAAGTAGATCTACAGTCCGGTTCCTGAAGTAGATCTACAGTCTGGTCCCTGAAGTAGATCTACAGTCCGGTCCCTGAAGTAGATCTACAGTCCGGTCCCTGAAGTAGATCTACAGTCTGGTCCCTGAAGTAGATCTACAGTCTGGTCCCTGAAGTAGATCTACAGTCCGGTCCCTGAAGTAGATCTACAGTCCGGTCCCTGAAGTAGATCTACAGTCCGGTCCCTGAAGTAGATCTACAGTCCGGTCCCTGAAGTAGATCTACAGTCCGGTCCCTGAAGTAGATCTACAGTCCGGTCCCTGAAGTAGATCTACAGTCCGGTCCCTGAAGTAGATCTACAGTCCGGTCCCTGAAGTAGGTCTACAGTCCGGTCCCTGAAGTAGGTCTACAGTCCGGTCCCTGAAGTAGATCTACAGTCCGGTCCCTGAAGTAGATCTACAGTCCGGTCCCTGAAGTAGATCTACAGTCCGGTCCCTGAAGTAGATCTACAGTCCGGTCCCTGAAGTAGGTCTACAGTCCGGTCCCTGAAGTAGGTCTACAGTCCGGTCCCTGAAGTAGATCTACAGTCCGGTCCATGAAGTAGATCTACAGTCCGGTCCCTGAAGTAGGTCTACAGTCCGGTCCCTGAAGTAGATCTACAGTCCGGTCCCTGAAGTAGATCTACAGTCTGGTCCCTGAAGTAGATCTACAGTCTGGTCCCTGAAGTAGATCTACAGTCCGGTCCCTGAAGTAGGTCTACAGTCCGGTCCCTGAGGTCCTCTGAAGCTCTTTGGTCTTTCCTGTGTTGGACAGTTTGGAGTCTGATTCTGTGGACAGGAGTCTTTTATACAGGCGACTCCTTAAAACAGGAGTCTGATTCAGGAGACGAGTGGATCAGGAGGGAGCAGAACTCTTCATGGTTGGTCGAGGATCAAATACTTATCTTACTCAGTGAAATGCAAATCAGTTTATATATTTTCTGTGATTTTCTGTTTGATATTTTGTCTCTAATGTTAAAATAAACCATTAAAATTACAGACCTACAAACTCAGCAAGAATCAAATCCTTATTTCCTCCACTGGACTAATAATTTAATTTCCTGTTTGTGGTGAGTGAAGAAGACATAGGGCCTGCCTCAAACTGTGGCCAAACGTGGTCCAAGTAACGGTGGAGCAACCAAAGGAACCATAACCGACTCCCCGCCCCGGCTGTGTGGACTCAGACCTTATTTGGTCTGGTTTAATCTGTGAGATATGCTCCTGGCAGGATCACCCTGTCGCCCTATGCGTGCACCGGGCCCCCGCACCCTGGGTAAGACCAAATAATCCAACCAGCCGAGTGAAAGCG
>JAVJIX010000316.1:320000-425000 GCA_036785185.1 Paratrypauchen microcephalus
ACATGTAGAACATGTAGAACATCTAAAAGATGTGGAACATGTAGAACATGTGGAACATGTGGAACGTGTAGAACATGTAGAACACGTGGAACATGTGGAACACGAACATGTGGAACATGTAGAACATGTAGAACATGTGGAACATGTAGAACACGTGAAACATGTGGAAGACGAACATGTAGAACATGTAAAACATGTTGAACATGTGGAACATGTGGAACATGTAGAACACGTGGAACATGTGGAACATGTGGAACACGAACATGTGGAATATGTAAAACACGAACATGTGGAACATGTTCCACATGTGGAACACCAACATGTGGAACATGTTGAACACGTAGAACATGTGGAACATGTGGAACATGTAGAACATGTAAAAGATGTGGAACATGTAGAACATGTGGAACATGTGGAACATGTAGAACATGTAGAACACGTGAAACATGTGGAAGACGAACATGTAGAACATGTAAAACATGTTGAACATGTGGAACATGTGGAACATGTAGAACACGTGGAACATGTGGAACATGTGGAACACGAACATGTGGAACATGTGGAACATGTGGAACATGTGGAACACGAACATGTGGAACATGTAGAACATGTAGAACACGTGGAACATGTGGAACATGTAGAACATGTGGAACACGTGGAACATGTAGAACATGTGGAACACATGGAACATGTAGAACATGTAGGACATGTGGAACATGTAGAACATGTAAAACATGTGGAACATGTAGAACATGTGGAACACGTGGAACATGTAGAACATGTGGAACACATGGAACATGTAGAACATGTAGAACATGTGGAACATGTAGAACATGTAGAAAATGTGGAACATGTAGAACATGCAGAACATGTGGAACATGTGGAACATGTAGAACATGTGGAACATGTGAAGATGTAGAACATGTGGAACATGTAGGACATGTGGAACATGTAGAACATGTGGAACACGAACATGTGGAACATGTAGAACATGTGGGACATGTGGAACATGTAGAACATGTAAAACATGTGGAACATGTAGAACATGTAGGACATGTAGAACATGTGGAACATGTGGAACATGTAGAACATGCAGAACATGTGGAACATGTAGAACATGTGGAACATGTGGAACATGTAGAACAGTTGGAACATGTGGAACATGTAGAACATGTTGAACATGTAGAACATGCAGAACATGTGGAACATGTGGAACGTGTAGAACATGTAGAACAGGTGGAACATGTGGAACAGGTGGAACATGTGGAACATGTAGAACAGGTGGAACATGTGGAACATGTAGAACATGTGGAACATGTAGAACATGCAGAACATGTAGAACATGCAGAACATGTAGAACATGTAGAACATGTGGAACATGTAGAACAGGTGGAACATGTGGAACATGTAGGAAATGTGGAACATGTAGAACATGCAGAACATGTAGAACATGTAGAACATGTGGAACATGTAGAACAGGTGGAACATGTGGAACATGTAGGAAATGTGGAACATGTAGAACATGTGGAACATGTGGAACATGTGGAACATGTGGAACATGTGGAACATGTAGAACAGGTGGAACATGTGGAACGTGTAGAACGTGTGGAACATGTGGAACACAACAACGAAAAACAGCGACAGCAGACCCATCATACTTGTCATGTAGTACACATAGTAGTACATGTAGTAATAGTAGTAGTTGTACATGTAGTACACATAGTTGTACATGTAGTACTAGTTGTAGTAGCAGTAATATTTCAGATGCTGTTACCGATGCGTGGCACGGACAGAGCGACCGTCATGGCGACGCAGACGAAGCAGGCGGGCAGCAGGATCTGAGAGAAGAGCAGTTTGGTGTTTCGTTTGGCGCAGTGGAACCGCTTCACCATCAGACCGTGAAACTGCGCCACCTTCAGGCTCCACCCCTCCAGCCTGTACCGGCCCCGCCCCTCCGGCAGGCCCCGCCCCTCCTTCTCCGCGGGCTCATCGGCGCCCCCTGTGGGGCAGAGCAGGTTTCTTTGTAGAGCACATTTCTGACACAGAACCTTCTGGAGCTTCTGAGGAGCAGGACCTCTGAGGCTGGTGGAGTCCGACTCGTTCCCCGTGTCGAACAGTGGTGAATATTCTCCATAAAACTCAGAGTAGAGCCCGCCGTCATCGCCGCGCACCGACCCCTCTGACCCCGCCGACCCCACAGACGCCCGGCTGTGGCTGGGCCGAGGGCTGTCCTGGCTCTCCTCCACCGGGGGGCGCTCTGAGGGGACCGACGCTGCAGAGCCCAGAGGCGACCTGCAGGGGGAGCCCTTCACATCTGCACCAACACAAAACACGAGTCACACGACCAACAAACAAGATCATTAACGCCACGAGCAGCTTTTTCTGTAAAAAATGATCGACTGCTCTTCCCTCATTCTTAAACTACCCGGATGTTTGTCACAGTTAATTGAGTTTGAATTCTGAGAACTGAATATGAGTGTATAAAGAGACTGAAGTGAGGACAGAGAGAGGACCTGCATCGCTGTCCTCCACAGAGAGGTCCTCCTCAGAGACCTTCAGGAACACCTCCTCCAGCGTGGTGTCCATCAGACCAAAGCTTGTGAGAGCCAAGCTGGGGAGACTGCTCTCCAGGGCCTGAGAGGACAGAGGTGTGTCAGACGTTTGAAGATATTGTCTTTTATTTTTGCTCATCGTGGGTGCAGTTTGCAGTTCCGGGTCTGACCTGAAAGAGGCGCTCAAAGCCGCCTTTCCTGGCGGCGTCCGAGGGCAGGACGTAGGACAGCTCAGTGTTTGAGTCGGACACGAGGAGACAGGACGGAACGAACTGACGAAGGAACTGTGAGACTCTGGGCTCTGAGCAGAGAGAGGGCGGGGCCAGGGGAGAGGGCGGGGCCAGAAGGGAGGGCGGGGTCAGGTGAGAGGGAGGGGTCAGGTGAGAGGGAGGGGGCTGATCTGGACCTGGAGGCAGAAGAAAAGAGGATCTCATGAAGTGTCCATAAGCCGCGAACCGCCGCCTTCCAAACAGGAAGTGAGCGCGGGCGAGATTCGGCTCCATCGTGCGTAGACGGCGCGGCCCCCCGGCGGTCAGGCTCATTCTGACCGTCAAATGTCGGTTTGAGCCCGTTCTACATGACCCTGTTTGTTTTGGAGTTTTTTTTTCAACATTTTGTACGAAAAATAAATTCCTGTTCATTTGTAACCGCTAGCCTCCTGAGCTTCATTTGACTGGAGCTGAACGCCGTGGGTGAGTCGATGGAGCCAGACTGCGCCCATGCTCACTTCCTGTTTGGAGCGCGGCGGCTGAAGGGTTCCCTATGTCCAGAGAGACACCTGTCCCCACGTCTCACCTGTCCCCCTGTCTCACCTGTCCCCCCGTGTCCCCCCTGTCCCGTCTCACCTGTCCCCCTGTCCCCCCGTGTCCCCCCTGTCCCGTCTCACCTGTCCCCCGTCCCCCCTGTCCCCGTCTCACCTGTCCCCACGTCTCACCTGTCCCCCCTGTCCCCACGTCTCACCTGTCCCCCCGTCTCACCTGTCCCCCCGTCCCCCTGTCCCACTGTCTCACCTGTCCCCGCGTCTCACCTGTCCACCTGTCCCCCGTCTCACCTGTCCCCCTGTCTCACCGGTCCCCATCTCACCTGTCCCCCATGTCCCCCCGTCTCACCTGTCCCCCCGTCTCACCTGTCCCCCTGTCCCCCCGTCTCACCTGTCCCCCCATCTCACCTGTCCCCCCGTCTCACCTGTCCCCGTCTCACCTGTCCCCCGTCCCCCCGTCTCACCTGTCCCCCCGTCCCCGTCCCCCCTGTCCCCGTCTCACCTGTCCCCCCGTGTCCCCCTGTCCCACTGGCTCACCTGTCCCCCTGTCCCCGTCTCACCTGTCCCCCCGTCTCACCTGT
This sequence comes from Paratrypauchen microcephalus, assembly GCA_036785185.1. Classification (NCBI taxonomy): domain Eukaryota; kingdom Metazoa; phylum Chordata; class Actinopteri; order Gobiiformes; family Gobiidae; genus Paratrypauchen; species Paratrypauchen microcephalus. The sequence continues at coordinate 323,894 of JAVJIX010000316.1, forward strand.
CCCCCCGTCTCACCTCTCCCCCCGTCTCACCTGTCTCCATGTCTCCCCTGTCTCACCTGTCCCCCCGTCTCACCTGTCCCCCCGTCCCCCCGTCTCACCTGTCCCCCCGTCTCACCTGTCCCCCCTGTCCCCCCGTCTCACCTGTCGGGGTCCCCCCTGTCCCCGTCTCACCTGTCTCCATGTCTCCCCTGTCTCACCTGTCCCCCCGCCCCCCCTGTCCCCCCGTCTCACCTGTCGGGGTCCTCCCTGTCCCCGTCTCACCTGTCCCCCCGTCTCACCTGTCCCCCCATCTCACCTCTCCCCCCCGTCTCACATGTCTCCATGTCTCCCCTGTCTCACCTGTCCCCCCGTCCCCCCTGTCCCCCCGTCTCACCTGTCCCCCCGTCCCCCCTGTCCCCCCGTCTCACCTGTCGGGGTCCTCCCTGTCCCCGTCTCACCTGTCCCCCCGTCTCACCTGTCTCCCCATCTCACCTCTCCCCCCCGTCTCACCTGTCTCCATGTCTCCCCTGTCTCACCTGTCCCCCCGTCCCCCCTGTCCCCCCGTCTCACCTGTCCCCCCGTCCCCCCTGTCCCCCCGTCTCACCTGTCCCCCCGTCCCCCCTGTCCCCCCATCTCACCTGTCCCCCCGTCCCCCCTGTCCCCCCGTCTCACCTGTCGGGGTCCTCCCTGTCCCCGTCTCACCTGTCCCCCCGTCTCACCTGTCTCCCCGTCTCACCTGTCCCCCCGTCCCCCCTGTCCCCCCGTCTCACCTGTCCCCCCGTCCCCCCTGTCCCCCCGTCTCACCTGTCCCCCCGTCCCCCCTGTCCCCCCGTCTCACCTGTCCCCCCGTCCCCCCTGTCCCCCCGTCTCACCTGTCCCCCCGTCCCCCCTGTCCCCCCATCTCACCTGTCCCCCCGTCCCCCCTGTCCCCCCGTCTCACCTGTCGGGGTCCTCCCTGTCCCCGTCTCACCTGTCTCCCCGTCTCACCTGTCCCCCCGTCCCCCCTGTCCCCCCGTCTCACCTGTCCCCCCGTCCCCCCTGTCCCCGTCTCACCTGTCCCCCCGTCGCTCTGTCTCTTCACCAGGGTGAGCTTGTACCCGTCCCCGTAGGTGCTCTTGAGGAACAGTGGAGATCCGCAGCACTGGAGACGTCCGTGTGAGATGATCGCAATTCTGTCGCCCAGAAGATCCGCCTCATCCATGTGGTGAGTGGAGAGAAGGATGGTCCGACCTGAGAAACCAGGACCAGGTCTGAACCAGGTCTGAACCGGGACTAAACCAGGTCTACACCAGGTCTACACCAGGTCTACACCAGGTCTACACCAGGTCTTACCCTGCTTGTACTTGAGGATCAGGTCCCAGATGGCCCTCCTGGCGTAGGGGTCCACTCCGGCCGTGGGCTCGTCGAGGATCACCGCTCTGGAGCCGCCCACAAATGCGATGGCGACCGACAGCTTCCTCTTCATCCCCCCCGAGAGCGTCTGGACCAGACTGTGACGTTTGTGCGAGAGGCCCAGGTCCACGATCATCCTGAGGACAAGAGGAACATGAGGAACCAACGAGACAGAAAAAACAGGCACATTCTGGGTTTCCAACCATGAGTCCAGTCGACGTCCTGTTGGACATTTACACTGATGATGAGACTAAACCCAGTCTAAACCCAGTCTAAAACTGGATCTAAACCCGGCCTAAACCTGGCCTAAACCAGGCCTAAACCAGGACTAAAGCAGGTCTAAGCCCGGCCTAAACCCGGCCTAAACCTGGCCTAAACCAGGTCTAAACCCGGTGTAAACCCGGTCTAAACCTGGTCTAAACCTGGTCTAAAGCCGACCTAAACCAAACCTAAACCCGGCCTAAACCAGGTCTAAACCAGGTCTAAACCAGGTCTAAACCCGGTGTAAACCCGGTCTAACCCTGGTCTAAACCCGGTCTAAACCCAACCTAAACCAGGTCTAAACCCGGTGTAAACCCAGTCTAAACCTGGTCTAAAGCCGACCTAAACCCGACCTAAACCCGACCTAAACCCGACCTAAACCCGGCCTAAAACCGACCTAAACCCGACCTAAACCCGGCCTAAACCCGACCTAAACCTGACCTAAACCCGGCCTAAACCCGACCTAAACCCAATCTAAACCAAGTCTAAACCAGGACTAAACCAGGATTAACCAGGACTAAACCAGGTCTAAACCCGGTCTAAACCCGGTCTAAACCCGGTCTAAACCAGGACTAAACCAGGACTAAACCAGGACTAAACCAGGACTAAACCTGACCTAAACCAGGTCTAAGCCTGGTGTAAACCCGGTCTAAACCCGGTCTAAGCCCGACCTAAACCCAATCTAAACCAGGTCTAATCCAGGTCTAAACCAGGACTAAACCAGGTCTAAACCAGGTCTAAACCAGGTCTAAACCAGGGCTAAACCAGGACTAAACGTGACCTAAACCAGGTCTAAACCAGGTCTAAGCCCGTTGTAAACCCGGTCTAAACCCGGTCTAAGCCCGACCTAAACCCAATCTAAACCAGGTCTAAACCCGGTCTAAACCCAGCCTAAACCCGGCCTAAACCCGGCCTAAACCCAGTCTAAACCCGGCCTAAACCAGGTCTAAACCAGGTCTAAACCAGGTCTAAACCAGGTCTAAACCTGGTCTAAACCTGGTCTAAACCTGGTCTAAACCCGGCCTAAACCAGGTCTAAACCAGGTCTAAACCAGGTCTAAACCAAGTCTAAACCCGGCCTAAACCCGGTCTAAACCCGGCCTAAACCCGGTCTAAACCCGACCTAAACCCAATCTAAACCCGGTCTAAACCAGGACTAAACCAGGACTAAACCAGGTCTAAACCCGGTCTAAACCAGGTCTAAACCAGGTCTAAACCAGGTCTAAACCAGGTCTAAACCAGGTCTAAACCAGGTCTAAACCAGGACTAAACCAGGACTAAACCAGGACTAAACCAGGTCTAAACCAGGTCTAAACCCGGTCTAAGCCCGACCTAAACCCAATCTAAACCAGGTCTAATCCAGGTCTAAACCAGGACTAAACCAGGTCTAAACCAGGTCTAAACCAGGTCTAAACCAGGTCTAAACCAGGACTAAACCTGACCTAAACCAGGTCTAAACCAGGTCTAAACCCAGTCTAAACCTGGTCTAAAGCCGACCTAAACCCGACCTAAACCCGACCTAAACCCGACCTAAACCCGGCCTAAACCCGGCCTAAACCCGACCTAAACCTGACCTAAACCCGGCCTAAACCCGACCTAAACCCAATCTAAACCAAGTCTAAACCAGGACTAAACCAGGACTAAACCAGGACTAAACCCGGTCTAAACCCGTTCTAAACCAGGTCTAAACCAGGACTAAACCAGGTCTAAACCAGGTCTAAACCAGGTCTAAACCAGGACTAAACCAGGACTAAACCAGGACTAAACCAGGTCTAAACCAGGTCTAAACCCGGCCTAAACCACGTCTAAACCAGGTGTAAACCCGGCCTAAACCCAGCCTAAGCCCGGCCTAAACCAGGTCTAAACCAGGTGTAAACCAGGTCTAAACCAGGACTAAACCCGGCCTAAACCAGGTCTAAACCAGGTCTAAACCAGGTCTAAGCCAGGTCTAAACACGGCCTAAACCTGGCCTAAACCCGGCCTAAACCCGGCCTAAACCAGGTCTAAACCAGGTCTAAACCAGGTCTAAACCCGGTGTAAACCCGGTCTAACCCTGGTCTAAACCCGGTCTAAACCCAACCTAAACCAGGTCTAAACCCGGTGTAAACCCAGTCTAAACCTGGTCTAAAGCCGACCTAAACCCGACCTAAACCCGGCCTAAACCCGACCTAAACCCGACCTAAACCCGGCCTAAACCCGACCTAAACCTGACCTAAACCCGGCCTAAACCCGACCTAAACCCAATCTAAACCAAGTCTAAACCAGGACTAAACCAGGACTAAACCAGGTCTAAACCCGGTCTAAACCCGGTCTAAACCAGGACTAAACCAGGTCTAAACCAGGTCTAAACCAGGTCTAAACCAGGACTAAACCAGGACTAAACCAGGACTAAACCAGGTCTAAACCCAACCTAACCCAGGTCTAAGCCCGTTGTAAACCCGGCCTAAACCAGGGGGGTATTCCACGAACGTCGCTAAACTTAGCCGCGACTAAGTGCTAAGTTCTCGCCTGGCTGAGACACAACTTAGACAAAAGCTTGAACCCGTTCCACTAACGCGTTTCAGCTGCGCCTAATCAGAGCTAAGCTCAGTCTGGCCTAATCAGGCCGGGCCTAGACGCGTGCACGGGGAAGGTAAGAAGCCCTGAACAAGCGACTGTCGAAAACGCGATCATGTCGAAGATTCGGGCCGATTATTTCAGCGCATCAGAACAGAAGTTGCTTTTGGAACTCTACAACACATTTGCAATAACCAAGGCCAGAGACATGGCGTGGCAGAAGATCGCCGAACGCTTAAATACGTAAGTTAAGTCCCATAACAGTGCTGGACATTGAGTTTTTTAAGTCTGTTTTTCACCATTGATGTCAACGCTGCTCTGTGGCGCAGGGGTAAAGTCGCCGTCTGGAGAGTGGGAGTTTGTGAGTTCGATACTCATGGTAGGCAGTTGATGGCATAATTATTATACATTTGTATAGCAGTCTTGTCAATTGTAATTTATTTTTACTGTGTAAAAGTATTTGCTCCAACTAATACGTTAAATTGTGTTATCTTGTCTTTGAGCAGGAATAATGAGAAGAGGACTGTTTTGCAGGTAAAGACAAAGCATAAAAACATTTTGCAGAGTGGTAAGTAGGCTAATATTAATATTATTATTCAGTGAAATTAGTAATACTGTTGAAATGGCACCTTAATTTAATTTAAAATGAACAGTAGCTACCAAGCCACAGGAGGTGGGAGCCTCCCTCAAAACCTTTCACCTGCAGAGGAGCTGGCACTGGCCCTAAACCGGGGTCACCCACTGGTGGAGGTAACTGAAGGAGGGACCCCATCAAAGATCCTTCCTGCGAGTTCTCCTGAAGAGTATATTCAAGTTACTGAAGATGGCGTACACTTGGACCCTCCTCAGCAGTCCTCCAGCAGTGCCTTGCCTGACCCTCAGCAGTCCTCCAGCAGTGCCTTGCCTGACCCTCAGCGGTCCTCCAGCAGTGCCTTGCCTGACCCTCAGCAGTCCTCCAGCAGTGCCTTGCCTGACCCTCAGCAGTCCTCCAGCAGTGCCTTGCCTGACCCTCAGCAGTCCTCCAGCAGTGCCTTGCCTGACCCTCAGCAGTCCTCCAGCAGTGCCTTGCCTGACCCTCAGCAGTCCTCCAGCAGTGGCCTCACACCAGAATGTCATACCTAATGTCTTTTATTGTTTTATGCCTATTGATGGAAATTGATAAATAGGATTTCATTAAAGAGGCTTGCACAGCATCTCTGAAGCAAATTTGTTGAATCATTGAAATGTTGCATCATGGAGTGTGCCTGTTATTTGGCTACATTTTGTTTTAAAAGTAAAGGTTTACCTGTAACTGTATTCTTTGATAGAGATGTCACATAAAATATAAAGTGTCAATGTCGTCAAGTGAGAGTGATGTTAGGACTAACTGATATAATTTGATGTGATGATAACAATAATTGTAGGTTAAATTCATTTCCATTTCTGTAATATGTTGCAAATATAAATGCGTGAAAATTTAACTGAAATTTGACGTGGGCATCAATAGGTCAATAGCGGGAATCGAACCCGGCCTGCCCACACGAGAGTCAAAGCACAAATCCACTCGACCACAGATATTCTTTGAAATACTGCTGGAATTCTTCTATATGTTAATGTCGTAAAGACAGCGGTTGAAAAGCATATGTTTAGATTACCGGAGAATTGTCAAGAACCGAGAACGTAAGGTCATTTGTTTTTTTGCTGATGTTGTTTTCGGACAACACAGATACTCATGCGGGGAGGTGTGCGGAACGGTGTGTTTGACACTCCGTTTACGTCAGGTACGTATTCTCTGCAACACGGCCTAAGTAAGACACAACTTAGCCTCCCCCCGACCAGACTATCTGCTAAGACCATGTTGCCCCAGTAACTCAGCGGGAACTAAGTTAGGGCGAGCATCGTGGAACCGAACTCTCACTTAAACTAGCGCCAACTGACGAATAAAGCCGGGCTTTGCGCTTAGTAGCTTTCGTGGAATACCCCCCCGGTCTAAACCAGGCCTAAACCAGGTCTAAACCTGGTCTAAGCCCGGCCTAAACCCGGCCTAAACCAGGTCTAAACCAGGCCTAAACCAGGTCTAAACCAGGTCTAAACCCGGCCTAAACCCTGCCTAAACCCGGCCTAAACCACGTCTAAACCAGGTGTAAACCCGGCCTAAACCCAGCCTAAGCCCGGCCTAAACCAGGTATAAACCAGGTGTAAACCAGGTCTAAACCAGGACTAAACCCGGCCTAAACCAGGTCTAAACCAGGTCTAAACCAGGACTAAACCCGGCCTAAACCAGGTCTAAACCAGGTCTAAACCAGGTCTAAGCCAGGTCTAAACACGGCCTAAACCTGGCCTAAACCCGGCCTAAACCAGGTCTAAACCAGGTCTAAACCAGGTCTAAACCCGGTGTAAACCCGGTCTAAACCTGGTCTAAAGCCGACCTAAACCAAACCTAAACCCGGCCTAAACCAGGTCTAAACCAGGTCTAAACCAGGTCTAAACCCGGTGTAAACCCGGTCTAACCCTGGTCTAAACCCGGTCTAAACCCAACCTAAACCAGGTCTAAACCCGGTGTAAACCCAGTCTAAACCTGGTCTAAAGCCGACCTAAACCCGACCTAAACCCGACCTAAACCCGGCCTAAACCCGACCTAAACCCGACCTAAACCCGACCTAAACCCGGCCTAAACCCGACCTAAACCTGACCTAAACCCGGCCTAAACCCGACCTAAACCCAATCTAAACCAAGTCTAAACCAGGACTAAACCAGGACTAAACCAGGACTAAACCAGGTCTAAACCCGGTCTAAACCCGGTCTAAACCAGGTCTAAACCAGGACTAAACCAGGACTAAACCAGGACTAAACCTGACCTAAACCAGGTCTAAGCCTGGTGTAAACCCAGTCTAAACCCGGTCTAAACCCAACCTAACCCAGGTCTAAGCCCGTTGTAAACCCGGTCTAAACCCGGTCTAAGCCCGACCTAAACCCAATCTAAACCAGGTCTAATCCAGGTCTAAACCAGGACTAAACCAGGTCTAAACCAGGTCTAAACCAGGTCTAAACCAGGTCTAAACCAGGACTAAACCTGACCTAAACCAGGTCTAAACCAGGTCTAAACCCAGTCTAAACCCGGTCTAAACCCAGCCTAAACCCGGCCTAAACCCGGCCTAAACCCAGTCTAAACCCGGCCTAAACCAGGTCTAAACCAGGTCTAAACCAGGTCTAAACCAGGTCTAAACCTGGTCTAAACCTGGTCTAAACCCGGTCTAAACCCGGCCTAAACCAGGTCTAAACCAGGTCTAAACCAGGTCTAAACCCGGCCTAAACCCGGTCTAAACCCGGCCTAAACCCGGTCTAAACCCGACCTAAACCCAATCTAAACCCGGTCTAAACCAGGACTAAACCAGGACTAAACCAGGACTAAACCAGGTCTAAACCAGGTCTAAACCCGGTCTAAACCAGGTCTAAACCAGGACTAAACCAGGTCTAAACCAGGTCTAAACCAGGTCTAAACCAGGACTAAACCAGGACTAAACCAGGTCTAAACCAGGTCTAAACCAGGACTAAACCAGGACTAAACCTGACCTAACCCAGGTCTAAGCCCGTTGTAAACCCGGTCTAAACCCGGCCTAAACCCAACCTAAACCCAACCTAAACCCGGTCTAATCCAGGTCTAAACCAGGACTAAACCAGGTCTAAACCAGGTCTAAACCAGGTCTAAACCAGGACTAAACCTGACCTAAACCAGGTCTAAGCCTGGTGTAAACCCAGTCTAAACCCGGTCTAAACCCAGCCTAAACCCGGCCTAAACCAGGTCTAAACCCAGTCTAAACCCGGTCTAAACCCAGCCTAAACCCGGCCTAAACCCGGCCTAAACCCAGTCTAAATCCGGCCTAAGCCAGGTCTAAACCAGGTCTAAACCAGGTCTAAACCAGGACTAAACCAGGACTAAACCTGACCTAACCCGGTCTAAACCCGGTCTAAGCCCGACCTAAACCCAATCTAAACCAGGTCTAATCCAGGTCTAAACCAGGACTAAACCAGGTCTAAACCAGGTCTAAACCAGGTCTAAACCAGGTCTAAACCAGGACTAAACCTGGTCTAAACCAGGTCTAAACCCAGTCTAAACCCGGTCTAAACCCAGCCTAAACCCAGCCTAAACCCGGCCTAAACCCGGCCTAAACCCAGTCTAAACCCGGCCTAAACCAGGTCTAAACCAGGTCTAAACCTGGTCTAAACCCGGTCTAAACCCGGCCTAAACCAGGTCTAAACCAGGTCTAAACCAGGTCTAAACCTGGTCTAAACCAGGTCTAAACCCGGTCTAAACCCGGCCTAAACCAGGTCTAAACCAGGTCTAAACCAGGTCTAAACCAGGTCTAAACCAGGTCTAAACCTGGTCTAAACCTGGTCTAAACCAGGTCTAAACCAGGTCTAAACCTGGTCTAAACCAGGTCTAAACCAGGTCTAAACCAGGACTAAACCAGGTCTAAACCAGGTCTAAACCTGGTCTAAACCAGGTCTAAACCAGGTCTAAACCAGGTCTAAACCAGGTCTAAACCAGGACTAAACCAGGTCTAAACCAGGTCTAAACCAGGTCTAAACCAGGACTAAACCAGGACTAAACCAGGACTAAACCAGGTCTAAACCAGGTCTAAACCAGGACTAAACCAGGAATAAACCTGACCTAACCCAGGTCTAAGCCCGTTGTAAACCCGGTCTAAACCCGGCCTAAACCCAACCTAAACCCAGTCTAAACCCGGTCTAAGCCCGACCTAAACCCAATCTAAACCAGGTCTAATCCAGGTCTAAACCAGGTCTAAACCAGGTCTAAACCAGGTCTAAACCAGGTCTAAACCAGGTCTAAACCAGGTCTAAACCAGGACTAAACCTGACCTAAACCAGGTCTAAGCCTGGTGTAAACCCAGCCTAAACCCAGCCTAAACCAGGTCTAAACCCAGTCTAAACCCGGTCTAAACCCAGCCTAAACCCGGCCTAAACCAGGTCTAAACCCAGTCTAAACCCGGTCTAAACCCAGCCTAAACCCGGCCTAAACCCGGCCTAAACCCAGTCTAAACCCGGCCTAAACCAGGTCTAAACCAGGTCTAAACCAGGTCTAAACCCGGTCTAAACCCGGCCTAAACCAGGTCTAAACCAGGTCTAAACCAGGTCTAAACCTGGTCTAAACCAGGTCTAAACCAGGTCTAAACCAGGACTAAACCAGGTCTAAACCAGGTCTAAACCAGGTCTAAACCAGGTCTAAACCAGGACTAAACCAGGTCTAAGCCTGGTGTAAACCCAGTCTAAACCCGGCCTAAACCAGGTCTAAACCCAGCCTAAACCCGGCCTAAACCAGGTCTAAACCAGGTCTAAACCAGGTCTAAACCTGGTCTAAACCAGGTCTAAACCAGGACTAAACCAGGACTAAACCAGGTCTAAACCAGGTCTAAACCTGGTCTAAACCAGGTCTAAACCAGGTCTAAACCAGGTCTAAACAAGGTCTAAACCAGGTCTAAACCAGGTCTAAACCAGGTCTAATCCAGGTCTAAACCAGGTCTAAACCAGGTCTAAACCAGGACTAAACCAGGTCTAAACCTGGTCTAAACCAGGTCTAAACCAGGTCTAAACCAGGTCTAAACCAGGACTAAACCAGGTCTAAACCAGGTCTAAACCAGGTCTAAACCAGGTCTAAACCAGGACTAAACCAGGTCTAAACCAGGACTAAACCAGGTCTAAGCCTGGTGTAAACCCAGTCTAAACCCGGCCTAAACCAGGTCTAAACCCAGCCTAAACCCGGCCTAAACCAGGTCTAAACCAGGTCTAAACCAGGTCTAAACCTGGTCTAAACCAGGTCTAAACCAGGACTAAACCAGGACTAAACCAGGTCTAAACCAGGTCTAAACCTGGTCTAAACCAGGTCTAAACCAGGTCTAAACCAGGTCTAAACAAGGTCTAAACCAGGTCTAAACCAGGTCTAAACCAGGTCTAATCCAGGTCTAAACCAGGTCTAAACCAGGTCTAAACCAGGACTAAACCAGGTCTAAACCTGGTCTAAACCAGGTCTAAACCAGGTCTAAACCAGGTCTAAACCAGGACTAAACCAGGTCTAAACCAGGTCTAAACCAGGTCTAAACCAGGTCTAAACCAGGACTAAACCAGGTCTAAACCAGGACTAAACCAGGTCTAAACCAGGTCTAAACCAGGTCTAAACCAGGTCTAAGCCCAGTCTACACCTGGCCTGGACTCACTTGTCGGTCTCGGTCTGGATGAGGTCCTCCTGAACGCCCTTGAGCCTCGAGTAGAGCCACAGATGCTCGTGGACGCTGAGGCGGTCGAACAGGACGTTGTGCTGGGGACAGATGCCAAGGTTCTGGCGGATCCGGTCCATCTCCGTGCGGATGTCGTGCCCGTAAATGGTCGCCGAGCCAGAGGTGGGCGGGAACAATCCCGTGAGGATCGACCTATCAGAAGCAAGTACACACTTTTGAATCAGAATCATCAGAGGTTCAGTCGCCGTGGTGATTGTGTCAAACAGAAGTTAGTTTGATCCGTAACGAGACGACGGCTGGAAAAGGCCTGTAGGTGCTGGTGTTTTTGGGGTACTCACATGGTGCTGGCCTGTAGGTGCTGGTGTTTTTGGGGTACTCACATGGTGCTGGCCTGTAGGTGTTGGTGTTTTTGGGGTACTCACTTGGTGCTGGCCTGTAGGTGCTGGTGTTTTTGGGGTACTCACTTGGTGCTGGCCTGTAGGTGCTGGTGTTTTTGGGGTACTCACATGGTGCTGGCCTGTAGGTGCTGGTGTTTTTGGGGTACTCACATGGTGCTGGCCTGTAGGTGTTGGTGTTTTTGGGGTACTCACATGGTGCTGGCCTGTAGGTGCTGGTGTTTTTGGGGTACTCACATGGTGCTGGCCTGTAGGTCCTGGTGTTTTTGGGGTACTCACATGGTGCTGGCCTGTAGGTGCTGGTGTTTTTGGGGTACTCACATGGTGCTGGCCTGTAGGTCCTGGTGTTTTTGGGGTACTCACATGGTGCTGGCCTGTAGGTGCTGGTGTTTTTGGGGTACTCACTTGGTGCTGGCCTGTAGGTGTTGGTGTTTTTGGGGTACTCACTTGGTGCTGGCCTGTAGGTGTTGGCTTTTGGGGTACTCACATGGTGCTGGCCTGTAGGTGTTGGTTTTTGGGGTACTCACATGGTGCTGGCCTGTAGGTGTTGGTGTTTTTGGGGTACTCACATGGTGCTGGCCTGTAGGTCCTGGTGTTTTTGGGGTACTCACATGGTGCTGGCCTGTAGGTGCTGGTGTTTTTGGGGTACTCACTTGGTGCTGGCCTGTAGGTGTTGGTGTTTTTGGGGTACTCACTTGGTGCTGGCCTGTAGGTGTTGGCTTTTGGGGTACTCACATGGTGGTGGTCTTGCCCGCCCCGTTGTGCCCGAGGAAGGACACCACCTGGTTCTCGTGCAGGTTCAGGCTCAGTTGGTTCAGCGCCATTTTCCCATCGGGTTTATAAACTTTGGTGAGTTTATCGATGCAGACGACGAGAGGAAGGTGAGCAGGCTCCTCCTCCAAACCCCTCAGCTCCTCTGGAACAAGACCAGGACTCAACCAGGACTACACCAGGACTCAACCAGACGTGTCAGCCAAGACAGCCCTACAACATCCAGAGACTTAAGATACTCAGGACGGATCTCATCCACCCCCGGGGCCTTGCCACCGAGGAGCTTTCCAACCACCTCAGTAACTTCAGCCAGGGTTGATGAACAAGTCCACCTCAGAGTCCCCAGCCTCTGCCTCCTCCTCAGAAGACGTGACAGCGAGATTAAGGAGATCCTTAAAGTATTCCTTCCACTGTCCGATAACATCCCCTGTCGAGGTCAACAGCTCCCCACCCGCACCGTAAACAGTGTTGGTGAAGCACTGCTTCCCCCTCCTGAGGCGTCAGACGGTTTGCCAGAATTTCTATGAGGCCGTCCGATAGTCCTCCTCCATGGCCTCTCCAAACTCCTCCCAACCTCGAGTTTTTGCCTCTGCGACCACCCGGGCTGCAGCACGCTTGGCCCGCCGGTACCCGTCAGCTGCCTCAGGAGTCCCATGAGCCAACAAGGCCCGATAGGACTTCTTCTTCAGCCTGACGGCATCCCTTACTTCTGGTGTCCACCACTGGGTTCGGGGATTGCCGCCGTGACACGCACCACAGACCTTACGACCACAGCTACGGGCGGCAGCATCGACAATAGAGGCCGAGAACAGAGCCCACTCAGACTCTATGTCCCCAGCCTCCCCTGGAATCCGGGAGCAGCTCTCCCAGAGGTGTGAGTTGAAGGTGCCCCTGACAGAAGGCTCTGCCAGACGTTCCCAACAGACCTTCACGATACGCTTGGGCCTGCCAGGTCTGTCCAGATTCCTCCCCCGCCAGTGGACCCAACTCACAACCAGGTGGTGATCAGTTGACAGCTCTGCCCCTCTCTTCACCCGAGTGTCCAAGACAGTCAACCAGGACTAAACCAGGACTAAACCAGGACTAAACCAGGACTAAACCAGGACTGAACCAGATACCTGATCTGCGCTGGTCCATGGCGCAGGCTTGGTCCTCCTCCATGATGCTGAGGTGGGTGGTTCCTCCTCCGCAGCAGTCCCACGAGTCCACGCGCCCGCTGCCCGTCCAATAGGACCTCTGCAGAGGGAAGAACCAGGGCCGCGGGAGCCCGTACATGCCTGGACACAAACACAGAACAGAAAATAGAACAGTTAGAACCTTTAAAGTCCTTTCACCTGAAACACTCTGGGGGTCAAGATGGCACTTTTTTTCTTTTTTTAATTCTTTATTTAATAGGGACAGTGCATATTAATGAACCTCTGCAACAGCAGTTTAAATACGCCAGATTATAGCAAGAACGCTAATTTCCATCTGAAGTCCCACAGCAAAAACAATAAAAACAAAAACAATTGACAATAACACCATTAAAACATTAAAACATTAAAACATTAAAAGTGTCACAGGTCTGGTTTCCCTTTAGCCGCTGTTTCAGGTGTGATTTAAAGTGTCCAGTGTTGGAGTCTCTCTTATTGATGATGGAAGAAAGTTCCACAACTTAGAGCCTCTGACTGAGAGCACAGTTTGTCCAAATGTAGAGCGTCTGTGTGGACCTCACAGTTCCCCGGCGTCTGTGTGGGACCTCACGGTTCCCCGGCGTCTGTGTGGGACCTCACGGTTCCCCGGCGTCTGCGCGGACCTCACGGTTCTCCCAGGGTCTGTGTGGACCTCACAGTTCCCCCGGCGTCTGCGCGGACCTCACAGTTCCCCCGGGGTCTGTGTGGACCTCACAGTTCCCCCGGGGTCTGCGTGGACCTCACAGTTCCCCCAGGGTCTGTGTGGACCTCACAGTTCCCCCAGGGTCTGCGCGGACCTCACAGTTCCCCCGGCATCTGCTCGGACCTCACAGTTCCCCCGGGGTCTGCGCGGACCTCACAGTTCCCCCGGGGTCTGTGTGGACCTCACAGTTCCCCTAGGGTCTGTGTGGACCTCACAGTTCCCCCGGCGTCTGTGTGGACCTCACGGTTCCCCCGGCGTCTGTGTGGGACCTCACGGTTCCCCGGCGTCTGCGCGGACCTCACGGTTCCCCCGGGGTCTGCGTGGACCTCACAGTTCCCCCAGGGTCTGTGTGGGACCTCACGGTTCCCCGGGGTCTGTGTGGACCTCACAGTTCCCCGGCGTCTGCGCGGACCTCACAGTTCCCCCGGGGTCTGCGTGGACCTCACAGTTCCCCCAGGGTCTGTGTGGACCTCACAGTTCCCCCAGGGTCTGCGCGGACCTCACAGTTCCCCCGGCGTCTGCGCGGACCTCACAGTTCCCCCGGGGTCTGCGCGGACCTCACAGTTCCCCCGGGGTCTGTGTGGGACCTCACGGTTCCCCGGCGTCTGCGCGGACCTCACAGTTCCCCCGGGGTCTGTGTGGACCTCACAGTTCCCCCGGCGTCTGTGTGGACCTCACAGTTCCCCCGGAGTCTGTGTGGACCTCACAGTTCCCCGGCGTCTGCGCAGACCTCACAGTTCCCCCGGGGTCTGTGTGGACCTCACAGTTCCCCCAGGGTCTGCGCGGACCTCACAGTTCCCCCGGCATCTGCGCGGACCTCACAGTTCCCCCGGGGTCTGCGCGGACCTCACAGTTCCCCCGGGGTCTGTGTGGACCTCACAGTTCCCCCAGGGTCTGTGTGGACCTCACGGTTCCCCGGCGTCTGCGCGGACCTCACGGTTCTCCCAGGGTCTGTGTGGACCTCACAGTTCCCCCGGCGTCTGCGCGGACCTCACAGTTCCCCCGGGGTCTGCGTGGACCTCACAGTTCCCCCAGGGTCTGTGTGGACCTCACAGTTCCCCCAGGGTCTGCGCGGACCTCACAGTTCCCCCGGCGTCTGCGCGGACCTCACAGTTCCCCCGGGGTCTGCGCGGACCTCACAGTTCCCCCGGGGTCTGTGTGGGACCTCACGGTTCCCCGGCGTCTGCGCGGACCTCACAGTTCCCCCGGGGTCTGTGTGGACCTCACAGTTCCCCCGGCGTCTGTGTGGACCTCACAGTTCCCCCGGAGTCTGTGTGGACCTCACAGTTCCCCGGCGTCTGCGCGGACCTCACAGTTCCCCCGGGGTCTGTGTGGACCTCACAGTTCCCCCGGCGTCTGTGTGGACCTCACAGTTCCCCCGGCGTCTGTGTGGACCTTACAGTTCCCCCGGGGTCTGTGTGGACCTCACAGTTCCCCGGCGTCTGCGCGGACCTCACAGTTCCCCCGGGGTCTGTGTGGACCTCACAGTTCCCCCGGCGTCTGCGTGAACCTCACAGTTCCCCCGGCGTCTGCGCGGACCTCACAGTTCCCCGGCGTCTGCGCGGACCTCACAGTTCCCCCGGCGTCTGCGCGGACCTCACAGTTCCCCCGGCGTCTGCGTGGACCTCACAGTTCCCCCGGGGTCTGCGCGGACCTCACAGTTCCCCCGGGGTCTGCGTGGACCTCACAGTTCCCCCGGGGTCTGCGTGGACCTCACAGTTCCCCCGGGGTCTGTGTGGACCTCACAGTTCCCCGGCGTCTGCGTGGACCTCACAGTTCCCCTGGGCCGTGGCCCTAGTTCCCACTGACAGTCTTTGTTTTAATAAAATCCTGCAGCGGAGGAGGAGCAGGTCCATGTAAAACTTTATATATAAAACAACCGTATTTAAAATGAACAAATTATTAAAATTGAGCAGGTTGTACTTGTCTAAAATTGTGCAGTGGTGAACTGAGAATGGTTTCTTGTCTAATATTTTCACAGCCTTTTAAAAAAGTGATTCAGCTGGTTTCAGTGTTGTGCCCATGTGGTTCTGCAGATCTCTATATGAGACAGAGTCATACAGTGTCGGGTCCAGCGTCAGTCCAGGTATTTAAACTCTTTGACGAGGCTGAGTTCCACCCCGTCCAGAAAGACTTTGGACCGCTGTAACTCAGTTCTTTCTTTACTGAACATCATGCAGACCGTTTTCTTTATATTGAGTCGTAAACATGAGTTCTTGACACTTTTGGACAGGAGTCATGGCTGATGATAACTTTTCTGAAACTTCCTGTACGGTTCTGGCATGTGTAAAGATGACAGCATCATCAGCAAACAGCTGGACATGGACATTTGGACAAAATTCTGGGAAATCATTAATATATACACTAAATAAAACTGGTCCTAAAATACTACCTTGGGGGACCCTGTTGGACAGTGAAGGTAGGGTGATTTAAAACCAGACAGGGAGACACATCGTTGTCTGTGGGACAAGTAAGACTCAAACCAGAGCAAAGCCTCTTTAGTTAGATTAAAATGGGATAATTTAGATAAAATAATCTGGTGATTTACCGTGTCAAAAGCCTTTTTAAAATCTATGAATATTGCACCTACAATTGCAAGTTTGTCAAGAAGACTTTTGACATTTTCAACAAGAAAATAGCTTTATGAAGAATCTCTCAGTCTTCCAGGTAGAATCCATGGTAAATCCGAGTTGCTTCGTCAGTTCTGGTTCTAGTGCTGATGGACACTGCTTATATCTGCCTGAAGGGAGGAGCTAACTACACTGAAACTATTCTGAAACCATCCCACCTCTTTGTTTTCAGCTTTCTGTCTTTTGTTTTTTTCCGTTTCTCTCTGGGAGACAAATTAGGTCTGACTCCCCCATTCCTGTTTAAAGAAGGATTCTCTTTTTTTTTTGACAAAAATCGCCTCATTAACTCCTCCTCTCAAACCAGTTCTTTTCTCTGGCCAAGATCTGAACCTCACTGTCCTCAAAGGAGTGGCCCGTGGCTTCTAGGTGGAGGTGTACGGCAGACTGAGGTCCTTTTAGGTGGAGATGTACGGCAGTCTGAGGTCCTTTTAGGTGATGTACGGCAGACTGAGGTCCTTTTAGGTGATGTACGGCAGACTGAGGTCCTTTTAGGTGGAGATGTACGGCAGACTGAGGTCCTTTTAGGTGGAGATGTAAGGCAGACTGAGGTCCTTTTAGGCGGAGATGTACGGCAGACTGAGGTCCTTTTAGGTGGAGGTGTACGGCAGACTGAGGTCCTTTTAGGCGGAGATGTACGGCAGACTGAGGTCCTTTTAGGTGGAGGTGTACGGCAGACTGAGGTCCTTTTAGGTGGAGATGTACGGCAGACTGAGGTCCTTTTAGGTGATGTATGGCAGACTGAGGTCCTTTTAGGTGGAGGTGTACGGCAGACTGAGGTCCTTTTAGGCGGAGATGTACGGCAGACTGAGGTCCTTTTAGGTGGAGATGTAAGGCAGACTGAGGTCCTTTTAGGTGGAGATGTACGGCAGACTGAGGTCCTTTTAGGTGGAGATGTACGGCAGACTGAGGTCCTTTTAGGTGGAGATGTACGGCAGACTGAGGTCCTTTTAGGTGGAGATGTACGGCAGACTGAGGTCCTTTTAGGTGGAGATGTACGGCAGACTGAGGTCCTTTTAGGCGGAGATGTACGGCAGACTGAGGTCCTTTTAGGTGGAGATGTACGGCAGACTGAGGTCCTTTTAGGTGGAGATGTACGGCAGACTGAGGTCCTTTTAGGCGGAGATGTACGGCAGACTGAGGTCCTTTTAGGTGGAGATGTACGGCAGACTGAGGTCCTTTTAGGGGGAGGTGTACGGCAGACTGAGGTCCTTTTAGGCGGAGATGTACGGCAGACTGAGGTCCTTTTAGGCGGAGATGTACGGCAGACTGAGGTCCTTTTAGGCGGAGGTGTACGGCAGACTGAGGTCCTTTTAGGTGGAGATGTACGGCAGACTGAGGTCCTTTTAGGTGGAGATGTACGGCAGACTGAGGTCCTTTTAGGTGGAGATGTACGGCAGACCAAATAAACTTTGTCCAGTTGACAAATTTAATTTCTCCTTTTACCAAAAAACAAAAACAAAAACAGTTTGCAGACTCTGTGGAGTGGTGACTGCGAAAACCGAACTGCATTGACGCAAAGGTGTAGTATTTGTAGAGAGATGTTTGTTTAATTGTTCGGCCACCCATCTCTCAGCAAGTTTGGAGATGGCAGGGGAGGATACTGATGGGGCGATAATTAGCCATCTCAGTTTGTACACATCTCCATCTGATATTTCTTTAATTTAAAACATTGACTCACTAGAACTCACTAGAACTACTTATTATCATTAGAACTACTTACTAAACCAGGTCTAAACCAGGTCTAAACCAGGTCTAAACCAGGTCTAAACCAGGACTAAACCAAGACTAAACCAGGGTTTCTGTTGGTGCAAACTGCTGGGTTATTTCATGTACAGATTTAATAAAATAATGGTTCCACTTCCACATGATTGTACCTGGGTGCACTGCCTCTATGTACCAGCAGAGGACGCCGTAGAGCGCGGCGTCCAGCACCAGCATCATCATAGACAGCCCCAGGTGGAAGTCGTCGCCCTCTACTGGAGACTGGCAGATGGTTCTCCACTGGATGCCCACGCCCGCCACCTCGTACAGGGCGAAGTACTTGGAGCCCAAGCCGAAGGCGGTGGTGGACATCAGGGACTGGCACAGGGACAAGGCACAAATAAACCTTCTCCCCTGCTGTTTGTGGAACTTCTGGTTAAAGGTTTTCTGTGGAAACGTCCGGTGTTTTCTCCACCAGCTTCATAAATCTGCTCCATCACCAGGACCACAAAGGAGAAACGTTCTTCGTGTCCACAACGATCGGGGGAAGAAAGACGAAAGTTCAAAGGAGAACGGCGAGAACGTCTGAGGAAAACTAAATCAGGACTGAACTAGGCCCTGGTTTGGTTCAGTCCTGGTTCAGTCCTGGTTTAGATTTCCTCAGACGTTCTCTAAAGCTCGTCGTCGTTCTCCTTTGAACTTTCGTCTTTCTTCCCTCGATCGTTGTGGATAAATTCTTCATGAAGAACGTTTCTCCTCTGTGGACCTTGTTGGTTGAAGATCTGGTGGAGCAGATTTGTGAAGCTGGTGGAGAAAACACCAGACATTTCCACAGAAAACCTTTAACCAGAAGTTCCACAAACGTACAGCACTTCCACCGACAAAGTTCTATGTTTGTAGTAGTACTGGCAGTAGTACCGACAGTAGTACTGGCAGTAGTTGTCACAGTAGTAGTCGCAGTAGTAGTCACAGTAGTAGTCGCAGTAGTAGTCGCAGTAGTAGTCGCAGTAGTACTGACAGTAGTACTGGCAGTAGTTGTCACAGTAGTAGTCGCAGTAGTAGTCGCAGTAGTACTGACAGTAGTACTGGCAGTAGTTGTCACAGTAGTTGTCACAGTAGTAGTCGCAGTAGTAGTCACAGTAGTAGTCGCAGTAGTAGTCGCAGTAGTAGTCGCAGTAGTACTGACAGTAGTACTGGCAGTAGTACTGGCAGTAGTACTGACAGTAGTACTGGCAGTAGTACTGGCAGTAGTACTGGCAGTAGTAGTACTGGCAGTAGTACTGACAGTAGTACTGGCAGTAGTACTGGCAGTAGTAGTCGCAGTAGTACTGGCAGTAGTACTGGCAGTAGTTGTCACAGTAGTAGTCGCAGTAGTAGTCGCAGTAGTACTCGCAGTAGTACTGGCAGTAGTACTGGCAGTAGTACTCGCAGTAGTACTGGCAGTAGTACTGGCAGTAGTAGTCGCAGTAGTAGTCGCAGTAGTAGTCGCAGTAGTAGTCGCAGTAGTAGTCGCAGTAGTACTGACAGTAGTACTGGCAGTAGTACTGGCAGTAGTACTGACAGTAGTACTGGCAGTAGTACTGGCAGTAGTACTGGCAGTAGTAGTCGCAGTAGTACTGACAGTAGTACTGGCAGTAGTACTGGCAGTAGTACTGACAGTAGTACTGGCAGTAGTACTGGCAGTAGTACTGGCAGTAGTACTGGCAGTAGTACTGACAGTAGTACTGGCAGTAGTACTGGCAGTAGTAGTCGCAGTAGTACTGGCAGTAGTACTGGCAGTAGTTGTCACAGTAGTAGTCGCAGTAGTAGTCGCAGTAGTACTCGCAGTAGTACTGGCAGTAGTACTGGCAGTAGTACTCGCAGTAGTACTGGCAGTAGTACTGGCAGTAGTAGTCGCAGTAGTAGTCGCAGTAGTAGTCGCAGTAGTAGTCGCAGTAGTACTGGCAGTAGTACTGGCAGTAGTAGTCGCAGTAGTACTGGCAGTAGTACTGGCAGTAGTTGTCACAGTAGTAGTCGCAGTAGTAGTCGCAGTAGTACTCGCAGTAGTACTGGCAGTAGTACTGGCAGTAGTACTCGCAGTAGTACTGGCAGTAGTACTGGCAGTAGTACTGGCAGTAGTACTGGCAGTAGTAGTCGCAGTAGTAGTCGCAGTACTCACGGCGATGCACTTCTCGAAGGCGGTGATCCTGTCGTGGGCCACCTCCTCCCTGATGGCGATGTACATGTACGGGACGTAGCTCAGGAAGTAGATGATTCCTCCACAGGCAGACGCCAGTTTGGCTTTGGAGTAAAGAACCGAGACGAGGAAACTGAGGAGACACGAGGGACACGTCACCTCCTACTCCTCCTGCTGCTGCTCCTCTTCTGCTCCCCCTCCTCCTCCTCCCCCTCCTCCTCTCCCCCTCCTCCCCCTTCTCTCCCCCTCCTCCTCTGCTACCCCCCCCCTCCTCCTCCTCCTCCCCCTCCTCCTCTCCCCCTCCTCCCCCTTCTCTCCCCCTCCTCCTCTGCTTCCCCCTCCTCCTCCTCCCCCTCCCCCTCCTCCTCTGCTCCCCCTCCTCCTCCCCCTCCTCCCCCTCCTCTTGCTCCTCCTCCTCCCCCTCCTCCTGCTCCTCCCCCTCCTCCTCCCCCTCCTCCTCCCCCTCCCGCTCCTCCCCCTTCCCCTCCTCCCCCTCCTCCTCCTCCCCCTCCTCCCCCTCCCGCTCCTCCCCCTTCCCCTCCTCCTCCTCCTCCCCCTCTTCCCCCTCCCGCTCCTCCCCCTTCCCCTCCTCCTCTGCTCCCCCCTCCTCCTCCTCCTCCCCCTACTCCCCCTCCTCTTGCTCCTCCTCCTCCCCCTCCTCCTCTGCTCCCCCCTCCTCTTCCCCCTCCTCTTGCTCCTCCTCCCCCTCCTCCTGCTCCTCCCCCTCCCGCTCCTCCCCCTTCCCCTCCTCCTCTGCTCCCCCTCCTCCTCTCCCCCTCCCCCTCCTCCCTCCTCCCCCTCCTCCTCTGCTCCCCCTCCTCCTCTCCCCCTCCCCCTCCTCCCCCTCCTCCTCTGCCCCCCTCCTCCTCTCCCCCTCCCCCTCCTCCCCCTCCTCCTCTGCCCCCCTCCTCCTCCCCCTCCCCCTCCCCCTCCCCCTCCTCCCCCTCCTCCTCCTCCCCCTCCCGCTCCTCCCCCTTCCCCTCCTCCTCTGCCCCCCTCCTCCCCCCTCCTCCTGCGCCTCCCCCTCCTCCTCCTCCCCCTCCTCCTCCCCCTCCTCCTCCTCCCCCTTCCCCTCCTCCTCCCCCTCCTCCTCCTCCTCCTCCCCCTCCTCCCCCTCCCGCTCCTCCCCCTTCCCCTCCTCCTCCTCCCCCTTTTCCCCCTCCCGCTCCTCCCCCTCTTCCCCCTCCCGCTCCTCCCCCTTCCCCTCCTCCTCCTCCCCCTACTCCCCCTCCTCTTGCTCCTCCTCCTCCCCCTCCTCCTGCTCCTCCCCCTCCCCCTCCCGCTCCTCCTCCTCCCCCTCCTCCTCTGCTCCCCCTCCTCCTCTCCCCCTCCCCCTCCTCCCTCCTCCCCCTCCTCCTCTGCTCCCCCTCCTCCTCTCCCCCTCCCCCTCCTCCCTCCTCCCCCTCCTCCTCTGCTCCCCCTCCTCTCCCCCTCCCCCTCCTCCCTCCTCCCCCTCCTCCTCTGCTCCCCCTCCTCCTCTCCCCCTCCCCCTCCTCCCCCTCCTCCCCCTCCTCCTCTGCCCCCCTCCTCCTCCTCCCCCTCCTCCTCCCCCTCCTCCTCTGCTCCTCCTCCCCCTCCTCCCCCTCCCCTCCTCCTCTCCCCCTCCCCCTCCTCCCCCTCCTCCTCTGCCCCCCCTCCTCCTCCCCCTCCTCCTCTGCTCCCCCTCCTCCCCCTCCTCCTCTGCTCCCCCTCCTCCCCCTCCTCCTCCTCCCCCTTCCCCTCCTCCTCCCCCTCCTCCCCTCCTCCCCCTCCCGCTCCTCCCCCTTCCCCTCCTCCTCCTCCCCCTCTTCCCCCTCCCGCTCCTCCCCCTCTTCCCCCTCCCGCTCCTCCCCCTTCCTCTCCTCCTCCTCCCCCTCCTCCCCCTCCTCTTGCTCCTCCTCCTCCCCCTCCTCCTGCTCCTCCCCCTCCCCCTCCCGCTCCTCCTTCTTCCCCCTACTCCTCTGCTCCCCCTCCTCCTCTCCCCCTCCCCCTCCTCCCTCCTCCCCCTCCTCCTCTGCTCCCCCTCCTCCTCTCCCCCTCCCCCCTCCTCCCCCTCCTCCTCTGCTCCCCCTCCTCTCCCCCTCCCCCTCCTCCCTCCTCCCCCTCCTCCTCTGCTCCCCCTCCTCCTCTCCCCCTCCCCCTCCTCCCCCTCCTCCTCTGCCCCCCTCCTCCTCTGCCCCCCTCCTCCTCCTCCCCCTCCTCCTCCCCCTCCTCCTCTGCTCCTCCTCCCCCTCCTCCCCCTCCCCTCCTCCTCCCCCTCCTCCCCTCCCCTCCTCCTCTCCCCCTCCTCCCCCTCCTCCTCTGCTCCCACTCCTCTCCCCCTCCCCCTCCTCCCTCCTCCCCCTCCTCCTCTGCTCCCCCTCCTCCTCTCCCCCTCCTCCTCTCCCCCTCCCCCTCCTCCCCCTCCTCCCCCTCCTCCTCTGCCCCCCTCCTCCTCTGCCCCCCTCCTCCTCCTCCCCCTCCTCCTCTGCCCCCCCTCCTCCTCTGCCCCCCCTCCTCCTCCTCCCCCTCCTCCTCTGCCCCCCCTCCTCCTCCCCCTCCTCCTCTGCTCCCCCTCCTCCCCCTCCTCCCTCTCCCTCTCCTCCCCCCCTCCTCCTGCTCCTCCTCGTACCAGAACATGATGGTGGCGGTGGCGTAGATGGAGAGGAAGAGCCAGATGATGAGGGGGTCGCTGTGGAGCAGGACACGTCCGTACTTCAGGATGGCGGTGAGGGCGGTGACAGAGACGGAGAGCTGCACGAAGCCGGTGATGAACCAGGCCACCCAGTGCACGGCGTTATTCAGCCCCATCGTCTTCATCACCTCCGGAGAAACACCAGAACCACACTCAACGTACCGCAGGGAGGTGTTACCGCAGGGAGGTTCTACCACAGGGAGGTTCTACTGCAGGGAGGTTCTACTGCAGGGAGGTGCTACCGCAGGGAGGTGCTACCGCAGGGAGGTTCTACTGCAGGGAGGTTCTACTGCAGGGAGGTGCTACCGCAGGGAGGTTCTACCGCAGGGAGGTTCTACTGCAGGGAGGTTCTACCGCAGGGAGGTTCTGAGGGGTTCTACCACAGGGAGGTTCTACCACAGGGAGGTTCTGAGGGGTTCTACCACAGGGAGGTTCTACTGCAGGGAGGTTCTACTGCAGAGAGGTTCTACTGCAGGGAGGTGCTACCGCAGGGAGGTGCTACCGCAGGGAGGTTCTACCGCAGGGAGGTTCTACTGCAGGGAGGTTCTACCGCAGGGAGGTTCTGAGGGGTTCTACCGCAGGGAGGTTCTACTGCAGGGAGGTTCTACTGCAGGGAGGTTCTACTGCAGGGAGGTTCTACCGCAGGGAGGTTCTGAGGGGTTCTACCGCAGGGAGGTTCTACCGCAGGGAGGTTCTACCGCAGGGAGGTTCTGAGGGGTTCTACCGCAGGGAGGTTCTACCGCAGGGAGGTTCTACCGCAGGGAGGTTCTACTGCAGGGAGGTTCTACCGCAGGGAGGTTCTGAGGGGTTCTACCGCAGGGAGGTTCTACCGCAGGGAGGTTCTGAGGGGTTCTACCACAGGGAGGTTCTACCGCAGGGAGGTTCTGAGGGGTTCTACCACAGGGAGGTTCTGAGGGGTTCTACCACAGGGAGGTTCTGAGGGGTTCTACTGCAGGGAGGTTCTACCGCAGGGAGGTTCTACTGCAGTGAGGTTCTACCGCAGGGAGGTTCTACCACAGGGAGGCTCTGATGGGTTCTACCACAGGGAGGTTCTGAGGGGTTCTACCGCAGGGAGGTTCTGAGGGGTTCTACCACAGGGAGGTTCTGAGGGGTTCTACCACAGGGAGGTTCTGAGGGGTTCTACTGCAGGGAGGTTCTACCGCAGAGAGGTTCTACTGCAGGGAGGTTCTACCGCAGAGAGGTTCTACCGCAGAGAGGTTCTACCGCAGGGAGGTTCTACCGCAGAGAGGTTCTACCGCAGAGAGGTTCTACCGCAGAGAGGTTCTACTGCAGGGAGGTTCTACTGCAGGGAGGTTCTACCGCAGGGAGGTTCTGAGGGGTTCTACCACAGGGAGGTTCTACTGCACGGAGGTTCTGAGGGGTTCTACCACAGGGAGGTTCTACCGCAGGGAGGTTCTACCGCAGGGAGGTTCTGAGGGGTTCTACCACAGGGAGGTTCTACCGCAGGGAGGTTCTACCGCAGGGAGGTTCTGAGGGGTTCTACCACAGGGAGGTTCTGAGGGGTTCTACTGCAGGGAGGTTCTACCGCAGGGAGGTTCTACTGCAGGGAGGTTCTACCGCAGGGAGGTTCTACTGCAGGGAGGTTCTACCACAGGGAGGCTCTGATGGGTTCTACCACAGGGAGGTTCTGAGGGGTTCTACCACAGGGAGGTTCTACCGCAGGGAGGTTCTGAGGGGTTCTACCACAGGGAGGTTCTACCGCAGGGAGGTTCTGAGGGGTTCTACCGCAGGGAGGTTCTACCACAGGGAGGTTCTGAGGTGTTCTACCGCAGGGAGATTCTACTGCAGGGAGGTTCTACAGCAGGGAGGTGCTACCACAGGGAGGTTCTACTGCAGGGAGGTTCTACTGCAGGGAGGTTCTACCGCAGGGAGGTTCTACTGCAGGGAGGTTCTGAGGGGTTCTACCGCAGGGA
Organism: Paratrypauchen microcephalus; assembly: GCA_036785185.1. Lineage (NCBI taxonomy): Eukaryota > Metazoa > Chordata > Actinopteri > Gobiiformes > Gobiidae > Paratrypauchen > Paratrypauchen microcephalus. Next base: position 348,449 of record JAVJIX010000316.1, read on the forward strand.
GGTTCTACCGCAGGGAGGTTCTACCGCAGGGAGGATCTGAGGGGTTCTACCGCAGGGAGGTTCTACCGCAGGGAGGTTCTACTGCAGGGAGGTTCTACTGCAGGGAGACTCTACCACAGGGAGGTTCTACCACAGGGAGGTTCTACCGCAGGGAGGTTCTGAGGGGTTCTACCACAGGGAGGTTCTACTGCACGGAGGTTCTGAGGGGTTCTACCACAGGGAGGTTCTACCGCAGGGAGGTTCTACCGCAGGGAGGTTCTGAGGGGTTCTACCACAGGGAGGTTCTGAGGGGTTCTACCACAGGGAGGTTCTGAGGGGTTCTACTGCAGGGAGGTTCTACCGCAGGGAGGTTCTACTGCAGGGAGGTTCTACCGCAGGGAGGTTCTACTGCAGGGAGGTTCTACCACAGGGAGGCTCTGATGGGTTCTACCACAGGGAGGTTCTGAGGGGTTCTACCGCAGGGAGGTTCTACCACAGGGAGTTCTGAGGGGTTCTACCACAGGGAGGTTCTGAGGGGTTCTACTGCAGGGAGGTTCTACCGCAGAGAGGTTCTACTGCAGGGAGGTTCTACCGCAGAGAGGTTCTACCGCAGAGAGGTTCTACTGCAGGGAGGTTCTACTGCAGGGAGGTTCTACCGCAGGGAGGTTCTGAGGGGTTCTACCACAGGGAGGTTCTACTGCACGGAGGTTCTGGGGGGTTCTACCACAGGGAGGTTCTACCGCAGGGAGGTTCTACTGCAGGGAGGTTCTGAGGGGTTCTACCACAGGGAGGTTCTGAGGGGTTCTACTGCAGGGAGGTTCTACCGCAGGGAGGTTCTACTGCAGGGAGGTTCTGAGGGGTTCTACCACAGGGAGGTTCTACCGCAGGGAGGTTCTGAGGGGTTCTACCGCAGGGAGGTTCTACCACAGGGAGGTTCTGAGGGGTTCTACCGCAGGGAGGTTCTACCGCAGGGAGGTTCTACTGCAGGGAAGTTCTGAGGGGTTCTGCGTCAGGGAGGTTCTACCGCAGGGAGGTTCTACTGCAGGGAGGTTCTACGACAGGGAGGTTCTGAGGGGTTCTGAGACAGGGAGGTTCTACTGCAGGGAGGTTCTACCACAGGGAGGTTCTGAAGGGTTCTGCCACAGGGAGGTTCTACCGCAGGGAGGTTCTGAGGGGTTCTACGGGCAGTTACCATGGAGACACAAACACACAAACACTGATGAATAGTCTGAAGGAGATTTTCAGGAAACTGATCAGGTCGAGCGTTTGATTTGACATGAAAAGACGCAACGGATTCACTGTCGGCTAACGCTAATGCTAACACTAATGCTAACACTAATGCTAACACTAATGCTAACACTAATGCTAACACTAATGCTAACACTAATGCTAGCATTAGCATTAGCGTTATCTTTATCATTAGCATTACTTTTAGCATTAACGTTAGCATTAGCTTTTAGCGTTATCTTTATAACGCTAATGCCAGACCTGCTGGACCTACAAGACCTGCTGGACCTACAGGACCTGTTGGACCTACAGGACCTGCTGGACCTACAGGACCTGTTGGACCTACAGGACCTGTTGGACCTACAGGACCTGCCGGACCTGCCGGACCTGCCGGACCTGCCGGACCTGCCGGGTCTCACCTCTTTGAGGCGGTGCTCCTTCTCGGCGACGATGTGCTGGATCATCATGGCCACAGAGTAAACCCACGAGATCACCATACACAGAGGCATCATGTGCTCGATGACAAACAGGAAACTACAACAACAGGGCCAGGTTAGTCCTGGTTCAGTCCTGGTCTAGTCCTGATTCAGTCCTGGTCTAGTCCTGGTCTAGTCCTGGTCTAGTCCTGGTTCAGTCCTGGTCTAGTCCTGGTTCAGTCCTGATTCAGTCCTGGTCTAGTCCTGGTCTAGTCCTGGTCTAGTCCTGGTTCAGTCCTGGTCTAGTCCTGGTTCAGTCCTGATTCAGTCCTGGTCTAGTCCTGGTCTAGTCCTGGTCTAGTCCTGGTTGAGTCCTGGTCTAGTCCTGGTCTAGTCCTGGTCTAGTCCTGGTTCAGTCCTGGTCTAGTCCTGGTTCAGTCCTGGTCTAGTCCTGGTTCAGTTCTGGTCTAGTCCTGGTTCAGTCCTGGTCTAGTCCTGGTTCAGTTCTGGTCTAGTCCTGGTTCAGTTCTGGTCTAGTCCTGGTTCAGTCCTGGTTCAGTCCTGGTCTAGTCCTGGTTCAGTCCTGGTTCAGTCCTGGTCTAGTCCTGGTCTAGTCCTGGTTCAGTCCTGGTTCAGTCCTGGTCTAGTCCTGGTTCAGTCCTGGTTCAGTCCTGGTCTAGTCCTGGTTCAGTCCTGGTTCAGTCCTGGTCTAGTCCTGGTTCAGTCCTGGTTCAGTCCTGGTCTAGTCCTGGTCTAGTCCTGGTCTAGTCCTGGTTCAGTCCTGGTCTAGTCCTGGTTGAGTCCTGGTCTAGTCCTGGTCTAGTCCTGGTCTAGTCCTGGTCTGGTCCTGGTTCAGTCCTGGTCTAGTCCTGGTTCAGTCCTGATTCAGTCCTGGTCTAGTCCTGGTCTAGTCCTGGTCTAGTCCTGGTTCAGTCCTGGTCTAGTCCTGGTTCAGTCCTGATTCAGTCCTGGTCTAGTCCTGGTCTAGTCCTGGTCTAGTCCTGGTTCAGTCCTGGTCTAGTCCTGGTTGAGTCCTGGTCTAGTCCTGGTCTAGTCCTGGTCTAGTCCTGGTTCAGTCCTGGTCTAGTCCTGGTCTAGTCCTGGTTCAGTCCTGGTCTAGTCCTGGTTGAGTCCTGGTCTAGTCCTGGTCTAGTCCTGGTCTAGTCCTGGTTCAGTCCTGGTCTAGTCCTGGTTCAGTCCTGATTCAGTCCTGGTCTAGTCCTGGTCTAGTCCTGGTCTTACTCGTCTCTGGTGTAGCAGGGGTAGGGAAACATCTGGACGTAGTTTCCGGGTTCCACCACGTCGTGTCCCACAAACGTGTTGATGATGGCTCTTTCGATCATGTCTGAAAAACAGAGTAGAACCAGGACCAGGTCTGACCCAGGACCAGGTCTGAACCAGGACCAGGTCTGACCCAGGACCAGGTCTGACCCAGGACCAGGTCTGAACCAGGACCAGGTCTGACCTCAGTGCAGAAGTCCAAAAAGCCTCAGGTTTTCAGACACACTGTGGCCGATTCAGTCTGTAGGGGCCCGGAATGTGCAGGGGGCCCGGAGTGTGCAGGGGGCCCGGAATGTGCAGGGGGCCCGGAGTGTGCAGGGGACCCGGAATGTGCAGGGGGCCCGGAGTGTGTGCAGGGGGCCCGGTGTGTGTGCAGGGGGCCCGGTGTGTGTGCAGGGGGCCCGGTGTGTGTGCAGGGGGCCCGGTGTGTGTGCAGGGGGCCCGGTGTGTGTGCAGGGGACCCGGTGTGTGTGCAGGGGACCCGGTGTGTGTGCAGGGGGCCCGGTGTTTGTGCAGGGGGCCCGGTGTGTGCAGGGGGCCCGGTGTGTGCAGGGGACCCAGAGTGTGTGCAGGGGGCCCGGTGTGTGTGCAGGGGGCCCGGTGTGTGCAGGGGGCCCGGTGTGTGTGCAGGGGACCCGGTGTGTGTGCAGGGGGCCCGGTGTGTGTGCAGGGGGTCCGGTGTGTGTGCAGGGGACCCGGAGTGTGCAGGGGGCCCGGTGTGTGTGCAGGGGACCCGGTGTGTGTGCAGGGGGTCCGGTGTGTGTGCAGGGGGCCCGGAGTGAGCAGGGGGTCCGGTGTGTGTGGAGGGGGCCCGGTGTGTGTGCAGGGGGCCCGGTGTGTGTGCAGGGGGCCCGGAGTGTGCAGGGGGCCCGGTGTGTGTGCAGGGGACCCGGTGTGTGTGCAGGGGGTCCGGTGTGTGTGCAGGGGGCCCGGTGTGTGTGCAGGGGACCCGGAGTGTGCAGGGGGCCCGGTGTGTGTGCAGGGGGCCCGGTGTGTGTGCAGGGGGCCCGGTGTGTGTGCAGGGGGCCCGGAGTGTGCAGGGGGCCCGGTGTGTGTGCAGGGGACCCGGTGTGTGTGCAGGGGACCCGGTGTGTGTGCAGGGGGTCCGGTGTGTGCAGGGGGCCCGGTGTGTGTGCAGGGGGCCCGGTGTGTGTGCAGGGGGTCCGGTGTGTGTGCAGGGGGCCCGGTGTGTGTGCAGGGGACCCGGAGTGTGCAGGGGGCCCGGTGTGTGTGCAGGGGACCCGGTGTGTGTGCAGGGGACCCGGTGTGTGTGCAGGGGGTCCGGTGTGTGCAGGGGACCCGGTGTGTGTGCAGGGGGTCCGGTGTGTGCAGGGGGTCCGGTGTGTGTGCAGGGGGCCCGGTGTGTGTGCAGGGGACCCGGAGTGTGCAGGGGGCCCGGTGTGTGTGCAGGGGACCCGGTGTGTGTGCAGGGGACCCGGTGTGTGTGCAGGGGGTCCGGTGTGTGCAGGGGGCCCGGTGTGTGTGCAGGGGGCCCGGTGTGTGCAGGGGGCCCGCTCAGGACGGACCTTGGATCCAGACGAAGCCGTAGAGGAAGTAGAACTTCCCTCCGGTGTTGGGCCCCGGTCTCCAGTACGCTCTCCGGATCTCGTTGGTTTTTTCCGTGAAACTCGAGTTCTGACGAATCTTATACCGAACATGAGGAGGCAGCGCCCCCCGGCTGTCCACCTGGAATATTACACCTGGAGGAGAAGAACAGGAACCGGTTCTGAACCAGGACTAAACCAGGTCTGAACTGGGTCTGAACTGGGTCTTGTGGGACTCACTGGCGAACACGGAGACGTTGTCGTGGTAGGCCTGGTTTAACGTGTAGTTCACGATGCTGTCCTCATCTGGGAAACCTTTAAACACGTCCACGCTCACCTGGAGGAACATCAAATATACATGAACACACCGCCTGTACGAGGCTCCACCCACATGCCTACGCCCCCCTGCAGTCGTGTGGTGGTCGTGCGAACGGTCGTGTGGTGTTCGTGCAGATGGTCGTTTGGTGGTTGTGCGAACAGTCGTGTGGTGGTCGTGTGGACGGTCATGCGGACGGTCGTGTGGTGGTTGTGTGGTGGTCGTTTGGTGGTCGTGTGGTGGTCGTGTGGACGGTCGTTTGGTGGTCGTGCAGACGGTCGTTTGGTGGTTGTGTGGTGGTTGTGCGGTGGTCGTGCGGGTGGTTGTGTGGTGGTCGTGCGGATGGTCATTTGGTGGTCGTGTGGTGGTCGTGCAGATGGTCGTTTGGTAGCTGTGCGGTGGTCATGCGGTGGTCATGCAGACGGTCGTTTGGTGGTCGTGCAGACGGTCGTTTGGTGGTCATGCGGTGGTCATTTGGTGGTCGTTTGGTGGTCGTGTGGTGGTCGTGCGGTGGTTGTTTGGTGGTCGTGTGGTAGTCATGCAGACGGTCGTTTGGTGGTCGTGTGGTGGTCATGCAGACGGTCGTTTGGTGGTCGTGTGGTGGTCGTGCGGTGGTCGTTTGGTGGTTGTTTGGTAGTCGTGTGGTGGTCATGCAGACGGTCGTTTGGTGGTCGTGCAGACGGTCGTTTGGTGGTCATGCGGTGGTCGTTTGGTGGTCGTTTGGTGGTCGTGGTGGTGGTCGTGCGGTGGTTGTTTGGTGGTCGTGTGGTAGTCATGCAGACGGTCGTTTGGTGGTCGTGTGGTGGTCATGCAGACGGTCGTTTGGTGGTCGTGGTGGTGGTCATGCAGGTGGTCGTTTGGTGGTTGTTTGGTAGTCGTGTGGTGGTCATGCAGATGGTCGTTTGGTGGTCATGCGGTGGTCGTGCGGTGGTTGTGCAGATGGTCGTTTGGTGGCCGTGCGGTGGTCGTTTGGTGGTCATGCGGTGGTTGTTTGGTGGTCGTGTGGGAGTCATGCAGACGGGCGTTTGGTGGTGGTGTGGTGCTCATGCAGACGGGCGGTTGGTGGGCGGGGGGTGGTCGTGCGGTGGTCGTTTGGTGGTTGTTTGGTAGTCGTGTGGTGGTCATGCAGACGGTCGTTTGGTGGTTGTGCGGTGGTCGTGCGGTGGTCGTGCGGTGGTCGTGTGGTGGTCGCGTGGATGGTCGTTTGGTGGTTGTGCGGTGGTCGTGCAGATGGTCGTGTGGTGCTCATGCGGTGGTCGTGCGGTGGTCGTGCAGATGGTCGTTTGGTGGCCGTGCGGTGGTCGTTTGGTGGTCATGCAGACGGTCATTTGGTGGTCGTGTGGTGGTCGTGCGGTGGTCGTTTGGTGGTCGTTTGGTGGTCGTGTGTTGGTCCTGCGGTGGTCGTTTGGTGGTTGTTTGGTGGTCGTGTGGTGGTCATGCAGACGGTCGTTTGGTGGTCGTGCGGTGGTCATGCAGACGGTCATTTGGTGGTCGTGGTGGTGGTCGTGCGGTGGTCGTGCGGTGGTCGTTTGGTGGTCGTTTGGTGGTCGTGGTGTTGGTCCTGCGGATGGTCATGTGGTGGTCGTTTGGTGGTCGTGTGGTGGTCGTGCGGTGGTCGTGCGGTGGTCGTGCGGTGGTCGTGCGGTGGTCGTGTGGTGGTCGTGGTCGTGCGGTGGTCGTGCGGTGGTCGTGCGGTGGTCGTGCGGTGGTCGTGCGGTGGTCGTGTGGTGGTCGTGGTCGTGCGGTGGTCGTGCGGTGGTCGTTTGGTGGTCGTTTGGTGGTCGTGTGTTGGTCCTGCGGTGGTCGCGTGGTGGTTGTTTGGTGGTCGTGTGGTAGTCATGCAGATGGTCGTTTGGTGGTCATGCGGTGGTCGTGCGGTGGTCATGCAGACGGTCATTTGGTGGTCGTGTGGTGGTCGTGCGGTGGTCGTTTGGTGGTCGTTTGGTGGTCGTGGTGTTGGTCGTGCGGATGGTCGTGTGGTGGTCGTGTGGTGGTCGTGCGGTGGTCGTGCGGTGGTCGTGTGTTGGTCGTGCGGACGGTCGTGTGGTGGTCGTGTGGTGGTCGTGCGGTGGTCGTGTGGTGGTCATTTGGTGGTCATGCGGTGGTCGTGCGGTGGTCGTGCAGATGGTCGTTTGGTGGTCATGCGGTGGTCGTGCGGATGGTCATTTGGTGGTCATGCGGTGGTCGTGCAGATGGTCGTTTGGTGGTCGTGCGGTGGTCGTGCAGATGGTCGTTTGGTGGTCGTGCGGTGGTCGTGCAAATGGTTGTTTGGTGGTCGTGCGGTGGTCGTGTGGTGGTCGTGCAGATGGTCGTTTGGTGGTCGTGCGGTGGTCGTGCAGATGGTCGTTTGGTGGTCGTGCGGTGGTCGTGCAAATGGTTGTTTGGTGGTCGTGCGGTGGTCGTGTGGTGGTCGTGTGGTGGTCGTGCGGTGGTTGTGCAGATGGTCGTGTGGTGGTCGTGTGGTGGTCGTGTGGTGGTCGTGCGGTGGTCGTGTGGTGGTCGTGTGGTGGTCGTGCGGTGGTCGTGTGGTGGTCGTGTGGTGGTCGTGCGGTGGTCGTGCGGTGGTCGTGCGGACGGTCGTCGCGGTCGTACCTTGTCCATGAAGCGGTTCCACTGACAGGCGGCGTTGTCGATGGCGTCCAGCTGCTGCAGCAGAGTGCTTCGGTCCGGCACAGAATGGTTCCCTTTGGTCAGAGCCTCGAGGTCAAGGTTTGAGTCCAAGAGACCGGGACGTCTCTGGAGCTCTGAGGACAACTGAGGACAGAGACAGGACTGAACCAGGACTGAACCAGGACTGAACCAGGACTAAACCAGGACTAAACCAGGACTGAACCAGGACTGAACCAGGACTGAACCAGGACTAAACCAGGACTAAACCAGGACTAAACCAGGACTGAACCAGGACTGAACCAGGACTGAACCAGGACTAAACCAGGACTAAACCAGGACTAAACCAGGACTGAACCAGGACTGAACCAGGACTGAACCAGGACTAAACCAGGACTTGATGGTTCCTGATGGTTCCTGTTGGTTCTGTTTTGTTGTTGTTCTAAAGGGAATGGTTCCAAGAGGCTGAAGAAGTGTTTTTCTCTGAAGAACATGAGCAGAAGTCTGAGAGGAATCCTTCACTGGAGGAGCACGACCACCGAGCTCCCACGGACCTACAGCTACACCATGGGGGTCCAGGTGAGGCCAGGGCCAGTCCTGGTTTAGTCCTGGTTTAGTCCTGGTTTAGTCCTGGTTTACCTTTAGTTCAGTAAAGATTGGTATACACAACTCCAGGTGTCTCTGAGGAGGAACATCAGAGGAACATCAGAGGAACATCAGAGGAACATCAGAGGAACATCAGAGGAACATCAGAGGAACATCAGAGGAACATCAGAGGAACATCAGAGGAACATCAGAGGAACATTAGAGGAACATCAGAGGAACATCTTTAGAACGTCTTAAAGCTCACCAGAGTTTATATTTGCATGTTGCAGTGTGAGAAGGAACAGGACCATGTCTGAGTACTGACCTGTTGGAACCACAGCAGGTGGCGCTGTAGAGCGTCCTCCTGAAGAAGGTTCCGGAGTCGAGACGAGACGTTTAACCACAACCGAGTGAAGTGAGTCAGATTCCCCACGAACGCAAACGTCTCATTAGCCTGAAACACAACAGGACCAAAACAGGACTAAACCAGGACCAAACCAGGACCAAACCAGGACTAAACCAGGACCAAACCAGGACTAAACCAGGACTAAACCAGGACCAAACCAGGACTAAACCAGGACTAAACCAGGACTAAACCAGGACTAAACAGGACTGACCTTCTGGATGACCTTGTCGGCCTGGGAGCCCATGGGGGAGTAGAGGATCTTGGGGTTGGTGGTCATGAGGTGGACCAGCAGACCAAGGTTCCTCTGTTCTTTGGAGGTGAAGCCCAGAGAGCTCATGTTCCCCTGCCTCAGCGCCTCCGGCTCGATCCTCCTGAAGACCAGAGACGAAGAAACAAAGACCAGGACTAAACCAGGACTAAACCAGGACTAAACCAGGACTAAACCAGGACTAAACAAGGACTAAACCAGGACTAGACCAGGACTAAACCAGGACTAAACCAGGACTAAACCAGGACTAAACCAGGACCAAACCAGGATTATACCAGGACTAAACCAGGACTAAACCAGGACTAAACTAGGACTAAACCAGGACCAAACCAGGACCAAACTAGGACTAAACCAGGACCAAACCAGGACCTAGGACTAAACCAGGACCAAACCAGGACTAAACCAGGACTAAACCAGGATTATACCAGGACTAAACCAGGACTAAACTAGGACTAAACCAGGACTAAACCAGGACTAAACCAGGACTAAACCAGGACTAAACCAGGACTAAACTAGGACTAAACTAGGACCAAACCAGGACTAAACCAGGACTAAACCAGGACCAAACCAGGATTATACCAGGAATAAACCAGGACTAAACCAGGACTAAACCAGGACCAAACCAGGACCAAACCAGGATTATACCAGGACTAAACCAGGACTAAACCAGGACTAAACCAGGACTAAACCAGGATTATACCAGGACTAAACCAGGACCAAACCAGGACCAAACCAGGACTAAACCAGGACTAAACCAGGACTAAACCAGGACCAAACCAGGACCAAACCAGGACTAAACCAGGACCAAACCAGGACTAAACCAGGACCAAACCAGGACCAAACCAGGACCAAACCAGGACCAAACCAGGACTAAACCAGGACTAAACCAGGATTATACCAGGACTAAACCAGGACTAAACCAGGACTAAACTAGGACTAAACTAGGACTAAACCAGGACTAAACCAGGACCAAACCAGGACTAAACCAGGACTAAACCAGGACCAAACCAGGACCAAACCAGGACCAAACCAGGACTAAACCAGGACTAAACCAGGATTATACCAGGACTAAACCAGGACTAAACCAGGACTAAACCAGGACTAAACTAGGACTAAACTAGGACTAAACCAGGACTAAACCAGGGCTGAACTAGGACCAAACCAGGACTAAACCAGGACTAAACCAGGACCAAACCAGGATTATACCAGGACTAAACCAGGACTAAACCAGGACTAAACTAGGATTATACCAGGACTAAACCAGGACTAAACTAGGACTAAACCAGGACTAAACCAGGGCTGATCTAGGACCAAACCAGGACTAAACCAGGACTAAACCAGGACCAAACCAGGACCAAACCAGGACCAAACCAGGACTAAACCAGGACTAAACCAGGACCAAACCAGGACTAAACCAGGACCAAACCAGGACTAAACTAGGACTAAACCAGGACTAAACCAGGACCAAACCAGGACCAAACCAGGACTAAACCAGGACTAAACCAGGATTATACCAGGACTAAACCAGGACTAAACCAGGACTAAACCAGGACTAAATCAGGACTAAACCAGGACCAAACCAGGACCAAACCAGGACTAAACCAGGACTAAACCAGGACTAAACCAGGACCAAACCAGGACCAAACCAGGACTAAACCAGGACCAAACCAGGACCAAACTAGGACTAAACCAGGACCAAACCAGGACCAAACCAGGACCAAACCAGGACTAAACCAGGACCAAACCAGGATTATACCAGGACTAAACCAGGACCAAACCAGGACTAAATCAGGACTAAACTAGGACTAAACCAGGACTAAACCAGGACTAAACCAGGACTAAACCAGGACCAAACCAGGATTATACCAGGACTAAACCAGGACTAAACCAGGACTAAACTAGGACTAAACCAGGACCAAACCAGGACCAAACTAGGACTAAATCAGGACCAAACCAGGACCAAACTAGGACTAAACCAGGACCAAACCAGGACTAAACCAGGACTAAACCAGGATTATACCAGGACTAAACCAGGACTAAACCAGGACTAAACCAGGATTATACCAGGACTAAACCAGGACTAAACCAGGACTAAACCAGGACTAAACCAGGACTAAACCAGGACTAAACTAGGACTAAACTAGGACCAAACCAGGACTAAACCAGGACTAAACCAGGACCAAACCAGGATTATACCAGGACTAAACCAGGACTAAACCAGGACCAAACCAGGACCAAACCAGGATTATACCAGGACTAAACCAGGACTAAACCAGGACTAAACCAGGACCAAACCAGGATTATACCAGGACTAAACCAGGACCAAACCAGGACTAAACCAGGACTAAACCAGGACTAAACCAGGACTAAACCAGGACCAAACCAGGACTAAACCAGGACTAAACCAGGACTAAACCAGGACCAAACCAGGACTAAACCAGGACCAAACCAGGACTAAACCAGGACTAAACCAGGACCAAACCAGGACCAAACCAGGACCAAACCAGGACTAAACCAGGACTAAACCAGGATTATACCAGGACTAAACCAGGACTAAACCAGGACTAAACTAGGACTAAACTAGGACTAAACCAGGACTAAACCAGGGCTGAACTAGGACCAAACCAGGACTAAACCAGGACTAAACCAGGACCAAACCAGGATTATACCAGGACTAAACCAGGACTAAACCAGGACTAAACTAGGACTAAACTAGGACTAAACCAGGACTAAACCAGGGCTGATCTAGGACCAAACCAGGACTAAACCAGGACTAAACCAGGACCAAACCAGGACCAAACCAGGACCAAACCAGGACTAAACCAGGACTAAACCAGGACCAAACCAGGACTAAACCAGGACCAAACCAGGACTAAACTAGGACTAAACCAGGACTAAACCAGGACCAAACCAGGACCAAACCAGGACCAAACCAGGACTAAACCAGGACTAAACCAGGACTAAACCAGGACCAAACCAGGACCAAACCAGGACTAAACCAGGACCAAACCAGGACCAAACTAGGACTAAACCAGGACCAAACCAGGACCAAACCAGGACCAAACCAGGACCAAACCAGGACTAAACCAGGACCAAACCAGGACTAAACCAGGACTAAACCAGGACTAAACCAGGACTAAACCAGGACCAAACCAGGATTATACCAGGACTAAACCAGGACTAAACCAGGACTAAACCAGGATTATACCAGGACTAAACCAGGACCAAACCAGGACTAAATCAGGACTAAACTAGGACTAAACCAGGACTAAACCAGGACTAAACCAGGACTAAACCAGGACCAAACCAGGACTATACCAGGACTAAACCAGGACTAAACCAGGACTAAACTAGGACTAAACCAGGACCAAACCAGGACCAAACTAGGACTAAATCAGGACCAAACCAGGACCAAACTAGGACTAAACCAGGACCAAACCAGGACTAAACCAGGACTAAACCAGGATTATACCAGGACTAAACCAGGACTAAACCAGGACTAAACCAGGACTAAACCAGGACTAAACCAGGACTAAACTAGGACTAAACTAGGACCAAACCAGGACTAAACCAGGACTAAACCAGGACCAAACCAGGATTATACCAGGACTAAACCAGGACTAAACCAGGACCAAACCAGGATTATACCAGGACTAAACCAGGACTAAACCAGGACTAAACCAGGATTATACCAGGACTAAACCAGGACCAAACCAGGACTAAACCAGGACTAAACCAGGATTATACCAGGACTAAACCAGGACTAAACCAGGACTAAACCAGGACCAAACCAGGATTATACCAGGACTAAACCAGGACTAAACCAGGACTAAACTAGGACCAAACCAGGACCAAACCAGGACCAAACTAGGACTAAACCAGGACCAAACCAGGACCAAACTAGGACTAAACCAGGACCAAACCAGGACTAAACCAGGGCTAAACCAGGACTAAACCAAGACCAAACCAGGACTAAACCAGGACTAAACTAGGACTAAACCAGGACTAAACCAAGACCAAACCAGGACCAAACCAGGGCTAAACTACGACTAAACCAGGACTAAACCAGGACTAAACCAGGACTAAACCAGGACCAAACTAGGACTAAACTAGGACTAAACCAGGACTAAACCAGGACTAAACCAGGACTGGAAGTTCCAGTTGGAAAAAGCCTCTAAAAACCGCTGCGTTGGTCGAGTAAAGAGTTAAGTTGGCGTCTGCGTCGGTGGAAAGTGCGAGAGGCTAACGTAAACCACGTCATCCCAGCTCGCCGGAGAGTTGGTTACGCGAGAAACGTCGGGAGTTTGATTGACGACCAAACAGCCAATAGAAAACGATCAGGACATGTTGAACTTTCATTCGGCCCGTACACACTTGGACCCCTGCTGGACGGAGGAGGGATGACACTGACCGGTTGTTCCCGCAGAGGATGGGCTGGAGTCCGGCCCACAGCTGGACGAAGGCGGAGAACTGGGAGTGAGGGTTGTCGGTTCTACTCCCCGCTGCCCCCCCGTGCCCTTCCTCTCGCCCCTCGGTGCCGTTAGCGCCCCCTGTGGTGGAGTTCAGGGGCCCGGAGGCGGCGGTCGGGGAGGGGGAAATTTGGTTAGACCTGCAGCAGACGAGACATGTCAACAAGACTAAACCAGGACTAAACCAGGTCTAAATCAGGACTAAACCAAGACTAAACCAGGACTAAACCAGGTCTAAATCAGGACTAAACCAGGTATAAACCAGGTCTAAACCAGAATTGAACCAGGACTAAACCAGGTCTAAATCAGGACTAAACCAGGTCTAAACCAGGTCTAAACCAGGATTGAACCAGGACTAAACCAGGTCTAAACCAGGACTAAACCAGGTCTAAACCAGGTCTAAACCAGGATTGAACCAGGACTAAACCAGGTCTAAACCAGGACTAAACCAGGTCTAAATCAGGACTAAACCAGGTCTAAACCAGGACTAAACCAAGACTAAACCAGGACTAAACCAGGTCTAAATCAGGACTAAACCAGGTCTAAACCAGGTCTAAACCAGGACTAAACCAGGACTAAACCAAGACTAAACCAGGACTAAACCAGGTCTAAATCAGGACTAAACCAGGTCTAAACCAGGATTGAACCAGGACTAAACCAGGATTGAACCAGGACTAAACCAGGTCTAAACCAGGACTAAACCAGGTCTAAACCAGGACTAAACCAAGACTAAACCAGGACTAAACCAGGTCTAAACCAGGTCTAAACCAGGATTGAACCAGGACTAAACCAGGTCTAAACCAGGACTAAACCAAGACTAAACCAGGACTAAACCAGGTCTAAACCAGGTCTAAACCAGGACTAAACCAGGTCTAAACCAGGGAGGTATTCCACGAACGTGGCTAAACTTAGCCGCGACTAAGTGCTAAGTTCTCGCCTGGCTGAGACACAACTTAGACAAAAGCTTGAACCCGTTCCACTAACGCGTTTCAGCTGCGCCTAGTCAGAGCTAAGCTCAGTCTGGCCTAATCAGGCCGGGCCTAGACGCGTGCACGGGGAAGGTAAGAAGCCCTGAACAAGCGACTGTCGAAAACGCGATCATGTCGAAGATTCGGGCCGATTATTTCAGCGCATCAGAACAGAAGTTGCTTTTGGAACTCTACAACACATTTGCAATAACCAAGGCCAGAGACATGGCAGAAGTTCGCCGAACGCTTAAATACGCAAGTTAAGTCCCATAACAGTGCTGGACAGTGAGTTTTTTAAGTCTGTTTTTCACCACTGATGTCAACGCTGATATGTGGCGCAGGGGTAAAGTCGCCGTCTGGAGAGCGGGAGTTTGTGAGTTCGATACTCATGGTAGGCAGTTGATGGCATAATTATTATATATTTGTAGAGCAGTCTTGTCAGTTGTAATTTATTTTTACTGTGTAAAAGTATTTGCTCCAACTAATACGTTAAATTGTGTTATCTTGTCTTTGAGCAGGAATAATGTGAAGAGGACTGTTTTGCAGGTAAAGACAAAGCATAATAACATTTTGCAGAGTGGTAAGTAGGCTAATATTAATATTATTATTCAGTGAAATTAGTAATACTGTTGAAATGGTACCTTAATTCAATTGAAAAAGAACAGTAGCTACCAAGCCACAGGAGGTGGGAGCCCCCCTCAAAACCTTTCACCTGCAGAGGAGCTGGCACTGGCCCTAAACCGGGGTCACCCACTGGTGGAGGTAATTGAAGGAGGGACCCCATCAAAGATCCTTCCTGCGAGTTCTCCTGAAGAGTATATTCAAGTTACTGAAGATGGCGTACACTTGGACCCTCCTCAGCAGTCCTCCAGCAGTGCCTTGCCTGACCCTCAGCAGTCCTCCAGCAGTGCCTTGCCTGACCCTCAGCAGTCCTCCAGCAGTGCCTTGCCTGGCCCTCAGCAGTCCTCCAGCAGTGCCTTGCCTGACCCTCAGCAGTCCTCCAGCAGAGCCTTGCCTGACCCTCAGCAGTCCTCCAGCAGTGCCTTGCCTGACCCTCAGCAGTCCTCCACCAGTGGCCTCGCACCAGAATGTCATACCTAATGTCTTTTATTGTTTTATGCCTATTGATGGAAATTGATAAATAGGATTTCATTAAAGAGGCTTGCACAGCATCTCTTAAGCAAATTTGTTGAATCATTGAAATGTTGCATCATGGAGTGTGCCTGTTATTTGGCTACATTTTGTTTTAAAAGTAAAGGTTTACCTGTAACTGTATTCTTTGATAGAGATGTCACATAAAATATAGAGTGTCAATGTCGTCAAGTGAGAGTGATGTTAGGCCCAGCTGATATAATTTGATGTGATGATAACAGTAATTGTAGGTTGAATTCATTTCCATTTCTGTAATATGTTGCAAATATAAATGCGTGAAAATATAACTGAAATTTGACGTGGGCATCAATAGGTCAATAGCAGGAATCGAACCCAGCCCGCCCACACGAGAGTCAAAGCACAAATCCACTCGACCACAGATATTCTTTGGAATACTGCTGGAATTCTTCTATATGTTAATGTCGTAAAGACAGCGGTTGAAAAGCATATGTTTAGATTACCGGAGAATTGTCAAGAACCGAGAACGTAAGGTCATTTGTTTTTTTGCTGATGTTGTTTTCGGACAACACAGATACTCATGCGGGGAGTTGTGCGGAACGGTGTGTTTGACACTCTGTTTACGTCAGGTACGTATTCTCTGCGACACGGCCTAAGTAAGACACAACTTTAGCCTCCCCCCGACCAGACTATCTGCTAAGACCATGTTGCCCCAGTAACTCAGCGGGAACTAAGTTTAGCGAGCGTCGTGGAACCGAACTCTCACTTAAACTAGCGCCAACTGACGAATAAAGCCGGGCTTTGCGCTTAGTAGCTTTCGTGGAATACCCCCCTGGACCAAACCTGGACTAAACATGGACTAAACCAGGACTGAACCAGGACTAAACCAGGTCTAAACCAGGATTGAACCAGGACTAAACCAGGGCTAAACTAGGACTAAACCAGGACTAAACCAGGACTAAATCAGGTCTAAACCAGGTCTAAACCAGGACTAAACCAGGTCTGAACCAGGACTAAACCAGGACTAAACCAGGACTAAACCAGGGTTGAACCAGGACTAAACCAGAATTAAACCAAGACTAAACCAGGACTAAACCAGGTCTAAACCAAGTCTAAACCAGGATTGAACCAGAGCTAAACTAGGACTAAACCAGGACTGAACCAGGACTAAACCAGGACTAAACCAGGGTTGAACCAGGACTAAACCAGGGCTAAACTAGGACTAAACCAGGACTAAACCAGGACTAAACCAGGACTAAACCAGGTCTAAACCAGGTCTAAACCAGGTCTAAACCAGGTTTGAACCAGGACTAAACCAGGACTAAACCAGGACTGAACCAGGACTAAACCAGGTCTAAACCAGGATTGAACCAGGACTAAATCAGGGCTAAACTAGGACTAAACCAGGACTAAACCAGGACTAAATCAGGTCTAAACCAGGTCTAAACCAGGACTAAATCAGGTCTGAACCAGGACTAAACCAGGACTAAACCAGGACTAAACCAGGGTTGAACCAGGACTAAACCAGGATTAAACCAGGTCTGAACCAAGACTAAACCAGGACTAAACAAGGACTAAACCAGGATTGAACCAGGACCAAACTAGGACTAAACTAGGTTTGAACCAGGACTAAACCAGGACTAAACCAGGACTGAACCAGGACTAAACCAGGTTTGAACCAGGACTAAACCAGGTTTGAACCAGGACTAAAGCAGAGTTTGATTTGACGGTTGCTCTGCGTTCTGACCGTTTGGCACAGGCTCCTTTGGGCAGGAGTCGTGCCAGACTCGACAGCAGGTCCACGTCCTGAAGGAGGCGCTCTACATCCACCAGGTCCCGCAGTAACACTCGGAGACCAGCGGGGGGCAGCACGGTGCCGGGAGGGGGGCCCAGGGGCAGCTGAGGGAGAGAGGAGGGCTGTTAACCAAACATGTGGAGGATTTGAGGTGATATTTTTGTCTAATATGTTTTTAGTGTTCGTCAAGGAGCTGCTGAACCTGATTTTTAATGTGTCATTCCAATTTATGCTCATTAAATCAGGACAATTAAATAGTAAACAAGAAAATGTGCGTGGGGAGGCTGGCCCGATGTGGTCCAAGTAAGAAACTTCAACAATAAAGTGTCTTTGACCAGACAAACATGTATTAAAGTAGACTTCTGGAGTTAATCACAAATAAACTGTTCAAACAAATAAACTGAAAATAAGTCACTTAAATCAACAACAACAACAACAACAGCAATAATAACAACTACTACAAGAACTACTACTCCTACAACAACTATTACTACAACAACAACTACAACAACAACGACAGCAATAATAACAACTACTACAAGAACTACAACTACTACAACAACTATTACTACAACAACTATTACTACAACAACAACAACAACAACAGCAATAATAACAACTACTACAACAACTATTACTACAACAACTATTACTACAACAACAACAACAACAACAACAACAACAACAACAGCAATAATAACAAGTACTACAACAACTATTACTACAACAACTATTACTACAACAACAACAACAACAACAGCAATAATAACAACTACTACAACAACTATTACTACAACAACAATTACTACAACAACAACAACAACAACTACAACAATAATAACAACTACTACAACAACTATTACTACAACTACAACAACAACAACTACAACAACAGCAATAATAACAACTACTACAACAACTATTACTACAACTACAACAACTACAACAACAGCAATAATAACAACTACTACAAGAACTACTACTCCTACAACAACTATTACTACAACAACAACAACTACAACAACAACAACAACAGCAATAATAACAACTACTACAACAACTATTACTACAACTACAACAACAACAACAATAATAACAACTACTACAACAACTATTACTACAACAACTACAACAACAACAACAGCAATAATAACAACTACTACAACAACTATTACTACAACTACAACAACAACAACAACAGCAATAATAACAACTACTACAACAACTATTACTACAACAACTATTACTACAACAACAACAACAACAACAACAACAACAGCAATAATAACAACTACTACAACAACTATTACTACAACTACAACAACAACAACAACAACTACAACAATAATAACAACTACTACAACAACTATTACTACAACAACAACAACTACAACAACAACTACAACAACAGCAATAATAACAACTACTACAACAACTATTACTACAACAACTATTACTACAACAACAACAACAACAACAATAATAACAACTACTACAACAACTATTACTACAACTACAACAACAACAACAATAATAACAACTACTACAACAACTATTACTACAACTACAACAACAACAACAACAACAACAGCAACTACAACAACTACAACAACTACAAAAACAGCAATAATAACAACTACTACAACAACTATTACTACAACAACTACAACAACAACAACAACAGCAACTACAACAACAGCAATAATAACAACTACTACAACAACTATTACTACAACAACTATTACTACAACAACAACAACAACAGCAATAATAACAACTACTACAACAACTATTACTACAACAACAACAACAGCAATAATAACAACTACTACAACAACTATTACTACAACTACAACAACAACAACAACAGCAATAATAACAACTACTACAACAACTATTACTACAACTACAACAACAACAACAACTACAACAATAATAACAACTACTACAAGAACTACTACTACAACAACAACTATTACTACAACAACAACAACAACTACAACAACAACTACAACAACTACAACAACAACAACAGCAACTACAACAACAGCAATAATAACAACTACTACAAGAACTACTACTCCTACAACAACTATTACTACAACAACAACAACTACAACAACAACAACAACAACAACAACAGCAATAATAACAACTACTACAACAACTATTACTACAACTACACCAACAACAACAACAGCAATAATAACAACTACTACAACAACTATTACTACAACTACAACAACAACAACAACTACAACAATAATAACAACTACTACAACAACTATTACTACAACTACAACAACAACAACAACAACTACAACAACAGCAATAATAACAACTACTACAACAACTATTACTACAACTACAACAACAACAACAACAGCAATAATAACAACTACTACAACAACTATTACTACAACAACAACAACAACAACAGCAATAATAACAACTACTACAACAACTATTACTACAACTACAACAACAACAACAACAACAGCAACTACAACAACTACAACAACTACAAAAACAGCAATAATAACAACTACTACAAGAACTACTACTCCTACAACAACTATTACTACAACAACTACAACAACAACAACAGCAATAATAACAACTACTACAACAACTATTACTACAACTACAACAACAACAACAACAACAGCAACTACAACAACTACAACAACTACAAAAACAGCAATAATAACAACTACTACAACAACTATTACTACAACAACAACTATTACTACAACTACAACAACAACAACAACAGCAATAATAACAACTACTACAACAACTATTACTACAACTACAACAACAACAACAGCAATAATAACACCTACTACAACAACTATTACTACAACTACAACACCAACAACAACAACAGCAACTACAACAACTGCAACAACTACAAAGACACCAATAATAACAACTACTACAAGAACTACTACTCCTACAACAACTATTACTACAACTACAACAACAACAACAACAGCAATAATAACAACTACTACAACAACTATTACTACAACTACAACAACAACAACAGCAATAATAACAACTACTACAACAACTATTACTACACCTACAACAACAACAACAACAGCAACTACAACAACTACAACAACTACAAAAACAGCAATAATAACAACTACTACAAGAACTACTACTCCTACAACAACTATTACTACAACTACAACAACAACAACAACAGCAATAATAACAACTACTACAACAACTATTACTACACCTACAACAACAACAACAACAGCAACTACAACAACTACAACAACTACAAAAACAGCAATAATAACTACTACAACAACAACTATTACTACAACAACAACAACTACAACAACTACAACAACTACAACAACTACAACAACAACAACAGCAACTACAACAACAGCAATAATAACTACTACAAGAACTACTACTCCTACAACAACTATTACTACAACAACAACAACTACAACAACAACAACAACAACAGCAGCAATAATAACAACTACTACAACAACTATTACTACAACTACAACAACAACTACAACAACAGCAATAATAACAACTACTACAACAACTATTACTACAACAACAACAACAACAACAACAGCAATAATAACAACTACTACAACAACTATTACTACAACTACAACAACAACAACAACAACAGCAATAATAACAACTACTACAACAACTATTACTACAACTACAACAACAACAACAACAACAACTATTACTACAACAACTACAACAACTATAACAACAGCAATAATAACAACTACTACAACAACTATTACTACAACTACAACAACAACAACAACAACAGCAACTACAACAACAACAACAACTACAAAAACAGCAATAATAACAACTACTACAAGAACTACTACTCCTACAACAACTATTACTACAACAACAACAACTACAACAACAACAACAACTACAACAAATATCGCTGCAAGCAGCAATGTGGGGCCAAGCACCGAAGGTTCATGTAGGCCACATGCAGGGTCTGACAGGGTCTGACAGGGTCTGACAGGGTCTGACAGAGTCTGACAGGGTCTGACAGGGTCTGACAGGGTCTGACAGGGTCTGACAGGGTCTAACAGGGTCTAACAGGGTCTGACAGGGTCTAACAGAGTCTAACAGGGTCTGACAGGATCTAACAGGGTCTGACAGGGTCTGACAGGGTCTAACAGGGTCTGACAAGATTTAACAGATCAAAGACACATCAAAGACAGATCGGTTGCTAGGTGTGTTGCTTGGCAATTCCTGAAAATTCCTGCAACTTTGACCTGCTGGTGGCGCTAGACGGTTGGGGCTGGGGGCCTACTACAACTTACAACTTTTTACCAGATGGTTCTAGGGGTTGCCATAGACTCCCATGTTGAGGAGAATATAAAATAATAAGAATCAGGAGACCAGACACACCAAAGGAAAGATCAAAGGGTTGCTAGGCAACGTCGCTAGGCAATGCAGTACAAACACTTTTTTGTATCTTTTAATATTACAAGGTACAATAATACACACTTCAGGTACATAATAGTACATATTTCATCACCACAGTAACATTCACAAAGCACTCAGAAGACACATCGGGGGATGCGGGTACGGGAATAAACACCACTGGGCACAAGGGCCAAGAGAAACAGGGGGAATGTAGAGGACCAAAGGGATGAAGAAAGGGGCCTGGGGGAGAGCAAAGGTGATGCAGTGGAAACACATTTTTGTGTTTCCTCTGCCATCGGATGTCCAGTCTCTTTATCCGGGCTGTCGCCCGTCCCACCAGTCTATCAGAGAATCATACACTTCAATTTCAGTATCGAAACAGTCGTATAAACTCTCCATTTTCCAAATGAAGCTGGGATCGTCCAGGGGACCCATCAGACGCGCCTCGGAGTCTCGGCGCACTCAGAGGACGTCCGGAGCCTCTTAACGCTTTGTCTAACATCATCAAGGCCTGCTTCAACATCGCCACTGCAGAAGTCCATCTGCTCTCCCACCGCGCCCGCACACGTGGTAGCAGGCCCAGAGGGGCACGCGGAGGCCGGACCACACGGGCCCAGAGGGGCACGCGGAGGCCGCACCACACGGGCCCAGAGGGGCACGCGGAGGCCGGACCACACGGGCCCAGAGGGGCACGCGGAGGCCGCACCACACGGGCCCAGAGGGGCACGCGGAGGCCGGACCACACGGGCCCAGAGGGGCACGCGGAGGCCGCACCACACGGGTCCGGAGCGGAGATCTGATCACACGATGGTGCCTAGCACCTACGGTGCTTGTCCCCTAATAAGAATCAATAGAAACACTATAGGTGCCTTGCAGCTTAAACCCAAACCCAAATATAGCTGCAAGCAGCAATGTGGGGCCAAGCAGTGACCCAGCCTAATTTGATGACGTGCGTTGGATCAGTCTTCGCCCAAAACACATTTTTGCATGTTGTAGCGCCCCCTAGTGGCCAATGTGCACCAAATTTGGTATGGCTAATTCTGTATGGATGGTACATTGCGCACCAAGTTTCATTGAGAGAGCTGAAATGCACATCAACACACGTCAATTTGATGACGTGTGTTGGATCAGTCTTCGCCCAAGGATCCCAGGGATACCAAGTTTTTGAAAATCGGTCTTACGGTTCAAAAGTTACAAGCAGAAATGTCCCTCAAATTTCTTTGATCTTTGATCTAGCCGAATCAATTAAGATCAGGGCGTTGCCTAGCAACACGTGTGAAAGGTCAGGATTGGGTGCATAGGCTTTCGTACAGATGCGTTTGATTGGCTGTCACGACAAAACGATAAGAGATATCAAAAATCCAGCGATGTTTCTGATGAGGCTCAGTCCAAAGATGCTATGTACCAAATTTGAGCAAAACTGGTCCAAAATTGAGGGAGGAGAAGCATTTTGAGTGTTTTTCATCCAATTCAAAATGGCGGAAAATGGCGTCATAGGAAAATGGCGTCATAGGAAAATGGCGTCATAGGAAAATGGCGTCATAGGTGCGTTGGATTCGGCAGTAGTAGTAAAAGTACCTTGTGGTGGAGTTTGTCGTGGTCGAGCTGCTCCTGCAGTACTTCGCTCAGCCGGTCAAACCTCTGTGACCGTTCACGTTGGACGCCGCCGCACAGTGACCCTCGGTACGCCTGAAGCCCCGCCCCCTCTGCCTCAGGAGCCAATAGGAGCTGAGCCACAGCGGCGCCATCGTCTGCACAGGTGAGGGACTGCAGCGAGGAGCCGCTCAGAAGGACGCCCTGCGAAGAGGGAGGGGCTTATTCTGTCTCCGCCCCCTCACCAGGAGGTTCTGGGTCAGACTCCTGAGCTCCTGGTCCTGGTTTAGTCCCGGTTTAGTCCTGGTTTAGACCTGTTTTAGTCCTGGTTTAGTCCCGGTTTAGTCCTGGTTTAGACCTGGTTTAGTTCTGCTTTAGTCCTGGTTTAGTCCTGGTTTAGACCTGGTTTAGACCTGGTTTAGACCTGGTTTAGTCCTAGTTTAGTCCCGGTTTAGTCCCGGTTTAGACCCGGTTTAGTTCTGCTTTAGTCCTGGTTTAGACCTGGTTTAGTCCTGGTTTAGTCCTGGTTTAGTCCTGGTTTAGACCTGGTTTAGACCTGGTTTAGACCTGGTTTAGTCCTGGTTTAGTCCTGGTTTAGACCTGGTTTAGTCCTGGTTTAGTCCTGGTTTAGTCCTGGTTTAGACCTGGTTTAGACCTGGTTTAGACCTGGTTTAGTCCTGGTTTAGACCTGGTTTAGACCTGGTTTAGACCTGGTTTAGTCTTGGTTTAGTCGTGGTTTAGACCTGGTTTAGACCTGGTTTAGACCTGGTTTAGTCCTGGTTTAGTCCTGGTTTAGTCCTGGTTTAGTCCTGGTTTAGACCTGGTTTAGACCTGGTTTAGTCCTGGTTTAGTCCTGGTTTAGACCCGGTTTAGTCCTGGTTTAGACCTGGTTTAGTCCTGGTTTAGTCCTGGTTTAGACCCGGTTTAGACCCGGTTTAGACCTGGTTTAGTTCTGCTTTAGTCCTGGTTTAGTCCTGGTTTAGACCTGGTTTAGACCTGGTTTAGTCCTAGTTTAGTCCCGGTTTAGTCCCGGTTTAGACCCGGTTTAGTTCTGGTTTAGTCCTGGTTTAGACCTGGTTTAGACCTGGTTTAGTCCTGGTTTAGTCCTGGTTTAGACCTGGTTTAGACCTGGTTTAGTCCTGGTTTAGACCTGGTTTAGTCCTGGTTTAGTCCTGGTTTAGACCTGGTTTAGACCTGGTTTAGTCCTGGTTTAGTCCTGGTTTAGACCTGGTTTAGACCTGGTTTAGACCTGGTTTAGACCTGGTTTAGTCCTGGTTTAGACCTGGTTTAGTCCTGGTTTAGTCCTGGTTTAGACCTGGTTTAGACCTGGTTTAGACCTGGTTTAGACCTGGTTTAGACCTGGTTTAGTCCTGGTTTAGTCCTGGTTTAGACCCGGTTTAGACCCGGTTTAGACCTGGTTTAGACCTGGGTTAGTCCTGGTTTAGACCTGGTTTAGACCTGGTTTAGTCCTGGTTTAGACCTGGTTTAGTCCTGGTGTAGATCTGGTTTAGTCCTGGTTTAGTTCTGGTTTAGTTCTGGTTTAGACCTGGTTTAGACCTGGTTTAGTCGTGGTTTAGTCGTGGTTTAGTCGTGGTTTAGTCGTGGTTTAGTCCTGGTTTAGTTCTGGTTTAGACCTGGTGTAGACCAGGTTTAGACCTGGTTTAGTCCCGGTGTAGACCCGGTTTAGTCCCGGTTTAGACCCGGTTTAGACCCGGTTTAGACCCGGTTTAGACCCGGTGTAGACCCGGTGTAGACTCGGTTTAGACCCGGTTTAGTCCCGGTTTAGACCCGGTTTAGACCCGGTTTAGACCCGGTTTAGACCCGGTTTAGTCCCGGTTTAGTCCCGGTTTAGACCCGGTTTAGACCCGGTTTAGTCCCGGTTTAGTCCCGGTTTAGTCCCGGTTTAGACCCGGTTTAGACCCGGTTTAGACCCGGTTTAGACCCGGTTTAGTCCCGGTTTAGTCCCGGTTTAGACCCGGTTTAGACCCGGTTTAGACCCGGTTTAGTCCCGGTGTAGACCTGGTTTAGACCTGGTTTAGACCTGGTTTAGTCCTGGTTTAGACCTGGTTTAGACCTGGTTTAGTCCTGGTTTAGTCCTGGTTTAGTCCTGGTTTAGTCCTGGTGTAGACCTGGTTTAGACCTGGTTTAGTCCTGGTTTAGTCCTGGTGTAGACCTGGTTTAGACCCGGTTTAGACCCGGTTTAGACCCGGTTTAGTCCTGGTGTAGACCTGGTTTAGACCCGGTTTAGACCTGGTTTAGACCCGGTTTAGACCTGGTTTAGACCTGGTTTAGACCCGGTTTAGACCCGGTTTAGACCCGGTTTAGTCCTGGTTTAGACTTGGTTTAGACCTGGTTTAGTCCTGGTTTAGTCCTGGTTTAGTCCTGGTGTAGACCTGGTTTAGACCTGGTTTAGTCCTGGTGTAGACCTGGTTTAGACCCGGTTTAGACCCGGTTTAGACCCGGTTTAGTCCTGGTTTAGACTTGGTTTAGACCTGGTTTAGTCCTGGTTTAGTCCTGGTTTAGTCCTGGTTTAGACCTGGTTTAGTCCTGGTTTAGACCTGGTTTAGTCCTGGTTTAGTCCTGGTTTAGTCCTGGTGTAGACCTGGTTTAGACCTGGTTTAGTCCTGGTGTAGACCTGGTTTAGACCCGGTTTAGACCCGGTTTAGACAAGGTTTAGACCTGGTTTAGACCTGGTTTAGTCCTGGTTTAGTCCTGGTTTAGTCCTGGTTTAGACCTGGTTTAGACCTGGTTTAGACCTGGTTTAGACCTGGTTTAGTCCTGGTTTAGACCTGGTTTAGTCCTGGTTTAGTCCTGGTTTAGACCTGGTTTAGACCTGGTTTAGACCTGGTTTAGACCTGGTTTAGTCCTGGTTTAGTCCTGGTTTAGACCCGGTTTAGACCCGGTTTAGTCCTGGTTTAGACCTGGTTTAGTCCTGGTTTAGTCCTGGTTTAGACCCGGTTTAGACCTGGTTTAGTCCTGGTGTAGACCTGGTTTAGTCCTGGTTTAGATCCGGTTTAGACCTGGTTTAGACCTGGTTTAGACCTGGGTTAGTCCTGGTTTAGACCTGGTTTAGACCTGGTTTAGTCCTGGTTTAGACCTGGTTTAGTCCTGGTGTAGATCTGGTTTAGTCCTGGTTTAGTTCTGGTTTAGTTCTGGTTTAGACCTGGTTTAGACCTGGTTTAGTCGTGGTTTAGTCGTGGTTTAGTCGTGGTTTAGTCGTGGTTTAGTCCTGGTTTAGTTCTGGTTTAGACCTGGTGTAGACCAGGTTTAGACCTGGTTTAGTCCCGGTGTAGACCCGGTTTAGTCCCGGTTTAGACCCGGTTTAGACCCGGTTTAGACCCGGTTTAGACCCGGTGTAGACCCGGTGTAGACCCGGTTTAGACCCGGTTTAGTCCCGGTTTAGTCCCGGTTTAGACCCGGTTTAGACCCGGTTTAGACCCGGTTTAGACCCGGTTTAGTCCCGGTTTAGTCCCGGTTTAGACCCGGTTTAGACCCGGTTTAGTCCCGGTTTAGTCCCGGTTTAGTCCCGGTTTAGACCCGGTTTAGACCCGGTTTAGACCCGGTTTAGACCCGGTTTAGTCCCGGTTTAGTCCCGGTTTAGACCCGGTTTAGACCCGGTTTAGACCCGGTTTAGTCCCGGTTTAGTCCCGGTTTAGTCCTGGTTTAGTCCTGGTTTAGTCCTGGTTTAGTCCTGGTGTAGACCTGGTTTAGACCTGGTTTAGTCCTGGTTTAGTCCTGGTGTAGACCTGGTTTAGACCCGGTTTAGACCCGGTTTAGACCCGGTTTAGACCCGGTTTAGTCCTGGTGTAGACCTGGTTTAGACCCGGTTTAGACCTGGTTTAGACCCGGTTTAGACCTGGTTTAGACCTGGTTTAGACCCGGTTTAGACCCGGTTTAGACCCGGTTTAGTCCTGGTTTAGACTTGGTTTAGACCTGGTTTAGTCCTGGTTTAGTCCTGGTTTAGTCCTGGTGTAGACCTGGTTTAGACCTGGTTTAGTCCTGGTGTAGACCTGGTTTAGACCCGGTTTAGACCCGGTTTAGACCAGGTTTAGACCCGGTTTAGACCTGGTTTAGTCCTGGTTTAGACCTGGTTTAGTCCTGGTTTAGACCTGGTTTAGTCCTGGTTTAGTCCTGGTTTAGTCCTGGTGTAGACCTGGTTTAGACCTGGTTTAGTCCTGGTGTAGACCTGGTTTAGACCCGGTTTAGACCCGGTTTAGACAAGGTTTAGACCTGGTTTAGACCCGGTTTAGTCCTGGTTTAGACCTGGTTTAGACCCGGTTTAGTCCTGGTGTAGACCTGGTTTAGACCTGGTTTAGTCCTGGTGTAGACCTGGTTTAGACCCGGTTTAGATCCGGTTTAGACCAGGTTTAGACCTGGTTTAGTCCTGGTTTAGACCTGGTTTAGTCCTGGTTTAGACCTGGTTTAGTCCTGGTTTAGACCTGGTTTAGACCCGGTTTAGTCCTGGTTTAGACCTGGTTTAGACCCGGTTTAGTCCTGGTTTAGACCTGGTTTAGACCCGGTTTAGTCCTGGTTTAGACCTGGTTTAGACCTGGTTTAGTCCTGGTTTAGTCCTGGTTTAGACCTGGTTTAGACCCGGTTTAGTCCTGGTTTAGACCTGGTTTAGTCCCGATTTAGACCTGGTTTAGACCTGGTTTAGACCCGGTTTAGTCCTGGTTTAGACCTGGTTTAGTCCCGGTTTAGACCTGGTTTAGACCCGGTTTAGTCCTGGTTTAGACCTGGTTTAGACCCGGTTTAGTCCTGGTTTAGACCTGGTTTAGTCCTGGTTTAGACCTGGTTTAGACCCGGTTTAGTCCTGGTTTAGACCTGGTTTAGACCTGGTTTAGTCCTGGTTTAGACCTGGTTTAGTCCCGGTTTAGACCTGGTTTAGACCCGGTTTAGTCCTGGTTTAGTCCT
This sequence comes from Paratrypauchen microcephalus, assembly GCA_036785185.1. NCBI lineage: Eukaryota > Metazoa > Chordata > Actinopteri > Gobiiformes > Gobiidae > Paratrypauchen > Paratrypauchen microcephalus. The sequence continues at coordinate 376,382 of JAVJIX010000316.1, forward strand.
GGTTTAGACCTGGTTTAGTCCCGGTTTAGTCCTGGTTTAGACCTGGTTTAGTCCCGGTTTAGACCTGGTTTAGTCCTGGTTTAGTCCTGGTTTAGACCTGGTTTAGTCCTGGTTTAGACCTGGTTTAGTCCCGGTTTAGACCTGGTTTAGACCTGGTTTAGTCCCGGTTTAGACCTGGTTTAGACCTGGTTTAGTCCCGGTTTAGACCTGGTTTAGACCTGGTTTAGTCCTGGTTTAGACCTGGTTTAGTCCTGGTTTAGACCTGGTTTAGTCCCGGTTTAGACCTGGTTTAGACCTGGTTTAGTCCCGGTTTAGACCTGGTTTAGACCTGGTTTAGTCCCGGTTTAGACCTGGTTTAGACCTGGTTTAGACCTGGTTTAGTCCTGGTTTAGACCTGGTTTAGTCCTGGTTTAGACCTGGTTTAGTCCCGGTTTAGACCTGGTTTAGTCCCGGTTTAGTCCTGGTTTAGACCTGGTTTAGACCTGGTTTAGACCTGGTTTAGTCCTGGTTTAGACCTGGTTTAGTCCTGGTTTAGACCTGGTTTAGTCCCGGTTTAGACCTGGTTTAGACCTGGTTTAGTCCCGGTTTAGACCTGGTTTAGACCTGGTTTAGTCCCGGTTTAGTCCCGGTTTAGACCCGGTTTAGACCCGGTTTAGACCCGGTTTAGACCCGGTTTAGTCCCGGTTTAGTCCCGGTTTAGACCCGGTTTAGACCCGGTTTAGACCCGGTTTAGTCCCGGTTTAGTCCCGGTTTAGTCCCGGTGTAGACCTGGTTTAGACCTGGTTTAGACCTGGTTTAGTCCTGGTTTAGACCTGGTTTAGACCTGGTTTAGTCCTGGTTTAGTCCTGGTTTAGTCCTGGTTTAGTCCTGGTTTAGACCTGGTTTAGACCTGGTTTAGTCCTGGTTTAGACCTGGTTTAGTCCCGGTTTAGACCTGGTTTAGACCTGGTTTAGTCCCGGTTTAGACCTGGTTTAGACCTGGTTTAGTCCCGGTCTGTACCTGAGCCTGTTTGAGTTCTTGCTGGTCTTGGACCTTGGGTTCGGTCAGTCCCAGGACTCTGGACATGATCCGGGTCAGAGCTGGTCTTTGGGCGTTGCCGGGGTCCAGAGCTCGCATGCCGCCCAGCAGCGCCTCCTGCAGGACAACGGGACATACTGCACCATTACACACCTGCAGCACGCGCTGACATCACAAGGTGGAACATCAGGATTCACAGGTCAGTCTGAGGTCAGTGCGCCGCTCTGACCTGTAGGCGGCGGATCTTGGCTCCAGTCGTCGTGGGCGTGGTTCCTCTGCGGCGCCTGATGACGTCATCGCTTGGTGACGTGCCGAAAACGAGACGGCGAACCTGAGGAGCAGAGGTCAGAGGTCACCAGAGGATCTGACCGGGCCCTGGGGTCTGAACGCGGCGCTCGTTCAGGTGGTGGGCGGAGCTCTGTGGCTCGCACTGAGCATGTGCAGCACAAGGGGCGCGGCTTCGTGAGTCACATGTTCAATTTGACCAATCAGAGCGAGAGGAGCAGAGCAAACGATTAAGAAACAAAATGGTTTAGTGACCTGGTTTAGACCTGGTTTAGTCCTGGTTTAGACCTGGTTTAGTCCTGGTTTAGACCTGGTTTAGACCTAGTTTAGTCCTGGTTTAGTCCTGGTTTAGACCTGGTTTAGACCTGGTTTAGTCCTGGTTTAGTCCTGGTTTAGACCTGGTTTAGACCTGGTTTAGACCTGGTTTAGTCCTGGTTTAGACCTGGTTTAGACCTGGTTTAGACCTGGTTTAGTCCTGGTTTAGTCCTGGTTTAGACCTGGTTTAGTCCTGGTTTAGACCTGGTTTAGTCCTGGTTTAGACCTGGTTTAGTCCTGGTTTAGACCTGGTTTAGACCTGGTTTAGTCCTGGTTTAGACCTAGTTTAGTCCTGGTTTAGTCCTGGTTTAGACCTGGTTTAGACCTGGTTTAGACCTGGTTTAGACCTAGTTTAGTCCTGGTTTAGTCCTGGTTTAGACCTGGTTTAGACCTGGTTTAGTCCTGGTTTAGTCCTGGTTTAGTCCTGGTTTAGACCTGGTTTAGTCCTGGTTTAGACCTGGTTTAGACCTGGTTTAGACCTGGTTTAGTCCTGGTTTAGACCTAGTTTAGTCCTGGTTTAGACCTGGTTTAGACCTGGTTTAGACCTGGTTTAGACCTGGTTTAGTCCTGGTTTAGTCCTGGTTTAGACCTGGTTTAGTCCTGGTTTAGACCTGGTTTAGACCTAGTTTAGTCCTGGTTTAGTCCTGGTTTAGACCTGGTTTAGACCTGGTTTAGACCTGGTTTAGACCTGGTTTAGTCCTGGTTTAGACCTGGTTTAGTCCTGGTTTAGACCTGGTTTAGACCTGGTTTAGACCTGGTTTAGTCCTGGTTTAGACCTGGTTTAGACCTGGTTTAGACCTGGTTTAGACCTGGTTTAGACCTGGTTTAGTCCTGGTTTAGTCCTGGTTTAGACCTGGTTTAGTCCTGGTTTAGACCTGGTTTAGACCTGGTTTAGTCCTGGTTTAGACCTGGTTTAGTCCTGGTTTAGTCCTGGTTTAGTCCTGGTTTAGACCTGGTTTAGACCTGGTATAGACCTGGTTTAGTCCTGGTTTAGTCCTGGTTTAGACCTGGTTTAGTCCTGGTTCAGGTCCCCGTCTCCTGACAACTGTACACGGGGGGAGGAGTCACGTACCTGAGCAGAGCTGAGGGGCGTGTCCAGGAGAAACGCGGCCTCTGATTGGCTCAGAGACAAGTTTGAGATGAGAAAGTTCCGGAGTGAAGGCGGGTCTCTGAGCACGGCCGACAGAGGGAAGTGTTCAGGGAGAGGGGCGTGGTCTTCAGGGAGAGGGGCGTGGTCTTCAGGGAGAGGGGCGTGGTCTTCAGGGAGAGGGGCGGAGCTCAGGTTCTGCAGACGGTTCTGGAGGTTCTGGAGGGCTCCATCTGACGAGAAGATCCGGTTCTGCTCCACCACCTCCTGGATCCTCTCCAACAACTGAGTCACCCTGAAGGAGGAGACCGTCAGAGGAGGTGCAAGAGGAGGAGCAAGAGGAGGAGCAAGAGTCACCCTGAAGGAGGAGACCGTCAGAGGAGGAGCAAGAGGAGGAGCAAGAGTCACCCTGAAGGAGGAGACTGTCAGAGGAGGTGCAAGAGGAGGAGCAAGAGTCACCCTGAAGGAGGAGACTGTCAGAGGAGGTGCAAGAGGAGGAGCAAGAGGAGGAGCAAGAGTCACCCTGAAGGAGGAGACCGTCAGAGGAGGTGCAAGAGGAGGAGCAAGAGGAGGAGCAAGAGTCACCCTGAAGGAGGAGACCGTCAGAGGAGGTGCAAGAGGAGGAGCAAGAGTCACCCTGAAGGAGGAGACCGTCAGAGGAGGTGCAAGAGGAGGAGCAAGAGTCACCCTGAAGGAGGAGACCGTCAGAGGAGGTGCAAGAGGAGGAGCAAGAGTCACCCTGAAGGAGGAGACCGTCAGAGGAGGTGCAAGAGGAGGAGCAAGAGGAGGAGCAAGAGTCACCCTGAAGGAGGAGACCGTCAGAGGAGGTGCAAGAGGAGGAGCAAGAGGAGGAGCAAGAGTCACCCTGAAGGAGGAGACCGTCAGAGGAGGTGCAAGAGGAGGAGCAAGAGTCACCCTGAAGGAGGAGACCGTCAGAGGAGGAGCAAGAGGAGGAGCAAGAGTCACCCTGAAGGAGGAGACCGTCAGAGGAGGTGCAAGAGGAGGAGCAAGAGTCACCCTGAAGGAGGAGACCGTCAGAGGAGGTGCAAGAGGAGGAGCAAGAGTCACCCTGAAGGAGGAGACCGTCAGAGGAGGAGCAAGAGGAGGAGCAAGAGTCACCCTGAAGGAGGAGACTGTCAGAGGAGGTGCAAGAGGAGGAGCAAGAGGAGGAGCAAGAGTCACCCTGAAGGAGGAGACCGTCAGAGGAGGTGCAAGAGGAGGAGCAAGAGGAGGAGCAAGAGGAGCAAGAGTCACCCTGAAGGAGGAGACCGTCAGAGGAGGAGCAAGAGGAGGAGCAAGAGTCACCCTGAAGGAGGAGACCGTCAGAGGAGGAGCAAGAGGAGGAGCAAGAGGAGGAGCAAGAGGAGGAGCAAGAGTCACCCTGAAGGAGGAGACCGTCAGAGGAGGTGCAAGAGGAGGAGCAAGAGTCACCCTGAAGGAGGAGACCGTCAGAGGAGGTGCAAGAGGAGGAGCAAGAGTCACCCTGAAGGAGGAGACTGTCAGAGGAGGTGCAAGAGGAGGAGCAAGAGGAGGAGCAAGAGTCACCCTGAAGGAGGAGACCGTCAGAGGAGGTGCAAGAGGAGGAGCAAGAGGAGGAGCAAGAGGAGGAGCAAGAGGAGGAGCAAGAGTCACCCTGAAGGAGGAGACCGTCAGAGGAGGTGCAAGAGGAGGAGCAAGAGTCACCCTGAAGGAGGAGACCGTCAGAGGAGGAGCAAGAGTCACCCTGAAGGAGGAGACCGTCAGAGGAGAGCAGAGGAGGAGCAAGAGTCACCCTGAAGGAGGAGACCTTCAGAGGAGGAGCAAGAGGAGGAGCAAGAGTCACCCTGAAGGAGGAGACCGTCAGAGGAGGAGCAAGAGCAGGAGCAATAGTCACCCGGAAGGAGGAGACCGTCAGAGGAGGAGCAAGAGGAGGAGCAAGAGTCACCCTGAAGGAGGAGACCGTCAGAGGAGGAGCAAGAGGAGGAGCAAGAGTCACCCTGAAGGAGGAGACCGTCAGAGGAGGTGCAAGAGGAGGAGCAAGAGGAGGAGGAGGAGCAAGAGTCACCCTGAAGGAGGAGACCGTCAGAGGAGGAGCAAGAGGAGGAGCAAGAGTCACCCTGAAGGAGGAGACCGTCAGAGGAGGAGCAAGAGGAGGAGCAAGAGTCACCCTGAAGGAGGAGACCGTCAGAGGAGGTGCAAGAGGAGGAGCAAGAGTCACCCTGAAGGAGGAGACCGTCAGAGGAGGAGCAAGAGTCACCCTGAAGGAGGAGACCGTCAGAGGAGGAGCAAGAGGAGGAGCAAGAGTCACCCTGAAGGAGGAGACCGTCAGAGGAGGTGCAAGAGGAGGAGCAAGAGTCACCCTGAAGGAGGAGACCGTCAGAGGAGGTGCAAGAGGAGGAGCAAGAGTCACCCTGAAGGAGGAGACCGTCAGAGGAGGAGCAAGAGGAGGAGCAAGAGGAGGAGCAAGAGTCACCCTGAAGGAGGAGACCGTCAGAGGAGGTGCAAGAGGAGGAGCAAGAGGAGGAGCAAGAGGAGCAAGAGTCACCCTGAAGGAGGAGACCGTCAGAGGAGGAGCAAGAGGAGGAGCAAGAGTCACCCTGAAGGAGGAGACTGTCAGAGGAGGTGCAAGAGGAGGAGCAAGAGTCACCCTGAAGGAGGAGACCGTCAGAGGAGGTGCAAGAGGAGGAGCAAGAGTCACCCTGAAGGAGGAGACCGTCAGAGGAGGAGCAAGAGGAGGAGCAAGAGTCACCCTGAAGGAGGAGACCGTCAGAGGAGGTGCAAGAGGAGGAGCAAGAGTCACCCTGAAGGAGGAGACCGTCAGAGGAGGTGCAAGAGGAGGAGCAAGAGGAGGAGCAAGAGGAGCAAGAGTCACCCTGAAGGAGGAGACCGTCAGAGGAGGAGCAAGAGGAGGAGCAAGAGGAACAAGAGTCACCCTGAAGGAGGAGACCGTCAGAGGAGGAGCAAGAGGAGGAGCAAGAGGAGAAAGAGGAGAAAGAGTCACCCTGAAGGAGGAGACCGTCAGAGGAGGAGCAAGAGGACTAGCAAGAGGAGGAGCAAGAGGAGGAGCAAGAGGAGGAGCAAGAGGAGCAAGAGTCACCCTGAAGGAGGAGACCGTCAGAGGAGGTGCAAGAGGAGGAGCAAGAGGAGCAAGAGTCACCCTGAAGGAGGAGACCGTCAGAGGAGGTGCAAGAGGAGGAGCAAGAGGAGCAAGAGTCACCCTGAAGGAGGAGACCGTCAGAGGAGGAGCAAGAGGAGGAGCAAGAGGAGGAGCAAGAGGAGAAAGAGGAGAAAGAGTCACCCTGAAGGAGGAGACCGTCAGAGGAGGAGCAAGAGGACTAGCAAGAGGAGGAGCAAGAGGAGGAGCAACAGGAGGAGCAACAGGAGGAGCAAGAGGAGCAAGAGTCACCCTGAAGGAGGAGACCGTCAGAGGAGGAGCAAGAGGAGGAGCAAGAGGAGGAGCAACAGGAGGAGCAACAGGAGGAGCAAGAGGAGCAAGAGTCACCCTGAAGGAGGAGACCGTCAGAGGAGGTCCAAGAGGAGGAGAAACAGGAGCAAGAGGAGGAGCAGCAGGAGCAAGAGTCACCCTGAAGGAGCAGGCTGTCAGAGGAGAAGCAAGAGGAGGAGCAAGAGGAGGAGCAGGAGGAGCAAGAGGAGGAGCAAGAGGAGAAGCAGGAGGAGCAAGAGGAGGAGCAAGAGGAGGAGCAAGAGGAGCAAGAGTCACCCTGAAGGAGGAGACTGTCAGAGGAGGAGCAAGAGGAGGAGCAACAGGAGGAGCAGGAGGAGCAAGAGGAGGAGCAACAGGAGGAGCAAGAGGAGGAGCAAGAGTAGCAAGAGTCACCCTGAAGGAGGAGACTGTCAGAGGAGGAGCAAGAGGAGGAGCAAGAGTCACCCTGAAGGAGGTGACTGTCAAAGGAGGACCAAGAGGAGGAGCAAGAGGAGGAGCAACAGTAGGAGCAACAGGAGGAGCAAGAAGAGCAAGAGTCACCCTGAAGAAGGAGACTGTCAGAGGAGGGGCAAGAGGAGGAGCAAGAGGAGGAGCAAGAGGAGGAGCAAGAGGAGGAGCAACAGGAGGAGCAAGAGGAGCAAGAGTCACCCTGAAGGAGGAGACTGTCAGAGGAGGAGCAAGAGGAGGAGCAAGAGGAGAAGGAGGAGCAAGAGGAGGAGCAAGAGGAGAAGGAGGAGCAAGAGGAGGAGCAGAGGAGGAGCAGAAGAGGAACAGAGGAGCAGACAGGAGTAGAAAGGAGCAGGAGCAGACAGGAGCAGGAGCAGACAGGAGCAGACAGGAGCAGACAGGAGCAGACAGGAACAGCAGGAGCAGACAGGAACAGCAGGAGCAGACAGGAGCAGACAGGAGCAGACAGGAACAGCAGGAGCAGACAGGAGCAGACAGGAGCAGACAGGAGCAGGAGCAGACAGGAGCAGACAGGAGCAGACAGGAGCAGACAGGAGCAGACAGGAGCAGGAGCAGACAGGAGCAGACAGGAGCAGCAGGAGCAGACAGGAGCAGACAGGAGCTCCTCACGTGGAGTTGTTGTACTGTAAAAAGCCGAAGTGGTCCCTCTGTCCGTCGGGGCAGAGCGACTGCATGACGGGGATGATCCCGGCGCTGGTCAGAGGGGCGGCGCTGTAGAACGCTGTGGGACAAACCACTTTAGAAACGTGAAGGAACAAAGTTTATCCCACACAAGAGTTCAGTCTGACCGGAGGTTTTTATTTGAAATCAGAGAAATTCAACTTTGAACAAACCCAATTCTCACAAAGGCTTTCAATTGTTCTGGGCAGTCTGTGTGCCAGATGCCCTCCCGCTACAAACTCTAGGCTCTTGGACGAGTTTAGAGGTTTCAGTCTGTGGGGGAGGGACTGACCGGTGCACGGGCACTTCTGCCTCACCACAAATATGTCCAAAAAAACTCAAATCGCATTTTCTGATAAAAATCTCCATGTTGGTCACAAAGGGGCGGAGTCAAGGGACAGGGGAGGAGTCAGGGGACAGAGGAGGAGTCAGGGGACAGGGGAGGAGTCAGAGGACAGGGGAGGAGTCAGGGGACAGAGGAGGAGTCAGGGGACAGGGGGAGGAGTCAGAGGACAGAGGGAGGAGTCAGAGGACAGAGGAGGAGTCAGAGGGATATGGGGGAGGAGTCAAGGGGGAGGAGTCAGAGGACAGGGGCAGAGTCAGAGGACAGGGGGAGGAGTCAGAGGGCAGGGGGAGGAGTCAGGGGGCAGGGGGAGGAGTCAGAGGACAGGGGCGGAGTCAGAGGAGCAGGGGGAGGAGTCAGAGGGCAGGGGGAGGAGTCAGGGGGCAGGGGGAGGAGTCAGAGGACAGGGGCGGAGTCAGAGGACAGAGGGAGGAGTCAGAGGACAGGGGGAGGAGTCAGGGGACAGGGGCGGAGTCAGAGGACAGGGGGAGGAGTCAGGGGACAGGGGAGGAGTCAGAGGACAGGGGAGGAGTCAGAGGACAGGGGGAGGAGTCAGGGGACAGAGGAGGAGTCAGAGGACAGGGGCAGAGTCAGAGGACAGGGGAGGAGTCAGAGGACAGGGGAGGAGTCGGAGGACAGGGGAGGAGTCAGAGGGCAGGGGGAGGAGTCAGAGGGATATGGGGGAGGAGTCAGAGGACAGGGGAGGAGTCAGGGAACAGGGGGAGGAGTCAGAGGACAGGGGCAGAGTCAGAGGACGGGGAGGAGTCAGGGGGCAGGGGGAGGAGTCAGGGGGCAGGGGGAGGAGTCAGGGGACAGGGGAGGAGTCAGAGGACAGAGGGAGGAGTCAGAGGACAGAGGGAGGAGTCAGAGGACAGAGGGAGGAGTCAGGAGACAGGGGGAGGAGTCAGGGGGCAGGGGGAGGAGTCAGGGGGCGGAGCATGGTCGTTTATGGGAGCTGCAGCTGAGGAGGTTAAACACAGAAGACACAGGTCAGACGGTCAGAAGGTGAAGAGGGTTAAGGACAGTACAGGACAAACAGTACAAATACTGCAGTATCTGAAGTAGTACTGCAGTAGATGTATAAGTAGTGTAAGTACTGCAGTGTTTGAAGCAGTAGTAGTATTATTGTATTTGAGGAGGTTCTGCAGTTCAGGAGGGACTTACACACTGCTCCAGCGACATAAACGAGCACAAAAGAAACAACAGAAAATCCAAGTAAGAATCTCAACTTTGAATCAAAAATAAATCACATAAACACATTTGAAATTTGACAAACATTTTAAACACCACCATGCTGTTTGCAGATGCATGGTTCTCGACCGGAAAAAGGTGGTGCCCTCTCCGGGTGGTGGAGAGTCCTCCTCAGGTGGAGGAGTTCAAGTATGTCGGGGTCTTGTTTTCGAGTGAGGGGAGGATGGAGCGTAAAACTGGACTAACTATTCACAAAGACTTGTACACACAGCACACCCTTCACTACAAACACTGCATCTCCAAAACCAAATCCTCATATTACTCTAGTTTAATCAGTTCCAACGAAGGAAATTCCAAGACCCTTTTCTCACTCATGTCTAACATCACCAATCCTTCTGACTCTCTCCCATCACACCTCTATTCATCTGATTTCTGCAATATCCTGGCCTCACACTTCACCACAAAAATCCAACATATTCACCAACAGCTTACTCCCTCCTCTGCTCTAGCCATACCTGCCATTCCATTTCCTCTATCTGACACCCCTTTCTCATCATTTACCCTTCCTTCTGTCTAAACCAGGTCTAAACCAGGACTAAACCAGGACTAAACTAGGACTAAACCAGGTCTAAACCAGGACTAAACCAGGACTAAACTAGGACTAAACCAGGTCTAAACCAGGTCTAAACCAGGACTAAACCAGGACTAAACTAGGACTAAACCAGGTCTAAACCAGGTCTAAACCAGGACTAAACCAGGACTAAACTAGGACTAAACCAGGTCTAAACCAGGTCTAAACCAGGACTAAACCAGGACTAAACTAGGACTAAACCAGGTCTAAACTAGGACTAAACCAGGTCTAAACCAGGACTAAACCAGGACTAAACCAGGACTAAACCAGGTCTAAACTAGGACTAAACCAGGACTAAACCAGGACTAAACCAGGTCTAAACCAGGACTAAACCAGGACTAAACCAGGTCTAAACTAGGACTAAACCAGGTCTAAACCAGGACTAAACCAGGACTAAACCAGGACTAAACCAGGTCTAAACTAGGACTAAACCAGGACTAAACCAGGACTAAACCAGGTCTAAACCAGGACTAAACCACCAACAGCTTACTCCCTCCTCTGCTCTAGCCATACCTCTATTCATCTGATTTCTGCAATATCCTGGCCTCACACTTCACCACAAAAATCCAACATATTCACCGACAGCTTACTCCCTCCTCTGCTCTAGCCATACCTGCCATTCCATTTCCTCTATCTGACACCCCTTTCTCATCATTTACCCTTCCTTCTGTCTAAACCAGGACTAAACCAGGACTAAACTAGGACTAAACCAGGTCTAAACCAGGTCTAAACCAGGACTAAACCAGGACTAAACTAGGACTAAACCAGGTCTAAACCAGGTCTAAACCAGGACTAAACCAGGACTAAACTAGGACTAAACCAGGTCTAAACCAGGTCTAAACCAGGACTAAACCAGGACTAAACTAGGACTAAACCAGGTCTAAACTAGGACTAAACCAGGTCTAAACCAGGACTAAACCAGGACTAAACCAGGACTAAACCAGGTCTAAACTAGGACTAAACCAGGACTAAACCAGGACTAAACCAGGTCTAAACCAGGACTAAACCAGGACTAAACCAGGTCTAAACTAGGACTAAACAAGGTCTAAACCAGGACTAAACCAGGACTAAACCAGGACTAAACCAGGTCTAAACTAGGACTAAACCAGGACTAAACCAGGACTAAACCAGGTCTAAACCAGGACTAAACCAGGACTAAACCACCAACAGCTTACTCCCTCCTCTGCTCTAGCCATACCTCTATTCATCTGATTTCTGCAATATCCTGGCCTCACACTTCACCACAAAAATCCAACATATTCACCGACAGCTTACTCCTTCCTCTGCTCTAGCCATACCTGCCATTCCATTTCCTCTATCTGACACCCCTTTCTCATCATTTACCCTTCCTTCTGTCAATCAAATCTCCAAACTTATCAATAAATCCAAAACCTCCTCGTGTCAACTCGACCCACTCCCCACCGCCCTGGTCAAAGCCACACTTCCTTCTCTACCTCCTCACCTCTGGTACTGTCCCCTCTCCTCTGAAAACTGCACTGTCCTTTTAAATGTTTTAATTGTTTTACTGTTTTCAAAAGTTTGATTGTTTAAATGTTTATCTGTTTGTTTTTAACTGTTGCTGTTGCTGCCTATATATATATATATTACACTTGTTGTAAGGCGACATTGAGTGTCCAGAAAGGCGCCTAATAAATAAAATGTATTATTATGATTATTATTATTATTGTTGTCAATCAAACCTGGTGCTAAAGTTAGTGGGAGGGGCCTCAGGGAAAGAAGGCGCCTGATTGGCCTGTTCATGGATCATGTCTGGAGCCAGAGTCTGTGGAGCCCAAACACGCCCATGAACACTTCCTGTGTGAAGCGCTGTGGCTAAAGGGTTAGAGACGTCCAAACACGTACAAGATATGCTCTCACAACCAGGACTAAACCAGGTCTAAACCAGGTCTAAACCAGGACTAAACCAGGTCTAAACCAGGACTAAACCAGGACTAAACCAGGACTAAACCAGGACTAAACCAGGTCTAAACCAGGTCTAAACCAGGACTAAACCAGGACTAAACCAGGTCTAAACCAGGTCTAAACCAGGACTAAACCAGGACTAAACCAGGTCTAAACCAGGTCTAAACCAGGACTAAACCAGGACTAAACCAGGTCTAAACCAGGACTAAACCAGGACTAAACCAGGACTAAACCAGGTCTAAACCAGGACTAAACCAGGTCTAAACCAGGTCTAAACCAGGACTAAACCAGGAATAAACCAGGTCTAAACCAGGACTAAACCAGGTCTAAACCAGGACTAAACCAGGACTAAACCAGGTCTAAACCAGGTCTAAACCAGGACTAAACCAGGACTAAACCAGGACTAAACCAGAACTAAACCAGGTCTAAACCAGGACTAAACCATGTCTAAACTAGGACTAAACAAGGACTAAACCAGGTCTAAACCAGGACTAAACTAGGTCTAAACCAGGACTAAACTAGGTCTAAACCAGGACTAAACCATGTCTAAACTAGGACTAAACCAGGACTAAACCAGGTCTAAACCAGGACTAAACTAGGTCTAAACCAGGACTAAACCAGGTCTAAACTAGGACTAAACCAGGACTAAACCAGGACTAAACCAGGTCTAAACCAGGTCTAAACCAGGACTAAACCAGGACTAAACCAGGTCTAAACTAGGACTAAACCAGGACTAAACCAGGTCTAAACCAGGACTAAACTAGGTCTAAACTAGGTCTAAACCAGGTCTAAACTAGGACTAAACCAGGACTAAACCAGGTCTAAACTAGGACTAAACCAGGACTAAACCAGGTCTAAACCAGTTCAAAGTGTTTGAGAGGAGGTCACCTTCTTTGACGGGCAGTGCAGGTTTCTTCTGCCTGAGTCCGAGGAGGATGAAGAACAAGACCAGAGGAATGAAGATCTCAAACGCCAAAACCCACTGGAACAAAAGACGAGACACAGACCGGTCAGGACCAGGACTGAACCAGGACTGAACCAGGACTGAACCAGGACTAAACCAGGACTGAACCAGGACTAAACCAGGACTAAACCAGGACTGAACCAGGACTAAACCAGGACTTTATCCCTGTTGGGAAACGTGTCCTCTGCATTTGACCCGTCGTTCAGTGTCAGGAGCCGTGGGACCATCTCCAGATCTTAGTGTAGAGGTCAGGAGGGACACAGGGAGAACATGCAAACTCCAGACACAGGGAGAACATGCAAACTCCACAGACACAGGGAGAACATGCAGACTCCACACAGACACAGGGAGAACATGCAGACTCCACACAGACACAGGGAGAACATGCAGACTCCACACAGACACAGGGAGAACATGCAGACTCCACAGACACAGGGAGAACATGCAAACTCCACAGACACAGGGAGAACATGCAGACTCCACACAGACACAGGGAGAACATGCAGACTCCACACAGACACAGGGAGAACATGCAGACTCCACAGACACAGGGAGAACATGCAAACTCCACAGACACAGGTAGAACATGCAGACTCCACACAGACACAGGTAGAACATGCAGACTCCACAGACTCAGGGAGAACATGCAGACTCCACACAGACACAGGGAGAACATGCAGACTCCACACAGACACAGGGAGAACATGCAGACTCCACACAGACACAGGGAGAACATGCAGACTCCACACAGACACAGGGAGAACATGCAGACTCCACACAGACACAGGGAGAACATGCAGACTCCACACAGACACAGGGAGAACATGCAGACTCCACACAGACACAGGGAGAACATGCAGACTCTACAGACACAGGGAGAACATGCAGACTCTACAGACACAGGGAGAACATGCAGACTCCACACAGACACAGGGAGAACATGCAGACTCCACACAGACACAGGGAGAACATGCAGACTCCACACAGACACAGGGAGAACATGCAGACTCCACACAGACACAGGGAGAACATGCAGACTCTACACACACAGGCAGAACATGCAGACTCCACACAGACACAGGGAGAACATGCAGACTCCACACAGACACAGGGAGAACATGCAGACTCCACACAGACACAGGGAGAACATGCAGACTCCACAGACACAGGGAGAACATGCAGACTCCACACAGACACAGGGAGAACATGCAGACTCCACACAGACACAGGGAGAACATGCAGACTCCACACAGACACAGGGAGAACATGCAGACTCCACACAGACACAGGGAGAACATGCAGACTCCACAGACACACAGGGAGAACATGCAGACTCTACACACACAGGCAGAACATGCAGACTCCACACAGACACAGGGAGAACATGCAGACTCCACACAGACACAGGGAGAACATGCAGACTCCACACAGACACAGGGAGAACATGCAGACTCCACACAGACACAGGGAGAACATGCAGACTCCACACAGACACAGGGAGAACATGCAGACTCCACACAGACACAGGGAGAACATGCAGACTCCACACAGACACAGGGAGAACATGCAGACTCCACACAGACACAGGGAGAACATGCAGACTCTACACACACAGGCAGAACATGCAGACTCCACACAGACACAGGGAGAACATGCAGACTCCACACAGACACAGGGAGAACATGCAGACTCCACACAGACACAGGGAGAACATGCAGACTCCACACAGACACAGGGAGAACATGCAGACTCTACAGACACAGGGAGAACATGCAGACTCCACACAGACACAGGGAGAACATGCAGACTCCACACAGACACAGGGAGAACATGCAGACTCCACACAGACACAGGGAGAACATGCAGACTCCACACAGACACAGGGAGAACATGCAGACTCCACACAGACACAGGGAGAACATGCAGACTCCACACAGACACAGGGAGAACATGCAGACTCCACACAGACACAGGGAGAACATGCAGACTCCACAGACACAGGGAGAACATGCAGGTTTTATGTGAACAACAGAACAGCCACAGACTTTAGGACAAAGAACAAGAGAAACGACGAGACAAAAGGAGGAGAGAGAAGAGTGGGGGAGGAGAGAGGAGGTACCAGGCGGCTCCAGACCCGGTTCTCTCTCTCAGAGCTGATGAAATGTTCCGTATTGTTTTTGGAGGTGGGGCTTTCTGCGGGGCATCTGGTGTAAATGGAAGAGCAGGTTTGGCCTGGGCTCAGGAGTGACCAGGACTCAAACTCCTGAACATTTTACACGTTTCATCTTCAAACTTTGTCCACACGGTTTGTTCATGTGTGCGTGTGTCGCCGTGGCAACTGCTCACTGTCCACTGTCTTCTGTCCCTCCTCTGTCCCCATGTCCTCGTCTGTCCCTCCTCTGTCCCCATGTCCCTCCTCTGTCTCTCCTCTGTCCCCATGTCCTCGTCTGTCCCTCCTCTGTCCCCATGTCCCTCCTCTGTCTCTCCTCTGTCCCCATGTCCTCGTCTGTCCCTCCTCTGTCCCCATGTCCCTCCTCTGTCTCTCCTCTGTCCCCATGTCCTCGTCTGTCCCTCCTCTCGGAGTTGTTTACTACCTGTTGTTTTCCTTCCTCCCCCTCCCCTGTCCCTCCTCTGTCCTCTTCTGTCCCCCTGTCCTCTGTCCCTCTTGTCCCTGTGCCTCCTCTGTCCCTCCTGTCCCTGTGCCTCCTCTGTCCCTCCTGTCCTCCTCTATCCCTCCTCTGTCCTCTTCTGTCCCCCTGTCCTCTGTCCCTCCTCTGTCCCTCCTGTCCTCCTCTATCCCTCCTCTGTCCTCTTGTCTCTGTCCCTCCTGTCTCTCTTCTGTCCCTCCTCTATCCCTCCTCTGTCCTCTTCTGTCTCTGTCCCTCCTCTGTCTCTCTTCTGTCCCTCCTCTGTCCTCTTCTGTCCCCCTGTCCTCTGTCCCTCCTCTATCCCTCCTGTCCTCCTCTATCCCTCCTCTGTCCTCTTGTCTCTGTCCCTCCTCTGTCTCTCTTCTGTCCCTCCTCTATCCCTCCTCTGTCCTCTTCTGTCTCTGTCCCTCCTCTGTCTCTCTTCTGTCCCTCCTCTGTCCACTTCTGTCCCCCTGTCCTCTGTCCCTCCTCTCTCCCTCCTCTGTCCTCTTCTGTCTCTGTCCCTCCTCTGTCCCTCCTGTCCTCCTCTATCCCTCCTCTGTCCTCTTCTGTCTCTATCCCTCCTCTGTCTCTCTTCTGTCCCTCCTCTGTCTCTCTTCTGTCCCCCTGTCCTCTGTCCCTCCTCTATCCCTCCTCTGTCCTCTTCTGTCTCTATCCCTCCTCTGTCTCTCTTCTGTCCCTCCTCTGTCTCTCTTCTGTCCCCCTGTCCTCTGTCCCTCCTCTATCCCTCCTCTGTCCTCTTCTGTCTCTGTCCCTCCTCTGTCCCTCCTGTCCTCCTCTATCCCTCCTCTGTCCTCTTCTGTCTCTCTCCCTCCTGTGTCTCTCTTCTGTCCCTCCTCTGTCTCTCTTCTGTCCCCCTGTCCTCTGTCCCTCCTCTATCCCTCCTCTGTCCTCTTCTGTCTCTGTCCCTCCTCTGTCTCTCTTCTGTCCCTCTTCTGTCTCTCTTCTCTCCCCCTGTCCTCTGTCCCTCCTCTATCCCTTCTCTGTCCTCTTCTGTCTCTGTCCCTCCTCTGTCCCTCCTGTCCTCCTCTATCCTCTTCTGTCTCTGTCCCTCCTCTGTCTCTCTTCTGTCCCTCCTCTGTCTCTCTTCTGTCCCCCTGTCCTCTGTCCCTCCTCTGCCCTCTTCTGTCTCTGTCCCTCCTCTGTCTCTCTTCTGTCCCCCTGTCCTCTGTCCCTCCTCTATCCCTCCTCTGTCCTCTTCTGTCTCTGTCCCTCCTCTGTCCCTCCTGTCCTCCTCTATCCCTCCTCTGCCCTCTTCTGTCTCTATCCCTCCTGTGTCTCTCTTCTGTCCTCCTCTGTCTGTCCTCTGTCCCTTCTCTGTCCCTGTCCCTCTCCGCTGCAGGGCATCCGGAGTACCGCAGTGCGCGTGTGCCGTGTGCCGCGCGTGTGCGTGTGCGCGCTCACCGGGCCTCTGCGCTTCAGCGTCATGTTCTTCCAGAGGAGCAGGTGCAGCTGGTGCACGAAGCCCATTTTGGTGCGCTGTTTTCGGTCACACAGATCCAGAGAAGCCGGGGACACGCCGGAGCCTCTACCCCATGACGCGGCGCCGGGTCCGGCTCAGAGCAGCGGGAGGGTCCGGGGTGCGCAGCCGGAGGAGAGGCGCTGTCCCCGGGGAGACACCAGCGGAGACACCGGGAGTCAGGTGACCCGAGCGCGCAGCATCCGGCCTGACCCTTCACAATAAAACACCAGAGCATCCGGCCTGACCCTTCACAATAAAACACCAGGACATCTGACCCTTCACAATAAAACACCAGAGCATCCGGCCTGACCCTTCACAATAAAACACCAGAGCATCCGGCCTGACCCTTCACAATAAAAGACCAGGACATCTGGCCTGACCCTTCACAATAAAAGACCAGGACATCCGGCCTGACCCTTCACAATAAAACACCAGAGCATCCGGCCTGACCCTTCACAATAAAACACCAGAGCATCCGGCCTGACCCTTCACAACAAAAGACCAGGACATCCGGCCTGACCCTTCACAATAAAAGACCAGGACATCCGGCCTGACCCTTCACAATAAAACACCAGAGCATCCGGCCTGACTCTTCACAATAAAAGACCAGGACATCTGACCCTTCACAATAAAACACCAGAGCATCCGGCCTGACCCTTCACAATAAAAGACCAGGACATCTGACCCTTCACAATAAAACACCAGAGCATCCGGCCTGACCCTTCACAATAAAACACCAGGACATCTGACCCTTCACAATAAAACACCAGGACATCCGGCCTGACCCTTCACAATAAAACACCAGAGCATCCGGCCTGACCCTTCACAATAAAACACCAGGACATCTGACCCTTCACAATAAAATACCAGGACATCCGGCCTGACCCTTCACAATAAAATACCAGGACATCCGGCCTGACCCTTCACAATAAAACACCAGAGCATCCGGCCTGACCCTTCACAATAAAACACCAGGACATCAGTGTTGTCCTCGCTCTGGGACCAGGAGGACACAGGAGGACACAGGAGGACACAGGAGGACACAGGAGGACACATGAGGACACATGAGGACACATGAGGACACATGAGGACAAATGGACATTTCATTGCATCGTTTTTATTTAAATACATTTCAAGTGTTTTTTGTCGTCAGTTTATGAAGTTTTCACGTTTAAAGAATTCAAGTATTTTAAATGATAAACAAACGTGTTGGTCGTTACACAAACGTTCCGTTCAATACACAAAAGTAGAAAATAAATAGAACAGATCAAATAATCAATGGAAAACCAAGAGGAAATCGGCTTTGAAACTGTCAAACCCAAACGAGCGCCACATGATGCTCATTCTGCATTCTGATTGGATAATCACCTCGAACCAAAACAACAAATTAGAAAAGAAATAAACGAGACATGTCCAATGTTTTAGTAATTAAGAATAAATCTGCTTTATTCACTGGGGTCACAGGCTTGTGGGCGGAGCCTCGTACAGGCTTGTACTGCTAACCGTAAGGAGGGCCCAGTACAGATCTCTAGATTACTCAAACATGGATGAAACCATGTAAAACCTCTTCAAATTTGTGATGAGGAACATCATTAGAACATGAGAAAAACACCTCCTTGAACCCAGGGCAATCCCCAAACCCAGTGGTGGACACCGGAAGTAAGGGATGCCGTCAGGCTGAAGGAGTCTTATCGTGCCTTGTTGGCTCATGGGACTCCTGAGGCAGCTGACGGGTACCGGCGGACCAAGAGTGCTGCAGCCCGGGCGGTCGCAGAGGCAAAAACTCGGGGTTGGAAGGAGTTCGGGGAGGCCATGGAGGAGGACTATCGGACGGCCTCAAAGAAATTCTGGCAAACCGTCCTGCGCCTCAGGAGGGGGAAGCAGTGCTTCACCAACACCGTTTACAGTGCGGGTGGGGAGCTGTTTGCAGATGTTGTCCTGATGGCTTCATCGAACCAGGACCTCCAATGTGCACTGGGGCGGTTTGCAGGCGAGTGTGAAGCGGCTGGGATGAGGATCAGCTCCTCCAAATCCGAGGTCATGGTTCTCGACCGGAAAAAAGTGTCTTGTCCTCTCCGGGTGGTGGAGAGTCCTCCTCAGGTTGAGGTTCAAGTATCTCGGGGTCTTGTTCTCGAGTGAGGGGAGGATGGAGCGCGAGATTGACAGGTGGATCGGTGCGGCGTCGGCAGTGATGCGGTCGCTGTACCGGACCGTTGTGGTGAAGAGGGAGCTGAGCCAAAAGGCAAAGCTCGATTTACCGTCGATCTACGTTCCTCCCCTCACCTATGGTCATGAGCTCTGGGTAATGACCGAAAAGACGAGATCGCCGATACAAGCGGCCGAAATGAGTTTCCTCCACAGAGTGGCTGGGCGCTCCCTTAGAGATAGGGTGAGGAGCTCAGTCACATGGGAGGAGCTCGGAGTAGAGCTGCCGCTCCTCCACGTGGACAGGAGCAGCTGAGGTAGTTCGAGCGTCTGTTCCGGACGCCTCCTGGACGCCTCCCTCAGGAGGTGTTCCGGGCATGTCCCACCGGGAGGAGGCCCCAGGGAAGACCCAGGACACACTGGAGGGACTGGGACTATGTCCCGGCTGGCCTGGGAACGCCTTGGGGTCCCCCTGGAGGAGCTGGAGAAAGTGCCCAGGGTGAAGGAAGTCTGGGAGTCCCTGCTTCGACTATTGCCCCGGCGACCCGACCCCGGATAAGAGGAAGAACATGGATGGAGAAAAATACCAAGTGTCTTTTTCAGAATAACGTCTCTTTAAATAAAAACAGAACAACTTTCATAATAAATGTCAAAGATCCTGAGTTTGTGCCTCAGAATCGAGGCGTTGACTCGGCTTCTCCATCGCTGCTTTCCCTCCGAGACCTGCCCGCTGCTCTCTGGTCCGGGTCCTGCAGTCCCAGGACCTGTCCCTGTCCCTGTCCCTGGACCTGTCTCTGGACCAGGCTGTGGTAGACCCGCCCTCGGTCCATGAGCTCGACGTGGGTCCCCTGCTCCTCCACGCGTCCATCCACGATCACGACGATGTGGTCGGCCTTCTCCACCGAACTGAGCCGATGAGCCACGACCAGAACGGTCCGGTCCTTCATCACCGACGCCAGGGCCTGCTGCACCTGCCAAAGACGGGGTCAGACGGGGTCAAACAGGAACAGACAGGAGCACACAGGAGCAGACAGAAGTACCATGTGTTCGCTGTGGGCGTCTAAGGCGCTCGTGGCCTCGTCCAGGATCAGGACTCGGGGGTTTCTGACCAGAGCTCGAGCGATGGCCACTCTCTGTTTCTGACCCCCCGATAACTGCGCGCCCTTCTCGCCCACGCCTGCAGGGGGCGACACACACACATGTATAATATGTGCGTGTGTGTGTGTGTGTACGTGTGTGCGTCTCGTACAGGTTCGGTATCCTTGGTGCAGGGCGGTGATGAAGTCGTGGGCGTTGGCTTCCTTCGCGGCGCGTTCCACGTTCTCTCTGGTCACATGACTCAAACCGTACGAGATGTTCTCCTCCACACTCCGAGCGAACAGCACCGGCTCCTGCCCCACCAGCGCCACCTGCAGGAAGAGCCGTTACTCCGCCGACGAGACCGAGAAACCGAGAAACCCCGAGAGCCACAAACCTGAGAGTGAAGAAACACGTGCTGCAGAGTCTGCACCGGCCGGCCGTCCAGCAGCACCTGACGGGGCAGAGGGTCAGAGGGGCAGAGGGTCAGAGGTGCAGAGGGTCAGAGGGTCAGAGAGTCAGAGAGTCAGAGAGTGAGAGGGTCAGAGGGTCAGCGGGTCAGAGAGTGAGAGGGTCAGAGAGTCAGAGAGAGAGAGGGTCAGAGGGTCAGAGAGTCAGAGAGTGAGAGGGTCAGAGGGTCAGAGAGTCAGAGGGTCAGAGAGTGAGAGGGTCAGAGGGTCAGAGTCAGAGGGTCAGAGAGTGAGAGGGGCAGAGGGTCAGAGGGTCAGAGAGTGAGAGGGTCAGAGAGTCAGAGTGTCAGAGGGTCAGAGAGTCAGAGTGTCAGAGGGTCAGAGGGTCAGAGAGTGAGAGGGTCAGAGAGTCAGAGTGTCAGAGAGTGAGAGGGTCAGAGGGTCAGAGTCAGAGGGTCAGAGGGGGAGAGGGGCAGAGGGTCAGAGGTGCAGAGGGTCAGAGAGGCAGAGAGTGAGAGGGTCAGAGAGTCAGAGAGTCAGAGAGTGAGAGGGTCAGAGAGTCAGAGAGTGAGAGGGTCAGAGAGTCAGAGTGTCAGAGAGTCAGAGGGTCAGAGAGTGAGAGGGGCAGAGGGTCAGAGGGTCAGAGGGGCAGAGGGTCAGAGAGTCAGAGGGTCATAGAGTCAGAGTCAGAGTCAGAGGGTCAGAGAGTCAGAGGGTCAGAGGGTCAGAGAGTGAGAGGGTCAGAGAGTGAGAGGGTCAGAGAGTGAGAGGGTCAGAGAGTCAGAGGGTCAGAGGGTCAGAGAGTGAGAGGGTCAGAGGGTCAGAGGGTCAGAGAGTGAGAGGGTCAGAGGGTCAGAGAGTGAGAGGGTCAGAGAGTGAGAGGGTCAGAGAGTGAGAGGGTCAGAGAGTCAGAGTGTCAGAGAGTCAGAGGGTCAGAGAGTGAGAGGGTCAGAGGGTCAGAGAGTGAGAGGGTCAGAGAGTCAGAGTGTCAGAGGGTCAGAGAGTGAGAGGGGCAGAGGGTCAGAGAGTGAGAGGGTCAGAGAGTCAGAGGGTCAGAGAGTCAGAGGGTCAGAGGGTCAGAGAGTGAGAAAGTCAGAGAGTCAGAGGGTCAGAGAGTGAGAGGGTCAGAGGGTCATAGAGTCAGAGAGTCAGAGGGTCAGAGAGTCAGAGGGTCAGAGAGTCAGAGTGAGAGGGTCAGAGGGTCAGAGAGTCAAAGTCAGAGTGTCAGAGAGTGAGAGGGTCAGAGGGTCAGAGTGTCAGAGAGTGAGGGTCAGAGGGTCATAGAGTCAGAGTCAGAGAGTCAGAGGGTCAGAGAGTCAGAGGGTCAGAGAGTCAGAGGGTCAGAGAGTCAGAGGGCCAGAGGGGCAGAGGGTCAGAGGGTCAGAGAGTCAGAGGGTCAGAGAGTCAGAGGGTCAGAGGGTCAGAGAGTGAGAGGGTCAGAGGGTCAGAGTCAGAGGGTCAGAGAGTGAGAGGGGCAGAGGGTCAGAGAGTGAGAGGGTCAGAGAGTCAGAGAGTGAGAGGGTCAGAGGGTCAGAGAGTCAGAGAGTGAGAGGGTCAGAGGGGCAGAGTGTCAGAGAGTGAGAGGGTCAGAGAGTCAGAGGGTCAGAGAGTGAGAGGGTCAGAGAGTCAGAGGGGCAGAGGGACAGAGTCAGAGGGTCAGAGGGACAGAGGGTAAGAGGTGCAGAGGGCCAGAGAGTCAGAGGGACAGAGGGTCAGAGAGTCAGAGAGTGAGAGGGTCAGAGAGTCAGAGAGTGAGGGGGACAGAGTGTGAGAGGGGCAGAGGGTCAGAGGGTCAGAGAGTGAGAGGGTCAGAGAGTCAGAGAGTGAGAGGGTCAGAGAGTCAGAGTGTCAGAGAGTCAGAGGGTCAGAGAGTCAGAGGGTCAGAGAGTGAGAGGGTCAGAGAGTCAGAGGGTCAGAGGGGCAGAGGGTCAGAGAGTCAGAGGGTCAGAGAGTCAGAGGGTCAGAGAGTCAGAGGGTCAGAGGGTCATAGAGTCAGAGTCAGAGGGTCAGAGAGTCAGAGAGTGAGAGGGTCAGAGAGTCAGAGGGTCAGAGGGTCAGAGAGTGAGAGGGTCAGAGAGTCAGAGGGTCAGAGAGTGAGAGGGTCAGAGTGTCAGAGGGTCAGAGAGTGAGAGGGTAAGAGGGTCAGAGAGTGAGAGGGTCAGAGAGTGAGAGGGTCAGAGAGTCAGAGTGTCAGAGAGTCAGAGGGTCAGAGAGTCAGAGAGTGAGAGGGTCAGAGGGTCAGAGAGTGAGAGGGTCAGAGAGTCAGAGTGTCAGAGGGTCAGAGAGTGAGAGGGTCAGAGGGTCAGAGGGTCAGAGAGTCAGAGGGTCAGAGGGTCATAGAGTCAGAGTCAGAGGGTCAGAGTCAGAGGGTCAGAGGGTCAGAGAGTCAGAGGGTCAGAGGGTCAGAGAGTCAGAGGGTCAGAGAGTCAGAGGGTCAGAGAGTCAGAGGGTCAGAGTGTCAGAGAGTCAGAGGGTCAGAGAGTCAGAGGGTCAGCGAGTCAGAGAGTGAGAGGGTCAGAGGAGCAGAGAGTCAGAGTCAGAGAGTCAGAGGGTCAGAGGGTCATAGAGTCAGAGTCAGAGGGTCAGAGTCAGAGGGTCAGAGGGTCAGAGAGTCAGAGGGTCAGAGGGTCAGAGAGTCAGAGGGTCAGAGAGTCAGAGGGTCAGAGAGTCAGAGGGTCAGAGTGTCAGAGAGTCAGAGGGTCAGAGAGTCAGAGGGTCAGCGGGTCAGAGAGTGAGAGGGTCAGAGAGTCAGAGGGTCAGAGAGTGAGAGGGTCAGAGAGTCAGAGGGTCAGAGAGTCAGAGTCAGAGGGTCAGAGAGTCAGAGGGTCAGAGAGTCAGAGAGTGAGAGGGTCAGAGAGTCAGAGGGGCAGAGAGTCAGAGGGGCAGAGGGTCAGAGAGTCAGCGGGTCAGAGAGTCAGAGGGTCAGAGTCAGAGGGTCAGAGAGTTAGAGGGTCAGAGAGTCAGAGAGTCAGAGGGTCAGAGAGTGAGAGGGTCAGAGAGTCAGAGTGTCAGAGGGTCAGAGAGTCAGAGAGTGAGAGGGTCAGAGAGTCAGAGGGTCAGAGAGTCAGAGTGTCAGAGGGTCAGAGAGTCAGAGTCAGCGGGTCAGAGAGTGAGAGGGTCAGAGAGTCAGAGGGTCAGAGAGTCAGAGGGTCAGAGAGTCAGAGTCAGAGTCAGAGGGTCAGAGAGTCAGAGGGTCAGAGGGTCAGAGAGTTAGAGGGTCAGAGAGTCAGCGGGTCAGAGAGTTAGAGGGTCAGAGGGTCAGAGAGTCAGAGGGTCAGAGAGTCAGAGGGTCAGAGAGTTAGAGGGTCAGAGAGTCAGAGGGTCAGAGAGTTAGAGGGTCAGAGAGTCAGAGAGTCAGAGAGTGAGAGGGTCAGAGAGTTTACACACATTTCATTTGTTTTATTTCAGAAACTGTAAAATGTTTAAGGCTCTGTGGCAGGTGCAGACTCACCTGTCCGCTCTGTGGCAGGTGCGGACTCACCTGTCCGCTCTGTGGCAGGTGCGGACTCACCTGTCCGCTCTGTGGCAGGTGCGGACTCACCTGTCCGCTCTGTGGCAGGTGCGGACTCACCTGTCCGCTCTGTGGCAGGTGCGGACTCACCTGTCCGCTCTGTGGCAGGTGCGGACTCACCTGTCCGCTCTGTGGCAGGTGCGGACTCACCTGCTCGCTCTGTGGCAGGTGCGGACTCACCTGTCCGCTCTGTGGCAGGTGCGGACTCACCTGTCCGCTCTGTGGCAGGTGCGGACTCACCTGTCCGCTCTGTGGCAGGTGCGGACTCACCTGCTCGCTCTGTGGCAGGTGCGGACTCACCTGTCCGCTCTGTGGCAGGTAGAAGTTCTCCAGGAGGCTGACGCAGGAGCTCTTTCCTCCACCAGAGGGCCCCACCAGCGCCGTCACCTGCCCCGGGCGCAGAGTGAACGACACGCCCTGAAACCACAGAGCAGGTGAACACCTGCCAACACCCGTCTGTCACCCGTCTGTCACCCGTCTGCCACCCGTCTGCCACCCGTCTGCCACCCGTCTGCCACCCGTCTGTCACCCGTCTGTCACCCGTCTGTCACCCTTTCTGAAACCTTTCAGGGCGGCAGGAGCTCAGTTGGTAGAGCGTTTGTCTAGTGATGCAGGGGTTGGCGGTTTGAATCCCGCTCTTGACGGGTTGACCGTGTGTGATCCCATCTCCCGCAGATGAGTTCTGCCGTTGTGTCCTTGGGCAAGACACTTAACCCCACCTCGCCCCCAGGGTCTGTGGACACTAGTAGCCCCCCCTGACAGAAGTGCATCAAGGCCTGTTGTGACGCGAGCCGTCCTCCTGTGGACCCACCACCCGCGGGAGGATTCATGAGGGCTGGTGCATTGTGTTCTGGGCAGCTGAACACTGCTTGGACTGCTGTGAGGCTTTTCCTCACATCTTCCAGTACAAGCTGTGGTCCTCAGAGAACTTCCAAAGCATCAGAGGATCTCATTATCCAAACATCAGTCAGCTGAAGGCGACAAAAGAATTTCCAAGGAATTAAATCCACCACGGAACACAGTGAAGACCGTCATCCTCAAGTGGAGAAAACATGGCACAACAGTGACATCACCAAGAACAGGACGTCTGGCCAAAACTGATAAGACGACGAGAAGAAACAGGGGAGTGCAGACTTTTATATCCAAAGTACGACAGGTGACAGGACCAGGTGAAGTGTTCGTGTCACTTCAGACTCATTTGTGTCTCATTTTAAGAGCTCAGGAAAAGGCATCGTCAGTTCAGGATGGGTGTGCGACAGGTGCGACAGGTGCATCGTCAGTTCAGGATGGGTGTGCGACAGGTGCGACAGGTGCATCGTCAGTTCAGGATGGGTGTGCGACAGGTGCGACAGGTGCATCGTCAGTTCAGGATGGGTGTGCGACAGGTGCGACAGATGCGGCGTCAGTTCAGGATGGGTGTGTGACAGGTGCGGCAGGTGCATCGTCAGTTCAGGATGGGTGTGCGACAGGTGCGACAGATGCGGCGTCAGTTCAGGATGGGTGTGCGACAGGTGCGACAGGTGCATTGTCAGTTCAGGATGGGTGTGTGACAGGTGCGACAGATGCTGCGTCAGTTCAGGATGGGTGTGCGACAGGTGCGACAGGTGCGGCGTCAGTTCAGGATGGGTGTGCGACAGGTGCGACAGGTGCATCGTCAGTTCAGGATGGGTGTGCGACAGGTGCGACAGATGCGGCGTCAGTTCAGGATGGGTGTGCGACAGGTGCGGCGTCAGTTCAGGATGGGTGTGCGACAGGTGCGACAGGTGCATCGTCAGTTCAGGATGGGTGTGCGACAGGTGCGACAGATGCGGCGTCAGTTCAGGATGGGTGTGCGACAGGTGCATTGTCAGTTCAGGATGGGTGTGTGACAGGTGCGACAGATGCTGCGTCAGTTCAGGATGGGTGTGCGACAGGTGCGACAGGTGCGGCGTCAGTTCAGGATGGGTGTGCGACAGGTGCGACAGGTGCGGCGTCAGTTCAGGATGGGTGTGCGACAGGTGCATCGTCAGTTCAGGATGGGTGTGCGACAGGTGCGACAGATGCGGCGTCAGTTCAGGATGGGTGTGCGACAGGTGCATTGTCAGTTCAGGATGGGTGTGTGACAGGTGTGACAGATGCTGCGTCAGTTCAGGATGGGTGTGCGACAGGTGCGACAGGTGCGGCGTCAGTTCAGGATGGGTGTGCGACAGGTGCGACAGGTGCGGCGTCAGTTCAGGATGGGTGTGTGACAGGTGCGGCAGGTGCATCGTCAGTTCAGGATGGGTGTGCGACAGGTGCGACAGATGCGGCGTCAGTTCAGGATGGGTGTGCGACAGGTGCGGCGTCAGTTCAGGATGGGTGTGCGACAGGTGCGACAGGTGCATCGTCAGTTCAGGATGGGTGTGCGACAGGTGCGACAGATGCGGCGTCAGTTCAGGATGGGTGTGCGACAGGTGCGGCGTCAGTTCAGGATGGGTGTGCGACAGGTGCGACAGGTGCATCGTCAGTTCAGGATGGGTGTGCGACAGGTGCGACAGATGCGGCGTCAGTTCAGGATGGGTGTGCGACAGGTGCATTGTCAGTTCAGGATGGGTGTGTGACAGGTGCGACAGATGCTGCGTCAGTTCAGGATGGGTGTGCGACAGGTGCGGCGTCAGTTCAGGATGGGTGTGCGACAGGTGCGACAGGTGCGGCGTCAGTTCAGGATGGGTGTGTGACAGGTGCGGCAGGTGCATCGTACCTTCAGGATGGGTGTGTGACAGGTGCGGCAGGTGCATCGTACCTTCAGGATGGGTGTGTGGGGTCTGCTGGGGTAGCTGAAGGTCACGTCTCTAAACTCCACGAGTCCAGAGCAGGTCTCCGGTTCTTCGGTTCCTCGTTCTGCAGAGTGCTCAGGCTCCCGGTCCAGATACTCAAAGACCTTCTCTGCAGCCCCCACGCCCTGCATCAGGCCGGTGTACACGGAGGATATACTCTGAGGGACAGGGGACAGTTTGAAACTCTCCTTTTCAGGACAAAAGAACGTCATTTTCAACTCAAACTAATAAAAGAGTTTCTTCAGTATTAACAAGCACATTTTTAAATGGAGTTAATGTGATTAACTGAAATTCAGGAGCAGGACCACGCCTCAACCACCTTCTCCTCCTCACCAGCGAATCACAGTTCACCATAACCACACCTCTAATTTCCCGGAGCCATTTATAGCCACTCATCCCTTCATTCCAGTTCGTCTCGGTTATCTCGACAGCTCAACCGCGTCAGCTCGCTCGAGCTGGGTTAACAACCCGTCACATTCAAACACCAACCTGCCTCACGTCTCCTCGTTCCTTCCAGTCCGCAATTCCTTACGCCGCGACGGATTTCTATTCAGGAATCCGCAGCCGGAGGATCTTCCATCGCATATCCGCGGCAATATCTCTGTGCTGGCGGCATATACGGAATAACCACATTGTCCCTCTCGTCGCCTCCTCCTCCTCGTGTAGGCGAGCGCGCAGCCTGGCGCAGCCCGGCTCTCGGCGCGCAGAGACCGGCTTTGGCAACCATGGCTTTCGGCACAGCGCGGCCCGGCCTCCAGCAGCCACAGCGTTCGGTACCGCCCAGCACCCGCCGTTCCCCTTCAGGCTGACACATCAAGACAGGACCTTCAACAGTTTAGATCAAGAATGTAACCCCGGCGCCCTGGAACGAGACGAACGAGCTTCCGGGTTCCCATCAAGTTTCCCGCGTGCAGCTGCAGACGTCGCCGCTCCCTCCTCTCCTCCACTACAGCCTCATAGCTCCCCCTGCTGGGGGCTAAGTAGTATCACCACCAGTGGCCAGTAAACGTATTCTGTCTACTGTGCAGTTTCACTTGAATTCTCTTGTATCATCTCAATCTGCTTTCAAGCAGGCCATCTCCCCCTGTGCCTGCTCTCTTCGTGTCTCATTCTTGTCCCCATCTCGCAGGCTGCACAATTCCCCATGCACATGCATCTTCTCCCCATCTCTCATTTCTCTCTTTTCAGTCATCATGAGCTAGATGGCTCTCGTGCCCTACCCACATTCGGCAGGGCCTCTAATCCATTTCCCGTCTTCTGCTCTATCCCTTCCCCCCCCTACCCCCCCCCCCCCTTTCCCCAACACCCAAATGTTTTATCTGTCGTTGCAGCCTACACAAGTCACCACGCCCATTCACACTATTTTCGTTCACACTCCGAAACGTCGTACAAATGTTTTTTGTTCGCTTAACTCCTCTCTGCACTGGCACACTGTCATCTCGTATTCAACCTCTCCTACCGACTCGCATCCGACCATTCTAACTCATGCAACTCATGCTAGCTCACACCATTCCATCACATGCTAGCTAAGCAGTCTCTACATCGTTTCTCTGCTATTCCAATATTCAGCACCCATCGACTCACGTCACTCACTCAATTTCAGCTCGTGCTGCTCACGCAATTTTGACGTACGCTAGCTGTCTTTACACCCGCTCGCCATCAATTCATATTCCGGCCCTTGCTGTTTCACGCTATTATAGCTCGGGCAGCTCACGTCATCCATTACAAGCGAGCTTAAGCCATCATAACCACGTGTCACACTATTCAGCTCCTCCCAGTTCCGCCCTCACCTGAGCTACACCATCTCGGCTCACCACCTCTTTCCCGATCGAGGATCCTACCATCGACGTCAGCTCATGACTTCACCATTCTATCCTATACGCATCCTCAGCGATGCTCTCGCCATCTAATCCTCATCTTCTCCTGCTCATGCTACATCATTGCATTCTTTCATCATTCTCAGCTCTCATGTCGCGACTACTATTACGGTCTCCAAATTCGACCGCTCTCATCTGTCCAGCATTCAACCCGTACCTGCCCTGTGAACATCCCCAATATGCACCTCCACCCTCAGGTCCTTAGCTTTCCACAGGTTCCAAGCCGACTGACGACTGGCCGATTGTCACAACGTTTCACCGGCTCTCATGACAGCATGATGACCGCCAGCTCATCCAGCTCTCACGACCGCATGACAGCTCGTCTGGGTCTCACGACCGCATGACAGCTCGCCTGGCTCCCACGACGGCTCGACAACTCGCCTGGCTCTCACGACGGCTCGACAACTCGCTTGGCTCTCACGACGGCTCGACAACTCGCCTGGCTCTCACGACGGCTCGACAACTCGCCTGGCTCTCACGACGGCTCGACAACTCGCCTGGCTCTCACGACGGCTCGACAACTCGCCTGGCTCTCACGACGGCTCGCTTGGCTCTCTCGATGGCTTTCACGACTGCTCGACAGCTCGCCTGGCTCTCACGACGGCACGACAGCTCGCCTGGCTCTCACGACGGCTCTCACGACGGCTCTCACGACGGCTCTCTCGACGGCTCTCTCGATGGCTCTCTCGATGGCTCGCCTGGCTCTCTTGACGGCTCACGACGGCTCGCCTGGCTCTCTTGACGGCTCTCACGACGGCTCGCCTGGCTCTCACTACGGCTCTCATGACTGCTCACTTGGCTCTCAGGACGGCTCTCACGA
The DNA here is from genome assembly GCA_036785185.1 of Paratrypauchen microcephalus. Lineage (NCBI taxonomy): Eukaryota > Metazoa > Chordata > Actinopteri > Gobiiformes > Gobiidae > Paratrypauchen > Paratrypauchen microcephalus. Next base: position 405,435 of record JAVJIX010000316.1, read on the forward strand.
CGGCTCACGACTGCTCGCTTGGCCTCATGACAAGTTCTCACGACGGCTCGCTCGGCTCTCACGTTGAGTCTTCCGACCCACAACGGGTCTTCTCCTCCACCTCTGTCCTGACCCACAACAGGTCTTCAGGTGTGTGTTCTGTGTGGAGTTTGCATGCATGGTCTGGGTCCGATCCCCGGGTTGCCTGGGCCCTTCTGTGTGGAGTTTGCATGTTCTCCCCGTGTCTGGGTGGGTTTCCTCCGGGCACTCCGGTTTGCCCCATCAACCCAAAACATGCACCATAGGTAAATCCTCCAGCTTAGGTCCTGACCAAGCCGAAGCAAGAAGATCATGGAGATGGTCCCCGGGCGCCCTAATGTGCTGCCCACTGCTCCTAATAACAGGATGGGTTAAATGCAGAACTGGAATTTCCCCACTGTGGGACTAATAAAGGCATAGCTTCCTTTCCTCCCAGCAGATCTTCCTCCCGTCAGGTCTCCCTCCCAACCCACAACGGGTCTCCCTCTCTCCTGACCCACAACGGGTCTCACTCCTTTCCGACCCACAACGGGTCTTTCTCTGCCTCGCTCTCCTGACCCATGACGGGTCTCCCTCCCTCCCGACCCACGACGGGTCTTTCTCTGCCTCTCTCTCGGCTAACGATAGGAGATCTTCCTCCCGTCAGGTCTCGCTCCCGACAGGTCCCCCCCCGACCCCCCTCCCCCCGACCCTCATCCCTCCGACTCGCATCCCTCCGACCCTCATCCCTCACCTATCCAACCCTCAACATTCGAGCGTGGCTTTCTTCACCTACAGGTTCCTATGCTTGCCATCCGAACCCATGCTGAAGGACGCACATCAGCATTATCATGGTCACGTCCGTCAACCATCTGCGCTGGCGCGAGTGACCCCACTCCAGCAAAGGTCCAACTCCTCAGTCAGGGGAGAAGACCCTCCACGTCACGGTTTCTCTACATCACTCCTGACTCATTCGCCATACGGCACCTTCACGACGCAGCTCCAGTTTCTCCAGTGTTCAATCCCAATCTTCGGCAGTAGTTGGATTCTGCATTGCTTCCAGAGCCCTCGAATCGCACAATTAGCCTTCAGCTTCATCGGAACTTCGTCCTACTTTTCCACCATTTTTTGGGGGGTCTGATTAATCCAGGCATTCCCATTCATTCTAACAATAATAAATCAGTCAACACCACCTTCATCAGCTTCCCCTCTGCTCATCTGACGTCACCATCATCTGCAATTTCAGCACCCTCTCACGCCACTCCAGGAATGTCTGCGTCTCCACCGTCCAGGCTTGCCATCCATCCATCCATCCATCTTCTGCTTTTCCATTTCTGGGTCACGGGGACAGCAAATCTGCTGCCCAGAACACTATGCACCGGCCCCCATGAATCCTCCCGCGGGAGTAGGTCCAGGCTTACCTATCAGGGATAAATCTCATATACAAGCTGATTTCTGGTGAAGACTGACAGTCTCATCTTCATGTTCCTGGGCCTGATTAAAGGACTGCAAAAAAAACTGAACCTCGCCTTCCTCTGAAACGCCTACCACTTATTTCGGACCTTCTCTACCGTTGCACTCTCACTCTGCGCTCCGGCAACCTCTCGCCTTTCACGGACCTCTTCTGGCGTAACACCCCATCCATTCTCCATTCATTTATTTCGCATCAGCGCCACTATGTCCACGGCCAGGGCAGATGTACCCGACCGGAAAAATTCGAACCCTTGGTTGTCGGGTCTCCAGCACCTACCTCGTGTACGATCGTCACGACCTCAACGATCTCCTCCAGACCCATTCCACTTTATGCTCTTTCAAAAAAAACTTTTGGGGGTCCCGTTCCGCTGGGCCAATCGAAGATTGAGACGGAGCCCCCACCCACTGTCTCAACCCAGCCATCACCACCTATTCACTCAGACATCCACTATCATTCAATAATAAACATCTTCACTGCATTATGTTGATGGCGTGGTCCTAGCTAGTGAATATGTTTATTTTGTTTCCCCACAGATTCGATTATAAAAGCAGCACGTGACATGAGACTGTGCTGTCTGCGGATTTCTATTTCTCATCAACCCGGAAGTAAAGACCGGAAGGCCAGATGTCCGGCATCCGGCATCCGGTGTCAGGCGTGAAGCGTCAAGCGTCAGGCGTCAGGTGTCCGGCACTTCTCAAAATCACCAACGACCTCCTGTTAGCTTCTGATTCCGGTTTACTTTCTATCCTCATCCTCCTCGATCTGACAGCAGCTTTTGACACAATCTCCCACAACATCCTCATTCACAGACTTCAGTCCATTGGTATTTCCCACATTCCTCTCTCCTGGTTCATTTCATATCTCTCTGATCGCAGTCAATTCATCCAATTCAAATCTTGCAAATCCAACACTTTCCCTGTCACTGCTGGTGTTCCCCAAGGCTCTGTCTTAGGTCCCCTTCTTTTGATCATTTACATCCTTCCACTTGGCTTTCTGTTCCGTAAACACAACATTCTTTTTCACTGTTACGCGGATGACACCAGCTCTACATTTCTACCAAACCTTCCTCATCTCTCCCTCCAACCTCTCTTACCCTCGGTCTACAAGAAATCCACTCCTGGTTCTCCTCCAACTTTCTCAAACTTAACAGCTCTAAAACTGAAGTCCTCCTAGTAGGCACCCCCTCCACTATCTCCAAATCCAGCAGTTTCTCTATATCTATCCATGATTCCACTGTCCTTCCTTCCCCTCAGATCAAGAGTCTGGGTGTCATCCTTGACAGCACACTTTCTTTTCAATCCCATATTAATAACATCACCCGCTCCGCCTACTTTCACCTCCGCAATATCTCTCGTCTCCGCCCCTCTCTCACTCCTCACACCACTGCCATACTCGTACACAGCCTTGTTACTTCCCGGATTGACTATTGCAACTCCCTCCTCTTTGGTCTCCCCAATAAATCCCTCCAGAAACTGCAGCTTCTCCAAAATTCCGCTGCCCGCATCATCACCAGGACCCCCTCCTCCCACCACATCACCCCCATCCTCCAACAACTACACTGGCTTCCCATAAAACAAAGAATTCACTTTAAAATTCTCCTAACCACATTCAAAGCAATCCATAACCTGGCCCCACCTTACATCACTGACCTCCTCCACATCTCCATTCCTTCTCGCTCCCTCCGCTCCTCCTCCTCTCTCCAGCTCTCTGTCCCCTCTGCTCGTCTCATCACCATGGGGGGCAGAGCCTTCAGCCGCTCTGCTCCCCTGCTCTGGAACTCTCTCCCTCCTGACCTCCGCAATATTGACTCTCTTCCCATTTTCAAATCCAGACTCAAAACACACCTGTTCAGACAATCCTACACCACATAACAGTCACTTTCACCATCTTCCAGTTTTTGTATTTGTATTTTATTATCTTTGTATTTTAAGTATTTTTATGTTTTAACTTTGTTTTGTACAGTGTCCTTGGGTGTCTTGAAAGGCGCTTTTAAATAAAATGTATTATTATTATTATTATTATCATCCGGTGTCAGGCGATAGGTGTCAGGCGATAGGTGTCAGGTGTCTGGTGTCAGGCGTCAGGTTTCCGTTGTCTGGCGTCTGGCGTCAGGTTTCCGGTGTCAGGCGTCTGGCGTCAGGTTTCCGTTGTCAGGCGTCTGGCGTCAGGTTTCCGTTGTCAGGCGTCTGGCGTCAGGTTTCCGTTGTCAGGCGTCTGGCGTCAGGTTTCCGTTGTCAGGCGTCTGGCGTCAGGTTTCCGGTGTCAGGCGTCTGGCGTCAGGTTTCCGGTGTCAGGCATCTGGCGTCAGGCGTCTGGCGTCAGGCGTCTGGCGTCAGGTTTCCGTTGTCAGGTGTCAGGCGTCAGGTTTCCGGTGTCAGGTGTCAGGCGTCAGGCATCGGGCGTCAGGGGTCAGGTTTCCGGTGTCAGGTGTCAGGCGTCAGGGGTCAGGCGTCAGGGGTCAGGCGTCAGGGGTCAGGCGTCAGGGGTCAGGCGTCAGGGGTCAGGCGTCAGGGGTCAGGCGTCAGGCGTCTGGCGTCAGGTGTCAGGCGTCAGGTTTCCGGTGTCAGGCGTCTGGCGTCAGGTTTCCGGTGTCAGGTGTCAGGCGTCTGGCGTCAGGTTTCCGTTGTCAGGTGTCAGGCGTCAGGTTTCCGGTGTCAGGCGTCTGGCGTCAGGTTTCCGGTGTCAGGTGTCAGGCGTCAGGCATCGGGCGTCAGGGGTCAGGTTTCCGGTGTCAGGTGTCAGGCGTCAGGGGTCAGGCGTCAGGCGTCAGGGGTCAGGCGTCAGGGGTCAGGCGTCAGGGGTCAGGCGTCAGGGGTCAGGCGTCAGGTTTCCGGTGTCAGGGGTCAGGTGGGCGGGGAAGGTTCTGATTGGACAAGGACACGAACGGATTTACGTCGAGCAGAAGAAAACACTTCAGCGACCGGCTTTTCATCGTCTCGGTTTGTCGTTACGCCGCGGACACAAACGTGATACAAACTTTTTCCGCAGTCGTTCCAATGATAACGGAGCCGGATCAGAAGGACGACCCGACGAGCACGAGCCGAACGACCGGGATTATCTTTAAGAAGAATAAACATTTACAGGATCGAGGAATAAATGAAGTCGGTTTTAAAATCGGAATAAACCGCCCACTTACTTCGGAATTAAGTTTAATTCTGAATAATCATTTTCATCAGGAACTCAGTGTTTACGTGGTCTTTTTAAAACATTCAGAATTGACAGATTTTTCTGGGGAGTTAAATCTCTGGTGTAAACGTGTCCTCACCTCCAGACACTCCCCGAGCTGTAGCATGTAGATGAAGAAGGAGATGAGCGCTCCAGACGAGAGCTGCTCTGAGATCACTAGGTGTCCTCCGTAACACAGGACGGCGAGCTCCAACGCCACCTCGGACAGCTGAGGGAGAGAGAGCACTTTAACACAGATGCCCTCACGTCCTGCATCGCTCAGATGGTGCTCCTCAGATGTTTCTCCTCCTTCTGTTTGGGATCAGCTCCACAAACTCGTCTCATGAATCTTCTGGTTTAAAGTTTTCTGCCTGAAACACTCATGACTTCTATTGGAATTTTGATGGCAGGACATCTGGATTGACCTGGGGGATGTTTTCTGACCCATCTCTAATTGGAGCCGAGCGGATAAAGAGTCATTTTACATGATAGGGGGGCTGCTGCAGACTAGGAAGGAGGTCTACATCAGAAGGAGAAACACATACTGAACTGTACCATCACAATCTGTGGAAACCCCCCCTGGCACTCGGATAACATCGCGGATAAATGGATGTGGAACTGTGTGGAACAGCGGCTCAGTCCGCATTCATACGTGCCGGGGGGAGGACTGCGAGTCGCACAGCCCTGCAGGAAGGTGGGGGCCTGGCAGAAACCAGGGTTCTGGCAAATTGTCTGTTCGCCTGGGCTCTAAAAATGTATCGATTATGTTAAATTTGAAAATGTGATTCAACTGGACTCTTTTGTTTTGACTGAACCTTCTGCACAAACATGTCCAAGATCAACAGCTGCGGCCTTATCACAGCACTCTACAAAACAAAAGACATTCCACATTCGGCTCACACTGATGTTTTATGTAAACACTGCCCTGTCTATTTAGTAATGTTTGCCTCTGCTTCAGTTTTCAATCAATTTCATCTGGCCTGCTCCCTTTCCCACCCGCCAGTCTGTCACCAACGAAAAAAATGCTGTGTGTTTTACCTGTCCAATTGATTTTGTCGTATATATATATATATATATATATTGTCATTGATTGTGCTGTATCTTTTTTCCACTCTGTTGTAACCAAGTTGGCCAGGTCAGATCTTGATTTGGGACAAAATCGAGTTGATGGAGCCGAATCATGGCCATGTTCACTTCCTGTTAATGTTGGCAAGCGAGTTGGCGAGCGAGTTGGCGAGCGAGTTGGCGAGCGCGTTGGCGAGCGCGTTGGCGAGCGCGTTGGCGAGCGCGTTGGCGAGCGCGTTGGCGAGCGAGTTGGCGAGCGCGTTGGCGAGCGCGTTGGCGATGTGCACAGATGTGTGGCGGATACTCACACAGCTGGACCACATGTAGAGGGCGTAGGCCAGAGCCTGCCTCCGGTTCAGCCTGAAGACCTGCAGGAGTTTGCCGGAGTATGATTCCGCCTCGCCTTGCTCATTGGCAAAGCTCCGCACCGTCCTCATGGCGGAGATCGTCTCCTCGGCGACGAGGTTCGCCTCGGCCAGAGTCGACTGCACCTCTTTGGACAGAGTCTGAGGGCCACACATGACACAGGGAATAATGAGTACCTCGTAGTAAACCCTGCAGAGGCAGTCTGAATCCGGTCTGAACCCGGTCTGAACCCGGTCTGAGTACCTTGTAGTAGTCCCCGTAGAGCTCGGACACCAGGCCGATGAAGGGCAACCCCATGAGGGACACGAGGGACAGTCTCCAGCTCAGCCTGAACATGAACACACTGAAGCCTGCGGCCTTCACCACACTGCGAAGAAGAATGTTCAGATTCTGAGACACCAGGTCACTGACCTGAGTCACGTCTGCGGAGAGGCGAGACAGCAGATCTCCTACAGAGAGAGAGAGAGAGAGACACCAGGTCACTGACCTGAGTCACGTCTACGGAGAGGCGAGACTCAAGTCTCCTACAGAGAGAGTTTTTAAGCAGGTGAGGCCGTTTAAGATCTCCAGGCCAGTCCTGCAGTACCCCGCTCCTCCACTGGGTCGCTCCTACTGGACCTCTTGTCTACAAGTTCACACCTGTCACGCCGCACCTATCGGACGGCCTCAAAGAAATTCTGGCAGTCTGGCGCCTCAAGAGGGGGAAGCAGTGCTTCACCAACACCGTTTACAGTGCGGGCGGAGAGCTGTTGACCTTGACTGGAGATGTTATCGGACGGTGGAAGGAATACTTTGAGGATCTCCTTAATCCTACGTCTTCCGAGGAGGAAGCAGAGGCTGGGGACTCTGAGGTGGACTCATTCATCACCGTGGCTGAAGTCACTGAGGTGGTTGGAAAGCTCCTCGGTGGCAAGGCCCCGGGGGTGGATGAGATCCGTCCTGAGTATCTCAAGTCGCTGGATGTTGTAGGGCTGTCTTGGCTGACACGTCTCTGCAACATCGCGTGGGCTAACAGCTAAGGGCTGTTCGGTCCCTGTATGACCGGAGCAGGAGCTGTGTTCACATTGCCGGTAGTAAGTCGGACCTGTTTCCGGTGCATGTTAGACTCCAGGGCTGCCATTTGTCACCGGTTTTGTTTTCATGGACAGAATTTCTAAACTCAGTAGTAGCAGTTGTATTTGCAGTACCTGTGTGGTTCTGGTCAAAGAAGCCAATCTCCTGCTTCATGAGGGTTCTGAACAGATGGTTCCTCAGACGAAGGTTCAACCGAGCGAAGACCAGAGTGAAGACTCCTCCCCTCACCCCCATCGCCAAAGAACTGAAACACAGACACACGTTTAAACAAAGGCTGAAGGAGACCGTCTCCAGACCCCAGACTCTGGAGGACAAACAGGACACATCCTGCGGCTCCCAGATCCTGTTTGAGATTTCAAACTTTTTACAGACAAAAGTGGAATAAACGATAATTCCAGATCAGGAAGGTTTTTCAGGAAGGTTTTTATTGCCATATGAGTGAACAGGTTCACAACATTAGCAACTTGCTTCGATACCTAGAGCGGACAGACACTCCGAGCACCAGGGCTGCCATTCGCGGCGCCAACTTGGTTGCAGAGTAGAAAAAAGATGCAGTACAATCAGTGACAATTTAACAACATGTAATGACAGAAAAACAATTGGAGATATAACATAAGGTGATCTTTTTTGTTGGTTACATAAGGAAGGATGTGGGGGGGGGGGGGGTCAGATTGGAAATCGATGAAATTGACTGAACTGAGAGCAGAGGTCAGACCTTTCTAAAGACAGGGAATTTCTACTATATTTCTAGTTCCAGTGACAGTGTAAGAGTGTGTGCCATGTTTATGTAGAGTCCAGATAACAAACCACAGTTCGTGGCCTTAGAAGTGTTGATGCAGGGAGGCGAAGTCAAAACACAGATAACCATTGGAGCCACAGATTTTCACAGGAGACATAATAATCTAGGGGGGTTAATTTAGCATGATGAAATACATTTTTAGGCTACGTTCACACTGCAGGGCTTAATGCTCAATTCCGATTTTTTTGTGAAATCCGATTTTTTTGCGAGGCCGTTCACATTTCCAGTTAAATGCGAATTGTATGTGATCTCCAGTGTGAACGCTAAACTCCCCAAAAGTGTCCCGCATGCACCTTGGAGGACACGATGACGTCACTCGCAGTGAACGCGCTCAATGTTTACGGAAGTAGCCTAAAGTTGCTTTCGTACCGGAGCCAAAACATGTACAGCTTATTTGTTTTAAGGAGGAGACGGAGAAGGACGAGGTTTTTGGCCACGGCGTTTTGTGGGGCAGCGGCAGCAACGTCTGCAGAAAGGAACATGTGGGTGCGGAGTCACAGGCAGGAGGGGTGGGATTGCTACGCGCTTCGCCGCTTCACTAATACGAGTTTATATACTATTTTCACATGACGAGAAGAACGTTTGTGCACATTTGTGAACGCCTACTTGTACCACTCTCACTGGAGGAAACACACTCAGGTCGGATGAACGCGACCTGGGCGTTCAGACTGAAGTCGCATGTCAAAAGATCGGATATGTATCGGATTTAGGAGCACATATCCAAGTGGCCTGGGTCGTATTTGAAAAAATCGGATCTGTGTCGTTCACACTGTCATTAGAAGATCAGATACAGGTCGCATAGAGGCAAAAAAATCGGATTTGGGTCGTTTCAGGCTGCAGTGTGAACGTAGCCTTAGAGACCCAGGTAAATAATTTAGACTGGGCTCGAGTTGTGCCAGACCCCCATCTTCATATCGCCATGAAGATTCATGAGAGATCTCATTAGTTCCTCTTGGCGCACAGACTGCGCTGCGTTGGCTTTACACAGTTCTGTCACCATCCCCGTGATGATATCCAAACGTCGAGATGTTTCCTTCGGTTGAAACCCTTCCAAAAGGACCTCAACCTGTCCCACTTTCTGATGTAATCCTTTCACGAGATCTCCAACGGCTTCACAGTGGCTCAAAATTGCTGCAGACGCTTAGGGGATTCTTTACAAGCTGCCAGTTTACAAATTATGCGATAGATCATGGACAATCCCAGGCCAATCAACAGATGTCCAGCTATCAGAAATCCAAATACGTAAATATCCTCCACATCCTCCAGGTACATTGGTGCCAAACATACGACTTGCCACGCACGATACGAGTCCCTCGCATATCCAGCAGCAAAAGCACCATCCAGACACACCGCTTCTCCCGGAGCGGCACTCCTCCGTGAAAAAAAAGAGTATCAATAGCGCTGAGGGTCCAGCTGATCACATCCATCTTTTTGGAATTTGGAAAATCTGCTCCAAAAAGCGAGAAAATGACGAAAACAAGAGAGGCACGCAGACAGCAGAGCAATAGATAAGAGAGGAAAAAGACAGACGTCTGCTCGCTCTCAGGGTCAGAACAGATAAACTTGTGAGCTACAGTCTGAGGCGATTACCTGGCGACGGCGAGCACGGCGAGGATCAGCACGGCTCTGGAGAAGCGCTCCATGGGCTGATGATGCACGATGTCGTCAATGGCAACGCCGTAAAAGAACGGGATGAACGCCTCACCTGAGAAAACACCGAACCAGGACTGAACAAGGACTAAACCAGGACTAAACCTGGACTAAACCTGGACTAAGCCAGAACTAACCCTGGACTAAACCAGGACTAAACCGGGACTAAACCAGGACTGAACCGGGACTAAACCGGGACTGAACCAGGACTGAACCGGGACTGAACCAGGACTAAACCAGGACTAAACCAGGACTAAACCAGGACTGAACCGGGACTAAACCAGGACTGAACCGGGACTAAACCAGGACTAAACCAGGACTAAACCGGGACTGAACCGGGACTGAACCGGGACTAAACCAGGACTAAACCAGGACTAAACCACGACTAAACCAGGACTAAACCAGGACTAAACCAGGACTAAACCAGGACTGAACCAGGACTAAACCAGGACTGAACAAGGACTGAACAAGGACTAAACCAGGACTAAACCAGGACTAAACCAGGACTAAACCAGGACTAAACCAGGACTAAACCACGACTAAACCTGGACTAAACCTGGACTGAACCAGGACTGAACCAGGACTAAACCAGGTCTAAACCTGGACTAAACCTGGACTAAACCGGGACTGAACCAGGACTAAACCAGAACTAAACCAGAACTAAACCTGGACTAAACCAGGACTGAACCAGGACTAAACCAGGACTAAACCTGGACTAAACCAGGACTGAACCAGGACTGAACCAGGACTGAACCAGGACTAAACCTGGCCTAAACCTGGATTAAACCTGGACTAAACCTGGACTAAACCTGGACTAAACCAGGTCTAAACCAGGTCTAAACCTGGACTAAACCTGGACTGAACCAGGACTAAACCTGGACTAAACCTGGACTAAACCTGGACTAAACCTGGACTGAACCAGGTCTAAACCTGGACTAAACCTGGACTAAACCTGGACTGAACCAGGACTAAACCAGGTCTAAACCAGGACTGAACCAGGACTGAACCAGGACTAAACCAGGTCTAAACCAGGACTAAACCAGGTCTAAACCAGGACTGAACCAGGACTGAACCAGGACTAAACCAGGACTAAACCAGGACTGAACCAGGACTAAACCAGGTCTAAACCAGGACTAAACCAGGACTAAACCATGTCTGAACCAGGACTAAACCAGGTCTAAACCAGGACTAAACCATGTCTGAACCAGGACTAAACCAGGACTGAACCAGGACTCACAGACTGCAGAGATGAGGAGGAAGAGCGTTGCGACTGTCAGGAGTCCAGAGTCCTTTTTGCAGTAGCTCAGGAGTCGTCCCAGTGTGGCCCCAGAGTTTGGCCCCTCAGGTTCCTCTTTGGCCCCAGAGTTTGGCCCCTCAGGTTCCTCTTTGGCCCCAGGTCTGGACTGGTCCTGGTCTTGGTCCTGTGACGGGTCCAGCAGCTGCTCAGCGTCTTCAGACGAGGGAGGAGCCTGTGAGGAGGAAACATCTAACCAGGTTCTGATGTTCTGATGTTCCTCCACAAACACCTGGAGTCTCATGTTTGAGGAACTCTTTATTATTCGTCTGGAACATCTCCAAAGCTCCAAACGCTCTGTTCCACCTCGTGATGTCATCAAGTGAACAGTGAACTTTTACCTTTAGTTCAGTCGAGATCGACGACTCTGGGACTGAACCAGGTCTAAACCAGGACCGAACCAGGTCTAAACCAGGTCTAAACCAGGACCGAACCAGGTCTAAACCAGGTCTAAACCAGGTCTAAACCAGGTCTAAACTAGGACTAAACCAGGACTGAACCAGGTCTAAACTAGGACTAAACCAGGACCGAACCAGGTCTAAACCAGGTCTAAACCAGGACCGAACCAGGTCTAAACCAGGTCTAAACCAGGACCGAACCAGGTCTAAACCAGGACTAAACCAGGACCGAACCAGGTCTAAACCAGGTCTAAACCAGGTCTAAACCAGGACTAAACCAGGACCGAACCAGGACTAAACCAGGACCGAACCAGGTCTAAACCAGGACTAAACCAGGACCGAACCAGGTCTAAACCAGGTCTAAACCAGGTCTAAACCAGGACTGAACCAGGACCGAACCAGGACTAAACCAGGACCGAACCAGGACTAAACCAGGACCGGACCGAACCAGGACTAAACCAGGACCGAACCAGGTCTAAACTAGGACTAAACCAGGACTAAACCAGATCTAAACTAGGACTAAACCAGGTCTAAACCAGGACTAAACCAGGTCTAAACCAGGACTAAACCAGGTCTAAACCAGGACTAAACCAGGTCTAAACCAGGTCTAAACGAGGTCTAAATCAGGACTAAACCAGGTCTAAACGGGGACTAAACCAGGTCTAAACCAGGTCTAAACCAGGTCTAAACCAGGACTGAACCAGGTCTAAACTAGGACTAAACCAGGACTGAACCAGGTCTAAACTAGGACTAAACCAGGACTAAACCAGGACCGAACCAGGTCTAAACCAGGACTAAACCAGGACCGAACCAGGTCTAAACCAGGTCTAAACCAGGTCTAAACCAGGACTAAACCAGGACCGAACCAGGACTAAACCAGGACCGAACCAGGTCTAAACCAGGACTAAACCAGGACCGAACCAGGTCTAAACCAGGTCTAAACCAGGTCTAAACCAGGACTAAACCAGGACCGAACCAGGACTAAACCAGGACCGAACCAGGTCTAAACCAGGACCGGACCGAACCAGGACTAAACCAGGACCGAACCAGGTCTAAACTAGGACTAAACCAGGACTAAACCAGATCTAAACTAGGACTAAACCAGGTCTAAACCAGGACTAAACCAGGTCTAAACCAGGACTAAACCAGGTCTAAACCAGGTCTAAACGGGGACTAAATCAGGACTAAACCAGGTCTAAACGAGGTCTAAATCAGGACTAAACCAGGTCTAAACGGGGACTAAACCAGGACTAAACCAGGACTAAACTAGGACTAATCCAGGACTAAACTAGGACTAAACTAGGTCTAAACCAGGACTAAACCAGGCCTAAATTTCTTGACTCCTTCACATCCAAAAGTGACAACATCCGCTCCTCTTTCTCACTCTTAAACTACGCAGCAGGAGGTCGAGAAAATAATCCAAAAGTCCAAACCCTCCACCTGCTCCCTGGATCCCCTTCCCTCCCCTCTGCTCAAAACCCAGAATACATCAATTTCCCCACTTATCACAGAAATCATTCATCTCTCTCTCCAGACTGGTCAGATTCCACCCTCCCTCAAAACTGCTCTCATCAAACCCCTCCTCAAAAAACCCACCCTAGATCCCACAGTTCTATCAAACTACAGACCCATTTCAAACCTGCCATTCATTTCCAAAATCCTAGAAAAAACTGTTTCTGCTCGTCTTCACAACCACCTCAAATCATTCAGCCTTTACGAAAAATTCCAGTCTGGTTTTCGTCCATCCCATAGCACTGAGACAGCCCTCATGAGAGTCACCAATGACCTCATGATGGCCTCAGACTCCGGTTTCACATCCCTTCTCATCCTTCTCGACCTCTCTGCTGCGTTTGACACAGTCGACCACCACATCCTCCTCCACCGTCTTCAACATTACATCGGTCTCTCTGGCACTGTCCTCCACTGGTTTCACCCCTACCTCACTGAACGCACCCAGTGTGTAGCCCTGGGGGGAGCTAAATCACCATCCCACACTGTCACTTGTGGGGTCCCCCAGGGCTCCGTACTCGGCCCAACCCTGTTCACTATTTACATGCTCCCCCTCAGTTGTGTCATCGGCAAGCATGGGGTTCAATACCACTGCTATGCCCATGACACACAACTGTACATCCAGGTCACTCCATCCTGCACCCCCTCCGCTTCTGTCACCCGCCTCAGTTCCTGCCTGGAGGAGATAAAGGCATGGATGAGCCAAAACTTCCTGCAGCTGAACAGTCTCAAAACTGAAGCCATTCAGATTGGCACCCCACATCAACTCCGTTCCTCCCCCATCACCTCTGTTTCATTTGCTGGCTACATCATTTCCCTCTCTCCCTCAGTAACCAACCTGGGGGTCAAAATTGACCCTCACCTCCGTATCGAATACAAGATCCTCCTGCACACCCATCACTGTCTGCACGGTGCGGCCCCCACCTACCTCACCGAACTACTCACACCTCAGACCTCTACCAGGACCCGGTCAGCCCAGCAGCACCGTCTGATTCCACCCAGGACACGGCTAAAGACCATGGGTGACAGGGCCTTTCAAGCCGCAGCTCCCCGTCTGTGGAATACCCTTCCCGACCACCTTAGGGCCCCACAGTCGGTGGATGCTTTTAAAAGTACACTAAAGACTCACTTGTTCACAAGAGCCTATGGCTAATTGGCCCCAGAATATGTTGTGTTTTTATCTTGCTGTTTGTTTTTATTCTGTGTTTTTACCCTGTTTTTAAATGCTCTGTGGCACTTTGAGATTGTTTTTCAATGTAAAGTGCTTTATAAATAAAATCTATTATAACAACAACAACAACTACTACAACTACTACTACTACTACTACTACTACTACTACTACTACTACTACTACTACTACTACTACTACTACTACTACTACTACTACTATTATTATTATTATTATTATTATTATTATTATTATTATTATTATTATTATTATTATTATTATTATTACTAAACCAGGACTAAACCAGGACTAAACCAGGACTAAACCAATACTTCCTGTATCACCACATGATGACATCACAAGGTGGAACAGAGCGTTTTCAGAGAGAAGAACTCATGTTAAATCGGTTTAATTTGACGATTGAAATCCTCCTCTGCTGCTCCTCCTCCCTCTGCTCCTCCTCCTCTGCTGCTCCTCCTCTGCTCCTCCTCCCTCTGCTCCTCCTCTGCTCCTCCCTCTGCTCCTCCTCCTCTGCTCCTCCTCCTCTGCTCCTCCTCCTCCTCCTCCCTCTGCTCCTCCTCTGCTCCTCCTCTGCTCCTCCTCCGCTCCTCCTCTGCTCCTCCTCCCTCTGCTCCTCCTCCCTCTGCTCCTCCTCCCTCTGCTCCTCCTCTGCTCCTCCTCCTCTGCTCCTCCTCCCTCTGCTCCTCCTCTGCTCCTCCTCTGCTCCTCCTCTGCTCCTCCTCTGCTCCTCCTCCTCTGCTCCTCCTCCGTCTCTCACCGTGTCTGTGGCGTTCCCCAGGAGCCTCCAGGCCGCCGCCGTCCCCCCGGAGGAGGCGCAGGTCCAGATGATTAGACTCATCTCCCAGCCCTGGTTCTTCAGGAGGTCCACCTCGGTCAGAACCAGCAGAACCGCCACGGCCGCCGTCCCCATCACCATGGCGACGAAGAGCGCCGCCGGAGCGGCTCTGGAGACTCTCCGAGGGCCGTCCCGACGGTTCAACGCCACACCCACCACAGCGCCGAGCAGCAGCGCCGAGCGGAGCCACGAGCACGCCGCCAACCCTGAGGAACGCCAGAGCACAGGGTCAGAGCTCCTCCTCCTGCTCCAGGGTCAGAGGTCCTCCTCCTCGAGGAGCAGGAGGAGGAGCAGGAGGAGGACGCCACACCCACCACAGCGCCGAGCAGCAGCGCCGAGCGGAGCCACGAGCACGCCGCCAACCCTGAGGAACGCCGGAGCACAGGGTCAGAGCTCCTCCTCCTGCTCCAGGGTCAGAGGTCCTCCTCCTCCTCCTCAAGGGTCAGAGGTCCTCCTCCTGCAGAGTCAGAGGTCCTCCTCCTCCTCGAAGGTCAGAGGTCCTCCTCCTGCTCGAGGGTCAGAGGTTCTCCTCCTGCAGAGTCAGAGGTCCTCCTCCTCCTCGAAGGTCAGAGGTCCTCCTCCTCCTCGAGGGTCAGAGGTCCTCCTCCTCCTCGAGGGTCAGAGGTCCTCCTCCTCCTCGAAGGTCAGAGGTCCTCCTCCTCCTCGAGGGTCAGAGGTCCTCCTCCTGCTCCAGGGTCAGAGGTCCTCCTCCTCCTCGAAGGTCAGAGGTCCTCCTCCTCCTCCTCAAGGGTCAGAGGTCCTCCTCCTCCTCCTCAAGGGTCAGAGGTCCTCCTCCTCCTCCTCAAGGGTCAGAGGTCCTCCTCCTCCTCCTCAAGGGTCAGAGGTCCTCCTCCTGCAGAGTCAGAGGTCCTCCTCCTCCTCGAAGGTCAGAGGTCCTCCTCCTGCTCGAGGGTCAGAGGTCCTCCTCCTGCAGAGTCAGAGGTCCTCCTCCTCCTGCAGAGTCAGAGGTCCTCCTCCTCCTCGAAGGTCAGAGGTCCTCCTCCTCCTCGAGGGTCAGAGGTCCTCCTCCTCCTCGAAGGTCAGAGGTCCTCCTCCTCCTCGAAGGTCAGAGGTCCTCCTCCTCCTCGAGGGTCAGAGGTCCTCCTCCTCCTCCTCAAGGGTCAGAGGTCCTCCTCCTCCTCCTCAAGGGTCAGAGGTCCTCCTCCTCCTCCTCAAGGGTCAGAGGTCCTCCTCCTCCTCCTCAAGGGTCAGAGGTCCTCCTCCTGCAGAGTCAGAGGTCCTCCTCCTCCTCGAAGGTCAGAGGTCCTCCTCCTGCTTGAGGGTCAGAGGTCCTCCTCCTCCTCGAAGGTCAGAGGTCCTCCTCCTGCTCGAGGGTCAGAGGTCCTCCTCCTCCTCGAAGGTCAGAGGTCCTCCTCCTGCTCGAGGGTCAGAGGTCCTCCTCCTCCAGGGTCAGAGGTCCTCCTCCTCCTGCTCCAGGGTCAGAGGTCCTCCTCCTCCTGCTCCAGGGTCAGAGGTCCTCCTCCTCCTGCTCGAGGGTCAGAGGTCCTCCTCCTGCTCGAGGGTCAGAGGTCCTCCTCCTGCTCGAGGGTCAGAGGTCCTCCTCCTGCAGAGTCAGAGGTCCTCCTCCTGCAGAGTCAGAGGTCCTCCTCCTCCTCGAAGGTCAGAGGTCCTCCTCCTCCTCGAAGGTCAGAGGTCCTCCTCCTGCTCGAGGGTCAGAGGTCCTCCTCCTGTAGAGTCAGAGGTCCTCCTCCTCCTCCTCCTCCTCGAGGGTCAGAGGTCCTCCTCCTGTAGAGTCAGAGGTCCTCCTCCTCCTCGAAGGTCAGAGGTCCTCCTCCTGCTCGACGGTCAGAGGGCCTCCTCCAGGGTCAGAGGTCCTCCTCCTCCTCCTCGAGGGTCAGAGGGCCTCCTCCAGGGTCAGAGGTCCTCCTCCTCCTCCTCGAGGGTCAGAGGTCCTCCTCCAGGGTCAGAGGTCCTCCTCCTCCTCCTCGAGGGTCAGAGGTCCTCCTCCAGGGTCAGAGGTCCTCCTCCTCCTCCTCGAGGGTCAGAGGTCCTCCTCCAGGGTCAGAGGTCCTCCTCCTCCAGGGTCAGAGGGCCACACATTTTCTAGTCCTGGTTCAGTCCTGGTCTAGTCCTGGTCTAGTCCTGGTTTAGTCCTGGTTTAGTCCTGGTTTAGTCCTGGTTTAGTCCTGGTTTAGTCCTGGTTCAGTCCTGGTTCAGTCCTGGTCTAGTCCTGGTCTAGTCCTGGTTTAGTCCTGGTTTAGTCCTGGTTTAGTCCTGGTTTAGTCCTGCGTCGCTGCTCTGTCTGGAATGTTCCGCAGTACGACATTAAACAGACGTTAGACTCACCCAGGAGCAGAGCCGACACCTCCTCAGAGCTGAAGCCTCGTGTGAGGAGCGCCGAGGAGACGAGAAGGTCCAGGAGCACGAAGAGGACAGAGGCGCCCGTGACGACGACGCGGGATGCCATCGCACCAACTCTTCTTCCACAAAGTCTAAACCAGGACTAAACCAGGACTAAACCAGGACTAAACCAGGACTAAACCAGGACTAAACCAGGACTGAACCAGGACTGAACCAGGACTGAACCAGGACTGAACCAGGACTGAACCAGGACTAAAGCAGGACTGAACCAGGACTGAGAGCTCAAAGTTCAGGCAGATCCTCCTGAAGAGTCTGGGATTCAGGTTCTTCAGGTTCTTCAGGTTCTTCTCTGAGAAGTTTGGCCCGTTTGTGTTTGTGGAGATGTCCCAGGTTTGGCCTTTATTAGATGTTCTAATAAATAAAACCTGCAAAAAAAATAAATAAATTAAAAAAAATATTATTTTCCATTTCCGGAGGTTAAAGAGGCTTCCTAAAGCTCCTGAAGCTCCTGAAGCTCCGAACAGGACGGAACAGGACCTGAAGCAGCTGTGTCCTTCTGAAACACCACCCACCGCCGCTTTAAGCTCGCCGCCCCTTTAAGCTCGCCGCCCCTTTAAGCGCGCCGCCACTTTAAGCGCGCCGCCACTTTAAGCGCGCCGCCCCTTTAAGCGCGCCGCCCCTTTAAGCGCGCCGCCCCTTTAAGCGCGCCGCCCCTTTAAGCGCGCCGCCCCTTTAAGGCGCCGCCCCTTTAAGCGCGCCGCCCCTTTAAGCGCGCCGCCCCTTTAAGCGCGCCGTAGCCTTAGTAAAAAGCAGACAAATGTATTGATGCTGAATAACAAAATACAGTCATCCCTCGCTCTATCGCGGTTCACGGATTTATTATTTTTTCCATTTTTTTTATAGTGTAACATTGTGTTCTGTGTCCTGATTGGCTAAGAGACTAGACCAGGACTAAACGTGGACTAAACCTGGACTAAACCTGGACTAAACCTGGACTAAACATGGACTAAACATGGACTAAACATGGACTAAACCTGGGGGGTATTCCACGAAAGCTACTAAGCGCAAAGCCCGGCTTTATTCGTCAGTTGGCGCTAGGTTAAGTGAGAGTTCGGTTCCACGACGCTCGCTAAACTTAGTTCCCGCTGAGTTACTGGGGCAACATGGTCTTAGCACATAGTCTGGTCGGGGGGAGGCTAAGTTGTGTCTTACTTAGGCCGTGTCGCAGAGAATACGTACCTGACGTAAACAGAGTGTCAAACACACCGTTCCGCACACCTCCCCGCATGAGTATCTGTGTTGTCCGAAAACAACATCAGCAAAAAAACAAATTACCTTACGTTCTCGGTTCCTGACAATTCTCCGATAATCTAAACATATGCTTTTCAATCGCTGTCTTTACGACATTAACATATAGAAGAATTCCAGCAGTATTTCAAAGAATATCTGTGGTCGAGTGGATTTGTGCTTTGACTCTCGTGTGGGCGGGCCGGGTTCGATTCCTGCTATTGACCTATTGATGCCCACGTCAAATTTCAGTTAAATTTTCACGCATTTATATTTGCAACATATTACAGAAATGGAAATGAATTCAACCTACAATTACTCTTATCATCACATCAAATTATATCAGCTGGGCCTAACATCACTCTCACTTGACGACATTGACACTTTATATTTTATGTGACATCTCTATCAAAGAATACAGTTACAGGTAAACCTTTACTTTTAAAACAAAATGTAGCCAAATAACAGGCACACTCCATGATGCAACATTTCAATGATTCAACAAATTTGCTTCAGAGATGCTGTGCAAGCCTCTTTAATGAAATCCTATTTATCAATTTCCATCAATAGGCATAAAACAATAAAAGACATTAGGTATGACATTCTGGTGTGAGGCCACTGGTGGAGGACTGCTGAGGGTCAGGCAAGGCACTGTTGGAGGACTGCTGAGGGTCAGGCAAGGCACTGCTGGAGGACTGCTGAGGGCCAGGCAAGGCACTGCTGGAGGACTGCTGAGGGTCAGGCAAGGCACTGCTGGAGGACCGCTGAGGGTCAGGCAAGGCACTGCTGGAGGACTGCTGAGGGTCAGGCAAGGCACTGCTGGAGGACTGCTGAGGGTCAGGCAAGGCACTGCTGGAGGACTGCTGAGGAGGGTCCAAGTGTACGCCATCTTCAGTAACTTGAATATACTCTTCAGGAGAACTCGCAGGAAGGATCTTTGATGGGGTCCCTCCTTCAGTTACCTCCACCAGTGGGTGACCCCGGTTTAGGGCCAGTGCCAGCTCCTCTGCAGGTGAAAGGTTTTGAGGGAGGCTCCCACCTCCTGTGGCTTGGTAGCTACTGTTCATTTTAAATTAAATTAAGGTACCATTTCAACAGTATTACTAATTTCACTGAATAATAATATTAATATTAGCCTACT
>JAVJIX010000316.1:430000-551428 GCA_036785185.1 Paratrypauchen microcephalus
AAAATACTGCTTTTTTAATTACTAATAGTTACTATTTTAACCAGGACTAGACCAGGACTAAACCAGGACTAGACCAGGACTAGACCAGGACTAAACCAGGACTAAAACAGGACTAAACCAGGACTAAACCAGGACTAAACCAGGACTAGACCAGGACTAGACCAGGACTAAAACAGGACTAAACCAGGACTAGACCAGGACTAAACCAGGACTAAAACAGGACTAAACCAGGACTAAACCAGGACTAAACCAGGACTAAAACAGGACTAGACCAGGACTAAGCCGGGACTAAACCAGGACTAAACCAGGACTAAAACAGAACTAAACCAGGACTAAACCAGGACTAAACCAGGACTAAACCAGGACTAGACCAGGACTAAACCAGGACTAAAACAGAACTAAACCAGGACTAAACCAGGACTAAACCAGGACTAAACCAGGACTAGACCAGGACTAAACCAGGACTAGACCAGGACTAAACCAGGACTAAAACAGAACTAAACCAGGACTAAACCAGGACTAAACCAGGACTAAAACAGAACTAAACCAGGACTAAACCAGGACTAGACCAGGACTAAACCAGGACTAGACCAGGACTAAACCAGGACTAAACCAGGACTAGACCAGGACTAGACCAGGACTAGACCAGGACTAGACCAGGACTAAAACAGAACTAAAGCAGGACTAGACCAGGACTAAACCAGGACTAGACCAGGACTAAACCAGGACTAAACCAGGACTAAACCAGGACTAGACAAGGACTAGACCAGGACTAGACCAGGACTAGACCAGGACTAAAACAGAACTAAAGCAGGACTAGACCAGGATTAAACCGGGACTAAACCAGGACTAGACCAGGACTAAACCGGGACTAAACCAGGACTAGACCAGGACTAGACCAGGACTAAAACAGGACTAGACCAGGACTAAACCGGGACTAGACCAGGACTAGACCAGGACTAAACCGGGAGTAAACCAGGACTAGACCAGGACTAGACCAGGATTAAACCTGAACTAGACCATGACTAGACCAGGACTAAACCGGGACTAGACCAGGATTAAACCAGGACTAGACCAGGACTAAACCAGGACTAAAACAGGACTAGACCAGGACTAAACCGGGACTAGACCAGGATTAAACCAGGACTAGACCAGGACTAGACCAGGACTAAACCAGGACTAAACCAGGACTAGACCAGGACTAAACCAGGACTAAACCAAGACTAGACCAGGACTAAACCAGGACTAGACCAGGACTAAACCAGGACTAAAACAGAACTAAACCAGGACTAAACCAGGACTAAACCAGGACTAAAACAGAACTAAACCAGGACTAAACCAGGACTAGACCAGGACTAAACCAGGACTAGACCAGGACTAAACCAGGACTAAACCAGGACTAGACCAGGACTAGACCAGGACTAAACCAGGACTAGAACAGAACTAAACCAGGACTAAACCAGGACTAAACCAGGACTAAAACAGAACTAAACCAGGACTAAACCAGGACTAGACCAGGACTAAACCAGGACTAGACCAGGACTAAACCAGGACTAGACCAGGACTAGACCAGGACTAGACCAGGACTAGACCAGGACTAAAACAGAACTAAAGCAGGACTAAACCAGGACTAAACCAGGACTAAACCAGGACTAGACCAGGACTAGACCAGGACTAGACCAGGACTAAAACAGGACTAAACCAGGACTAGACCAGGACTAAGCCGGGACTAAACCAGGACTAGACCAGGATTAAACCTGGACTAGACCATGACTAGACCAGGACTAAGCCGGGACTAAACCAGGACTAGACCAGGATTAAACCTGGACTAAACCAGGACTAGACCAGGACTAAACCAGGACTAGACCAGGACTAGACCAGGACTAAACCAGGACTAGACCAGGACTAAACCAGGACTAAACCAGGACTAGACCAGGACTAGACCAGGACTAAAACAGAACTAAAGCAGGACTAGACCAGGACTAAACCAGGACTAGACCAGGACTAAACCAGGACTAAACCAGGACTAAACCAGGACTAGACCAGGACTAGACCAGGACTAGACCAGGACTAGACCAGGACTAAAACAGAACTAAAGCAGGACTAAACCAGGACTAAACCAGGACTAAACCAGGACTAGACCAGGACTAGACCAGGACTAGACCAGGACTAAAACAGGACTAAACCAGGACTAGACCAGGACTAAGCCGGGACTAGACCAGGACTAGACCATGACTAGACCAGGATTAAACCAGGACTAGACCAGGACTAAACCGGGACTAAACCAGGACTTGACCAGGACTAGACCAGGATTAAACCTGGACTAGACCATGACTAGACCAGGACTAAAACAGAACTAAACCAGGACTAAACCAGGACTAAAACAGAACTAAACCAGGACTAAACCAGGACTAAACCAGGACTAAAACAGAACTAAACCAGGACTAAACCAGGACTAGACCAGGACTAAACCAGGACTAGACCAGGACTAAACCAGGACTAAAACAGAACTAGACCAGGACTAAACCAGGACTAAACCAGGACTAAACCAGGACTAGACCAGGACTAGACCAGGACTAAACCAGGACTAAACCAGGACTAGACCAGGACTAAACCAGGACTAGACCAGGACTAAATCAGGACTAGACCAGGACTAGACCAGGACTAAACCAGGACTAGACCAGGACTAGACCAGGACTAAACCAGGACTAGACCAGGACTAGACCAGGACTAGACCAGGACTAAACCAGGACTAGACCAGGACTAGACCAGGACTAAACCAGGACTAAACCAGGACTATACCAGGACTAGACCAGGACTAGACCAGGACTAGACCAGGACTAAACCAGGACTAGACCAGGACTAAACCAGGACTAGACCAGGACTATACCAGGACTAAACCAGGACTAAACCAGGACTAAACCAGGACTAGACCAGGACTAGACAAGGACTAAACCAGGACTAGACCAGGACTAAACCAGGACTAGACCAGGACTATACCAGGACTAAACCAGGACTAAACCAGGACTAGACCAGGACTAGACCAGGACCAGACCAGGACTAAACCAGGACTAGACCAGGACTATACCAGGACTAGACCAGGACTAGACCAGGACTAAACCGGGACTAGACCGGGACTATACCAGGACTAAACCAGGACTAAACCAGGACTAGACCAGGACTAGACCAGGACTAAACCAGGACTAGACCAGGACTAGACCAGGACTAAACCAGGACTACACCAGGACTAGACCAGGACTAGACCAGGACTAAAGCAGGACTACACCAGGACTAAACCAGGACTCGACCAGGACTAAACCAGGACTAAACCAGGACTAGACCAGGACTAAACCAGGACTACACCAGGACTAAACCAGGACTAAACCAGGACTAGACCAGGACTAAACCAGGACTAAACCAGGACTAGACCAGGACTAAACCAGGACTACACCAGGACTAAACCAGGACTAAACCAGGACTAGACCAGGACTAAACCAGGACTAGACCAGGACTAAACCAGGACTAGACCAGGACTAGACCAGGACTAAACCAAGACTAAACCAGGACTAGACCAGGACTAAACCAGGACTAAACCAGGACTAAACCAGGACTAGACCAGGACTAAACCAGGACTAAACCAGGACTAGACCAGGACTAGACCAGGACTAAACCAGGACTAAACCAGGACTAAAACAGAACTAAACCAGGACTAAACCAGGACTAAACCAGGACTAAACCAGGACTAGACCAGGACTAAACCAGGACTAAACCAGGACTAGACCAGGACTAGACCAGGACTAAACCAGGACTAAACCAGGACTAGACCAGAACTAAACCAGGACTAAACCAGGACTAAACCAGGACTAAAACAGAACTAAACCAGGACTAAACCAGGACTAGACCAGGACTAAACCAGGACTAGACCAGGACTAAACCAGGACTAAACCAGGACTAGACCAGGACTAGACCAGGACTAGACCAGGACTAAAACAGAACTAAAGCAGGACTAGACCAGGACTAAACCAGGACTAGACCAGGACTAAACCAAGACTTGACCAGGACTAGACCAGGATTAAACCTGGACTAGACCATGACTAGACCAGGACTAAAACAGAACTAAACCAGGACTAAACCAGGACTAAAACAGAACTAAACCAGGACTAAACCAGGACTAAACCAGGACTAAAACAGAACTAAACCAGGACTAAACCAGGACTAGACCAGGACTAAACCAGGACTAGACCAGGACTAAACCAGGACTAAAACAGAACTAGACCAGGACTAAACCAGGACTAAACCAGGACTAAACCAGGACTAGACCAGGACTAGACCAGGACTAAACCAGGACTAAACCAGGACTAAACCAGGACTAGACCAGGACTAAACCAGGACTAGACCAGGACTAAATCAGGACTAGACCAGGACTAGACCAGGACTAAACCAGGACTAGACCAGGACTAGACCAGGACTAAACCAGGACTAAACCAGGACTAGACCAGGACTAGACCAGGACTAGACCAGGACTAAACCAGGACTAGACCAGGACTAGACCAGGACTAAACCAGGACTAAACCAGGACTATACCAGGACTAGACCAGGACTAGACCAGGACTAGACCAGGACTAAACCAGGACTAGACCAGGACTAAACCAGGACTAGACCAGGACTATACCAGGACTAAACCAGGACTAAACCAGGACTAAACCAGGACTAGACCAGGACTAGACAAGGACTAAACCAGGACTAGACCAGGACTAAACCAGGACTAGACCAGGACTATACCAGGACTAAACCAGGACTAAACCAGGACTAGACCAGGACTAGACCAGGACCAGACCAGGACTAAACCAGGACTAGACCAGGACTATACCAGGACTAGACCAGGACTAGACCAGGACTAAACCAGGACTAGACCGGGACTATACCAGGACTAAACCAGGACTAAACCAGGACTAGACCAGGACTAGACCAGGACTAAACCAGGACTAGACCAGAACTAGACCAGGACTAAACCAGGACTACACCAGGACTAGACCAGGACTAGACCAGGACTAAAGCAGGACTACACCAGGACTAAACCAGGACTAAACCAGGACTCGACCAGGACTAAACCAGGACTAAACCAGGACTAGACCAGGACTAAACCAGGACTAAACCAGGACTAGACCAGGACTAGACCAGGACTAAACCAGGACTAGACCAGAACTAGACCAGGACTAAACCAGGACTACACCAGGACTAGACCAGGACTAGACCAGGATTAAAGCAGGACTCGACCAGGACTAAACCAGGACTAAACCAGGACTAGACCAGGACTAAACCAGGACTCGACCAGGACTAAACCAGGACTAAACCAGGACTAGACCAGGACTAAACCAGGACTACACCAGGACTAAACCAGGACTAAACCAGGACTAGACCAGGACTAAACCAGGACTAAACCAGGACTAGACCAGGACTAAACCAGGACTACACCAGGACTAAACCAGGACTAAACCAGGACTAGACCAGGACTAAACCAGGACTAGACCAGGACTAAACCAGGACTAGACCAGGACTAGACCAGGACTAAACCAAGACTAAACCAGGACTAGACCAGGACTAAACCAGGACTAAACCAGGACTAAACCAGGACTAGACCAGGACTAAACCAGGACTAAACCAGGACTAGACCAGGACTAGACCAGGACTAAACCAGGACTAAAACAGAACTAAACCAGGACTAAACCAGGACTAAACCAGGACTAAAACAGAACTAAACCAGGACTAAACCAGGACTAGACCAGGACTAAACCAGGACTAGACCAGGACTAAACCAGGACTAAACCAGGACTAGACCAGGACTAGACCAGGACTAGACCAGGACTAAAACAGAACTAAAGCAGGACTAGACCAGGATTAAACCTAGACTAAACCAGGACTAGACCAGGACTAAGCCGGGACTAAACCAGGACTAGACCAGGACTAAACCGGGACTAAACCAGGACTAGACCAGGACTAGACCAGGATTAAACCTGGACTAGACCATGACTAGACCAGGACTAAAACAGGACTAGACCAGGACTAAACCGGGACTAGACCAGGACTAGACCAGGATTAAACCAGGACTAGACCAGGACTAAACCGGGACTAAACCAGGACTAGACCAGGACTAAACCAGGACTAAACCAGGACTAAACCAGGACTAGACCAGGACTAGACCAGGACTAAACCAGGACTAGACCAGGACTAGACCAGGACTAAACCAGGACTAAACCAGGACTAAACCAGGACTAGACCAGGACTAGACCAGGACTAGACCAGGACTAAAACAGAACTAAAGCAGGACTAGACCAGGATTAAACCTAGACTAAACCAGGACTAGACCAGGACTAAGCCGGGACTAAACCAGGACTAGACCAGGACTAAACCGGGACTAAACCAGGACTAGACCAGGACTAGACCAGGATTAAACCTGGACTAGACCATGACTAGACCAGGACTAAAACAGGACTAGACCAGGACTAAACCGGGACTAGACCAGGACTAGACCAGGATTAAACCAGGACTAGACCAGGACTAAACCGGGACTAAACCAGGACTAGACCAGGACTAAACCAGGACTAAACCAGGACTAAACCAGGACTAGACCATGACTAGACCAGGACTAAACCAGGACTAGACCAGGACTAGACCAGGACTAAGCCGGGACTAAACCAGGACTAGACCAGGACTAAACCGGGACTAAACCAGGACTAGACCAGGACTAGACCAGGATTAAACCTGGACTAGACCATGACTAGACCAGGACTAAAACAGGACTAGACCAGGACTAAACCGGGACTAGACCAGGACTAGACCAGGATTAAACCAGGACTAGACCAGGACTAAACCGGGACTAAACCAGGACTAAACCAGGACTAGACCAGGACTAGACCAGGACTAAACCAGGACTAGACCAGGACTAGACCAGGACTAGACCAGGACTAAACCAGGACTAAACCAGGACTAAACCAGGACTAGACCAGGACTAGACCAGGACTAAACCAGGACTAGACCAGGACTAGACCAGGACTAAACCAGGACTAAACCAGGACTAAACCAGGACTAGACCAGGACTAGACCAGGACTAGACCAGGACTAAACCAGGACTAAACCAGAAACCTGATCCTGGATGGATGGGGGCTGGTCTGAGGGACTGGGGCTTAGTCCTGGTTTAGTCCTGGTTTAGTCCTGGTTTAGTCCTGGTTTAGACCTGGTTTAGTCCTGGTTTAGTCCAGTTTTAGACCTGGTTTAGACTTGGTTCAGTCCTGGTTTAGTCCTGGTTTAGTCCTGGTTCAGTCCTGGTTTAGTTCTGGTTTAGACCTGGTTTACACCTGGTTTAGTCCTGGTTCAGTCCTGGTTTAGTTCTGGTTTAGACCTGGTTTACACCTGGTTTAGTCCTGGTTTAGTCCTGGTTTAGACCTGGTTCAGTCCTGGTTTAGTCCTGGTTCAGTCCTGGTTTAGACCTGGTTTAGACCTGTTTTTTTCCTGGTTTAGTCCTGGTTTAGTCCTGGTTTAGACCTGGTTTAGTCCTGGTTTAGTCTAAGTTGAATAACAGAGCTTCAGACAGAGCAGTGCCTACAGTTAGCATGACCTCGATGAGAACGTGGCGGCTTAAAGTCTAAAGCCACAGTACGGGACATGTGCTGTTTCCAGGTGAGCCGTGAGCTGAGGGAGCGGTGGGGCGTCCCCGTGAGCGTCTCGTGCGTGGACACGGCGCCGGACTGCAGCGCCGCCGCGGTGAGGCGGGCGGTACTGCGGCTGGTGCGGGACCGCCAGGACCAGTGGGAGGGGCATCTGGACCAAACGCTGTTCGAGCTGAGGACCAACGTCGACCAGAACACCAAGTACAGCCCGTTCAGTCTGATGTACAGCCGGATGCCCTCCCGCGGCACACAGGTACAACACACCTGCTCCAGTCCTGGTTTAGTCCTGGTTTAGTCCTGGTTTAGTCCTGATTTAGTCCTGGTTTAGTCCTGATTTAGTCCTGGTCTAGTCCTGGTCTAGACCTGGTCTAGACCTGGTTTAGACCTGGTTTAGTACTGGTTTTAGTCCTGGTTTTAGTCCTGGTTTAGTCCTGGTTTAGTCCTGGTTTAGTCCTGATTTAGTCCTGGTTCAGTCCTGGTTTAGTTCTGGTTTAGACCTGGTCTAGACCTGGTCTAGACCTGGTTTAGTCCTGGTCTAGACCTGGTTTAGTCCTGGTTTAGTCCTGGTTTAGTCCTGGTTTAGTCCTGGTTTAGTCCTGGTTCAGTCCTGGTTTAGTTCTGGTTTAGACCTGGTTTACACCTGGTTTAGTCCTGGTTCAGTCCTGGTTTAGTTCTGGTTTAGACCTGGTTTACACCTGGTTTAGTCCTGGTTCAGACCTGGTTTAGTCCTGGTTTAGTCCTGGTTTAGTCCTGGTTTAGTCCTGGTTCAGTCCTGGTTTAGTCCTGGTTTAGTCCTGGTCTAGACCTGGTTTAGTCCTGGTTTAGACCTGGTTTAGTCCTGGTTTAGTCCTGGTTTAGTCCTGGTTTAGTCCTGGTCTAGACCTGGTTTAGTCCTGGTTTAGACCTGGTTTAGTCCTGGTTTAGTCCTGGTTTAGTCCTGGTTTAGTCCTGGTCTAGACCTGGTTTAGTCCTGGTTTAGACCTGGTTTAGTCCTGGTTTAGTCCTGGTTTAGTCCTGGTCTAGACCTGGTTTAGTCCTGGTTTAGACCTGGTTTAGTCCTGGTTTAGTCCTGGTTTAGTCCTGGTTCAGACCTGGTTTAGTCCTGGTTTAGACCTGGTTTAGTCCTGGTTTAGTCCTGGTTTAGTCCTGGTTTAGTCCTGGTTTAGTCCTGGTCTAGACCTGGTTTAGTCCTGGTTTAGTCCTGGTTTAGACCTGGTTTAGTCCTGGTTTAGTCCTGGTTTAGTCCTGGTTCAGACCTGGTTTAATCCTGGTTCAGACCTGGTTTAGTCCTGGTTCAGACCTGGTTTAGTCCTGGTTTAGTCCTGGTTCAGACCTGGTTTAGTCCTGGTTCAGACCTGGTTTAGTCCTGGTTTAGACCTGGTCCAGTCCTGGTTTAGTCCTGGTTTAGTCCTGGTTTAGTCCTGGTTTAGTCCCGGTTTAGTCCCGGTTTAGTCCCGGTTTAGTCCTGGTTTAGTCCTGGTTTAGTCCCGGTTTAGACCCGGTTTAGACCCGGTTTAGACCCGGTTTAGTCCTGGTTTAGTCCTGGTTTAGTCCTGGTTTAGACCTGGTTTAGTTCTGGTTTAGTCCTGACTAGGTCCTGGTCTAGTCCTGGTTTAGACCTGGTTTAGTCTTGGTTTAGTTCTGGTTTAGTCCTGGCTAGGTCCTGGTTTAGTCCTGGTTTAGTCCTGGTTTAGACCTGGTTTAGTCCTGGTTTAGTCCTGGTTAAGACCTGGTTAAGACCCGGTTTAGACCTGGTTTAGTCTTGGTTTAGTTCTGGTTTAGTCCTGGCTAGGTCCTGGCTAGGTCCCGGTCTAGTCCTGGGTTAGGGTTACCTAAACCTAACCCTAACCCTAGTCCTGGTTCATACCTGGTTTAGACCTGGTTTAGTCTTGGTTTAGTTCTGGTCTAGTTCTGGTCTAGTTCTGGTCTAGTCCTGGTTTAGACCTGGTTTAGTCCTGGTTTAGTCCTGGTCTAGTCCTGGTTTAGTTCTGGTTTATTTCTGGTTTTATTTCTGGTTTTATTTCTGGTTTATTTCTAGTTTAGACCTGGTTTAGTGCTGGTTTAGTGCTGGTTAAACCTAGTTTAGACCTGGTTAAACCTGGTTTAGACCTGGTTTAGACCCGGTCTAGTCCTGGTTTAGACCTAGTTTAGTCCCGGCTTAGTCCTGGTTTAGTCCTGGTTCTTCCCCTCAGAGTTGTGATCAGGAGAAGTCGTGTCCTCACCTCAGAGCGATTCAGGAGCATCAGGAGGCGCTGAGGCACAAGGTGAGCCAGATGCCCTCCCACCACCTCCTCCTGTCGTTTTTCACTGAATCCCCTCCTTCACCTCCTTCACCTCCTTCCCTCCTTCACCTCCTTCCCCTCCTTCCCTCTTCTTCCTTTTTTCTCCTCTCCGGTAATCTAAACATATGCTTTTGAACCGCTGTCTTTACGACATTAACATATAGAAGAATTCCACCAGTAGCTTAAAGAAAGGCTTTGGTCGAGTGGTTATGTGCTTTGACTCTCATACTGGAGACCTGGGTTTGATTCCCGCTATTGACCTATTGATGCCCAAGTCAAATTTTCACGCATTTATATTTGCAACATATTACAGAAATGGAAATAAATTTAACCTACAATTATTGTTATCATCACATAACTTATATCAGTTAGTCCTAACATCGCTCTCACTTGACGACATTGACACTTTATATTTTATGTGACATCTCTATCAAAGAATACAGTTACAGGTAAACCTTTACTTTTAAAACAAAATGTAGCCAAATAACAGGCACACTCCATGATGCAACATTTCAATGATTCAACAAATTTGCTTCAGAGATGCTGTGCAAGCCTTTTTAATGAAATCCTATTTATCAATTTCCATCAATAGGCATAAGACAATAAAAGACATTAGGTATGACATTCTGGTGTGAGGCCACTGCTGGAGGACTGCTGAGGGTCAGGCAAGGCACTGCTGGAGGACTGCTGAGGGTCAGGCAAGGCACTGCTGGAGGACTGCTGAGGGTCAGGCAAGGCACTGCTGGAGGACTGCTGAGGGTCAGGCAAGGCACTGCTGGAGGACTGCTGAGGGTCAGGCAAGGCACTGCTGGAGGACTGCTGAGGGTCAGGCAAGGCACTGCTGGAGGACTGCTGAGGAGGGTCCAAGTGTACGCCATCTTCAGTAACTAGAACACAAGCATACTATTAAAATATACAAATGCTTGGATCACAGCTGAGGCATTAGCCTAGAGAATACCTTGAATATACTCTTCACGAGAACTCGCAGGAAGGATCTTTGATGGGGTCCCTCCTTCAATTACCTCCACCAGTGGGCGACCCCGGTTTAGGGCCAGTGCCAGCTCCTCTGCAGGTGAAAGGTTTTGAGGGAGGCTCCCACCTCCTGTGGCTTGGTAGCTACTGTTCATTTTAAATTAAATTAAGGTACCATTTCAACAGTATTACTAATTTCACTGAATAATAATATTAATATTAGCCTACTTACCACTCTGCAAAATGTTTTTATGCTTTGTCTTTACCTGCAAAACAGTCCTCTTCACATTATTCCTGCTCAAAGACAAGATAACACAATTTAACGTATTAGTTGGAGCAAATACTTTTACACAGTAAAAATAAATTACAACTGACAAGACTGCTATACAAATATATAATAATCATGCCATGAACTACCCACCGTGAGAATCGAACTCACAAAATCCCGCACCCCAGACGGTGACTTTACCCCTGCGCCACAAATCAGCGTTGACATAAATGGTGAAAATCAGACTTAAAAAACTCAATGTCCAGCACTGTTATAGGACTTAACTTGCGTATTTAAGCGCTCGGCGATCTTCTGTCACGCCATGTCTCTGGCCTTGGTTATTGCAAATGTGTTGTAGAGTTCCAAAAGCAACTTCTGTTCTGATGCGCTGAAATAATCGGCCCGAATCTTCGACATGATCGCGTTTTCGACAGTCGCTTGTTCAGGGCTTCTTATTTACCCCGTGCACGCGTCTAGGCCCGGCCTGATTAGGCCAGACTGAGCTTAGCTCTGACTAGGCACAGCTGAAACGCGTTAGTGGAACGGGTTCAAGCTTTTGTCTAAGTTGTGTCTCAGCCAGGCGAGAACTTAGCACTTAGTCGCGGCTAAGTTTAGCCACGTTCGTGGAATACCCCTCAGGAACAGCAACAAACAACAACAGAACAACAGCAACAACAAAAACAACAACAGCAACAACAGGAACAACAAGAACAACAACAACAGCAACAACAAAAGCAACAGCAACAACAAAAGCAACAGCAACAACAAAAACAACAACAACAGCAACAACAAAAACAACAACAGGAACAGCAACAACAGGAACAACAACAGCAGCAGCAGCAACAACAGGAACAGGAACAGCAACAACAGGAAACAAACAAAAGAACAAATAAAAGACAAGCAAACAGACGACCGAAGTCAATCAAAGGCCAAGCTAAACAGGTGAGTCTTGAGCCCACTCTTAAAAACATGAACGTTCTCTGCAGCCCTGAGGTCCTCCGGCAGGCTGTTCCATAGACGAGGGCTGTAGTAATGAAAAGACGCCTCTCCGTGAGTGTGTGTCCTGACTTTGGGAATGACCAGGAGCTGCCGGAGGAGCGCAGGGCCCGTGAAGGTTCGTACGGGGAAAGCAGTTCTGAAAGATAGGAAGGCCCAAGACCATTAAGACATTTAAAAACCAGTAAAAGAACTTTAAAATCTATCCTGAAACTCACAGGGAGCCAATGCAGAGATTTTAAGACCGGTGTAATGTGATCCCGCCCTCTGGTCCTAGTCAGGACACGTGCTGCTGAATTTTGTAATAATTGCAAACCTGAAATACTCTTTTTGGGAAGACCAGAGAGCAGGGCATTACAGTAGTCTATACGGCTGGTGACAAAAGCATGAATCAGTGTCTCCGTATTGGCCTGAGAGAGAATAGGGCGAACTCTGGCTATGTTTTTAGGTGATAGAAACCCATTTTTGTGATGTTCTTGATGTGTGAGATAAAAGTCAGCTCAGAGTCAAAAATGACGCCCAGGTTTTTCACTTGAGGAGATGGGTAAAAGGACTGTGCTTGTAGTTTTGATAAATGTTTCTCTCTCTGGGCCTCAGGACCGATGACTAAAACCTCCGTTTTGTCCTGGTTAAGCTGGAGAAAGTTTCTTGCCATCCAGGATTTGATATCTAGAATACAGTTAAAAAGAGCATCCATTGGTCTGGTGTCATCAGGAGACACGGAAATGTAAAGCTGTGTATCATCTGCATAGCTGTGGAAATTGATTCCATGTCTCCTGATGACGCCGCCAAGGGGAAGCATGTACAGGTTGAAAAGCACAGGGCCTAAAATGGAACCCTGGGGGACACCACATGTGATTTTATGGATCTTGGAGGAGCATGTGTCCATACTTACCATAAATGTTCTGTCTGTGAGATAGGACGTGAACCATTTGTGAACAGCACCAGAGAGGCCGAGGTGTTTTAGGCGAGTTAAAAGAATCATGTGGTCTACTGTGTCAAAGGCAGCGCTCAGATCCAGCAGAACCAACACAGTCACCTTTTGAGAGTCACAGTTTATTCTAAAGTCATTTAAAATCTTTGCCAAGGCAGTCTCGGTGCTGTGGTTCACCCTAAAACCAGACTGAAATTTTTCCAAAATGTTGTGATCATCTAGAAAATCATTTAATTGGATAGAGACAAGTTTCTCTAGAATCTTGCTTAAAAATGGCAAGTTAGACACTGGTCGGTAGTTGTTAAAATCATTCAAATCTAAATTGCTCTTCTTCAGCAGGGGCCTCACCACCGCCGCTTTGAAGGCAGCGGGAAAGACCCCTGTCTGAAGAGAGCAATTCATCATGACCAAAAGTTCATCCCTAAAAGATCCATAAAAAGACTTAAAAAATGGAGTGGGGATTGGGTCTACGAGACATGTGGTGGGCCTCACTGAGGAGAAGACCCTGTCCAGCATCCCAGCATTAACCAGGGTAAAACTGTCCAGAGTCTTCTCTGGACGAGACAAACACTCAGGTGAGTTAAAAACAGAGCTTTGACAAGATAAAATATTGTATCGGATGGTGTTTATCTTTCCCGTGAAGTGGTCAGCAAACTGCTCGCAGAGAGAGTCAGTGAGTGTCAGGTAAAACGCGTTAGAATCGGGGTTTAGAATGTTTTCAATGGTTGAGAAAAGAACTTTTGGATTATTTTTGTGGTTCGTGATTATTGTGGAAAAGTAACGATTTCTTGCATTCCTTGTAGCATTGTTATGTGACCGTTGCTGATTGATGAATAATTGGTGGTTCAACTCGCTCTGTGTATTTTTTGGCTAGAAGGTTCACCTATTTCACTCAATGACATGCAAATCAGTTTATATATTTTCTTTACAGTTATTTTCTGGGTTTTCTTTTTGATATTCTGTCTCTAAATGTTAAAATAAACCTACCATTCAAATTATTGACTGTTCATTTATTTGTCAGTGGGCAAAGCTACAAAATCAGCAAAGGATCAAATACTTATTTCCTCCACTGTACGTATGTTTAAAATAATTAGTTTATAATCATTTGTATGTATATGCAATAAGATTTCCCCATTTAATAACATTATTAATATAAAATATATACCAATATTGGTAAACCAATATTACCAATATACAGTCATACCTCACCTTACAAAAGACCCAACTAACGAATAATCCAAGTTACGAAACGCGTTTACGTAAAGTTTTCATCTCTGAATACGAAAGAAAATTCAAGTTACGAAACGCGAAATCACAAAAATTTTAAATAATGCGCGCTCAGCAGCCCGAATCCGCCATTGCGACTCTACTTACGAAAAAAATCACATTACGAAACCACTTCTGGAACAAATTAATTTCGTAAGGTGATGTATGACTGTATCAATATTCATAAAATTGTACTTTGTCATGAAATTTCCAAAAAGTATATAAACAAACATTTAACATAATCTTTTCTGTCAGTGAATCACATTTCACCGTAACCACACCTCTAATTTCCTGGAGCTATTTATAGCCACTCATCCCTTCATTCCTGTTCGTCTCGGTTAACTCGACAGCTCTATACCGCGTCAGCTCGCTCGAGCCGGACTGCTAACAACCCGTCACATTCAAACACCCGTCCCCTCGTTCCCCCCAGTTCGCAATTCCTCACGCCGCGACGGATCTCACGAGGATCCCATTTAGGGATCTACAGCTGGAGGATCTTCCATCGGTAAGAACCGCCAGCCGGCATCCAGCCCACAGCCCGCACCGCCTAGCGCTCACACAGCGGACCTCCACCTCCAAGGAGCACCCACCGTCAATATCTCTGTTGCTGGCGGCATATACGGGATATCCACGTTGTCCCTCTAGTCGCCTCCTCCTCGTGTAGGCGTTCGCGCAGCCAGCGCGCAGCCCGGCTCTTAGCGCGCAGCCCGGCTCTTAGCGCGCAGCCCGGCTCTTAGCGCGCAGCCCGGCTCTTAGCGCGCAGCCAGGCTCTTAGCGCGCAGCCCGGCTCTTAGCGCGCAGCCAGGCTCTTAGCGGACAGCCCGGGTTTCAGCGCGCAGCCCGGCTCTTAGCGCGCAGCCCGGCTCTTAGCGCGCAGCCCGGCTCTTAGCGCGCAGCCCGGCTCTTAGCGCGCAGCCCGGCTCTTAGCGGACAGCCCGGGTTTCAGCGCGCAGCCCGGCTCTTAGCGCGCAGCCCGGCTCTTAGCGCGCAGCCCGGCTCTTAGCGCGCAGCCCGGCTCTTAGCGCGCAGCCCGGCTCTTAGCGGACAGCCCGGGTTTCAGCGCGCAGCCCGGCTCTTCGCGCACAGCCCGGCTCTTAGCGCGCAGCCTGGCTCTTAGCGCACAGCCCGGCTCTTAGCGCGCAGCCCGGCTCTGGCAACCATGGCTTTCAGCACAGCGCAGCCCGGCCTCCAGCGACCACAGCGTTCGGTACCGCCCAGCACCCGTCGTTCCCCTTCAGGCTGACACATCAAGACAGGACGTTCAACAGTTTAGATCAAGAATGTAACCCCGGCGCTCTGGAACGAGACAAACGAGCTTCCGGGTTCCCATCAAGTTTCCCGCGTGCAGCTGCAGACGTCGCCACTCCCTCCTCTCCTCCACTACAGTCTCATAGCTCCCCCTGCTGGGGGCCAAGTAGTATCACCACCAGTGACCAGGAAATGTATTCTGTCTACTGCAGTTTCACTTGAATTCTCTTGTACCATCTCCCCCTGTGCCTGCACCCCTCTCTCCCTCCCAACCCATGACAGGTCTTCCTCCCGTCAGGTCTTCCTCCCAACAGGTCTCCCTCCTGACAGGTACCCCCCCCCCCCCCCCCGACCTTCATCCCTCCGACCCTCATCCCTCCAACCCTCATTTCATAATTCAACATTCGAGCCTCGCTTCCTTCACCTACAGGTTCCTACGCTTGCCATCCGCACCCATGCTGAAGGACGCACATCAGCATTATCATGGTCACGTCCGTCAACCATCCGCGCTAGCGCGTGTGACCCCACTCCAGCAAAGGTCCAGCTCCTCTGTCAGGGGAGAAGACCCTCCACGTCACGGTTTCTCTACATCACTCCTGACTCATTCTCCTCATGACACCTTCACAACGCAGCTCCAGTTTCTCCAGCGTTCAATCCGAATCTTCGGCAGTAGTTGGATTCTGCATAGCTTCCAGAGCCCTCAAATCGCACAATTAGCCTTCAGCTTCATCGGAACTTCGTCCTACCTTTCCACCATTCTTTGGGGGTCTGACTAATCCAGGCATTCCCATTCATTCTAACAATAACAGATCAGCCAACACCACCTTCATCAGCTTCCCCTCTGCTCATCCGACGTCACCACCATCTGCAATTTCATCATCCTCTCACGCCACTCTAGGAACATCTGCGTCTCCACCATCCAGGCTTACCTCTCAGGGATAAATGTCATATACAAGCTGACTTCTGCCAGTCTCTAGCTCTAGCTCTAGCCTCACGTTTCCGTGCTGAATAAAGGACTGCAAAAACTGAACCTCGCCTTCCTCCTAAATGCGGTAGGCATTTAGGACTTACTTCGAACCTTCTCTACTGTTGCACTCACTCTGTGCTCTGGCGACCTCTCGCCTTTCACGGACCTCTTCTGGCATAACACCCCATCCATTCTCCATTCATTTATTTCACATTGGCGACCGAAAATTCGAACCCTTGGTCGTCGGGCCTCCAGCACCTACCTCGTGTACGTTCGCCACAACCTCAACGATCTCCTCCAGACCCATTCCACTTTATGCTCTTTCTAAAACTTTTGGGGGTCCCGTTCCGCTGGGCCAATCAAAGATTGAGACGGAGCCCCCACCCATTGTCTCAACCCAGCCATCACCGCCTGTTCACCCAGACATCCACTATCCTTCAATAATAAATATCTTCACTGCATTATGTTGATGACGTGGTCCTAGCTAGTAAAATATACAATGCCACATGCTTTGGACTCAGTGTAGCGGACAGGCGATGTACAGGGTATCTGAAGGTCGTTTGCAGTATCCGTAGTACGTTCCCATTGTGTTGATTTTAAAGCAGTGGGCTCCGCCCTCTATGGCGTCTGCAACATACACATATAAACTGTAGCGAACGCGCTGTAGCGAACGCGCTGTAGCGAACGCGCTGTAGCGAACGCGCTGTAGCGAACGCGCTGTA
This sequence comes from Paratrypauchen microcephalus, assembly GCA_036785185.1. Lineage (NCBI taxonomy): Eukaryota > Metazoa > Chordata > Actinopteri > Gobiiformes > Gobiidae > Paratrypauchen > Paratrypauchen microcephalus. Next base: position 447,323 of record JAVJIX010000316.1, read on the forward strand.
GCGAACGCGCTGTAGCGAACGCGCTGTAGCGAACGTGCTGCGTGCGCGCCACGGCTCCAGACGAGCGCGCAGGCTGCAGTGAGAAGCTCCGCGCGGTCCCGCACACCGGTAAAAGTTTATTGCTAACGGCAGCGGCTGTAATGAAATATGATTACACTCATCTCGAGACCAAGACCGGTGTCGTAGTATTCGACACCAGTCGACTGGTAGATCAACGTATTGGGCCCCTGTTTTAGACACTATTTTTGATTCACACGGTAATACAGGACAAAGTGCGTCCCTTTTCAGCTCAATACGGGACGCGGAATTTTGTTTCTGAATACGGGACGATTCCGTTTTTCAAGGGACGGTTGGCAACCCTAGGTGCGAGTGTCAATTTTTTCCGGGGAGCGGGAGGGGGGGTGAGTGAGGTTTTTTTACGCTGAAAACGGCGCGGTGCATAACTAACTCTTCTGAGCCACACAGACTGATTTTCTGGGCACAGAAGTGCTGTGCGCTGCGCTTTAATTGCGTAACTAAATTTCAGTGTGAGAAATACCATGTGTTGCGTGTGAACACGTTGAATTGCGTGTGTCACACTCTCAAAGCGTGACACTTGAGAGCCCTGTAGCCTGTGACTTGACTTGACTTGCCCAAGAAAAAAATACTTGAGACTTACTTGAGACTTGCACATGTGTGACTTGGTCCCATGTCTGCTTTTCAGGACAACAAACGTGAATGTTTATGTCCCCTGCAATAAGGATACGATCATAGATCGCCACAAATTCAGTCAGGAACTCTGAAAAGTCATTAAGAAAATCCTTGTTGTATTTGGGTGGGCGATAAACTATTGCGCACAACAACGGAGGCGCAGCGCTCACTTCAAACAGGATCACCTCAAAGCTGCTGAATGACACAGCGGGTACGAGCTCCTTACACTTAAAAGTATTCTTAAAAATAGTTGCCAGACCTCCTCCACGGCCTGATATCCTAGGGGAGTTAAAGTACAAACAATCCGAAGGCAATAGTTCACAAATGGCACTCGACTCACCCACAATCCGCGCGACTCAAATAAATCCTTAAGTATAAAAGTTTTGTTCGCTAGCGATCTAGCATTCACCAGGGCAAACCGAGTTGATGAGCCGGGACATGGAGGGAGCGAAGCCCATCGCCGGTGCCAGCCAAAGGCACCGAATGGGGGCCGATCGGGTCCAAAGAACGCCACGGACAGGAGCGGTGATAATCCGAGAATATCCCAGGAGATGTCCATGCAGAACGTGCCAGCCAAGCCTTCATCTTCACCAGCCTGCCCCCGCGCTTTCCCCGGCCTCTGCGGCGCACTCTGGGCGCAGGAGGAGCTGGCACACGGATCAGGTAAGCCGGTATCCCCGAAAGGAGTGGAGGGCAGAATGTTCCTCCTCCATCATGCTTAAAGTCCACCAAATTCACACATTTGGGTCGGAGATCCAGAAGTGTTTGGCGATTATACACCAGCAGAGATTTGACATTTACCATGACAATTGACAGAACCACCAAAAACCCAAGCAGAGTACGCAGAGGCAGACGGCAGGCCACACACACCGGCGCCATCTTGTCCCTCAGCTGGCCTGGGAACGCCTTGGGGAAGAGCTGGAGGTGTCCGGGGTGAAGGAAGTCTGGGAGTCCCTGCTTAGACTGATGGACGATTTTAACGTGAAGTACTTTAGTCACTTTGAATGTTGTAAAGGGCTCTATAAATAAATGTGATTGATTGAACACCTCGGATATGAGGGTTCTGTGACCTGCTGCAGACTGGGACAAAATTCTCTGTGCATGTACAGTCAGGGCTCTCAAGTGTCACGCTTTGAGAGTGTGACACACGCAATGCGACGTGTTCACACGCTCACACGCCACACATGGCATTTCTCACGCAGAAATTTTTTAAAGCAATTCAAAACTGTAGCCACTGTTCACAGCGCTTCTGTGCCCAGAAAATTGGTAAGTTAATGCAGACACCGCGTTTTCAGCGAAAAAAAGTCACTCGCACACCAGTACTGGAGTTGAGCGATCAGCTGTGAGGCCGATCGCTCACAGCTGATCGCAGCTGTGAGCGATCGGCAGCTGCGCGGCATTTCCAAGAGAATAAGAGTCCTTAACTTGCTACGTTAATGCTACGTAAGAAGGAACTCTCGTCTCGGGACACGGGATAAGTTCAGGATATGTCCTTTTCTCCGGAGCTCCGGATTATTAAAGACCGTGACACGTGCAGACATGGATACGAGTGACCGCGTTTTTATGGGTGAGTCATATCAGATTATTTCTGCATCTATTTCGGCACTAAACCAGAACTAAACCAGGACTAAACCAGAACTAAACCAGGACTAAACCAGGACTAAACCAGGACTAAACCAGAACTAAACCAGGACTAAACCAGGACTAAACCAGGACTAGACCAGGACCTAGCCAGGACTAAACCAGAACTAAACCAAAAATAAACCAGAACTAAACCAGGACTAAACCAGGACTAAACCAGAACTAAACCAGGACTAGACCAGGACTAAACCAGAACTAAACCAGGACTAAACCAGGACTAAACCAGGACTAAACCAGGACTAAACCAGAACTAAACCAGGACTAAACCAAGACTAAACCAAGACTAAACCAGGTCTAAACCAGAACTAAACCAGGACTAGACCAGGACTAGACCAGGACTAGACCAGGACTAAACCAGGACCTAGCCAGGACTAAACCAGGACTAAACCAGGACTAAACCAGGACTAAACCAGGACTAAGCCAAGACTAAACCAGATCTCAACCGGGTCTAAACCAGGACTAAACCGGGTCTAAACCAGGACTAAACCGGGACTAAACCAGGACTAAACCAAGACTAAACCAGGTCTAAACCAGGTCTAAACCAGGACTAAGCCAAGACTAAACCGGGTCTAATCCAGGACTAAACCGGGACTAAACCAGGACTAAACCAAGACTAAACCAGGTCTAAACCCGGTCTAAACCGGGTCTAAACCGGGTCTAAACCAGGACTAAGCCAAGACTAAACCAGATCTAAACCAGGTCTAAACCCGGTCTAAACCGGGTCTAAACCAGGACTAAGCCAAGACTAAACCAGATCTAAACCAGGACTAAACCAGGTCTAAACCAGGTCTAAACCCGGTCTAAACCGGGTCTAAACCAGGACTAAACCAAAACTAAACCAGGTCTAAACCAGGACTTAACCAGGACTAAACCAAAACTAAACCAGGTCTAAACCAAGACTAAGCCAGGACTAAAACAGGACTAAACTATGTCTAAACCAAGACTAAGCCAGGACTAAACCAGGACTAAACCAGGACTAAACCAGGACTAAACCAAAACTAAACCAGGACTAAACCGGGACTAAACCAGGACTAAACCAAAACTAAACCAGGTCTAAACCAAGACTAAGCCAGGACTAAAACAGGACTAAACCAGGACTAAACCAGGACTAAACCAGGACTAAGCCAAGATTAAACCAGATCTAAACTGGGTCTAAACCAGCACTAAACCAGGACTAAACCAGGTCTAAACTAGGACTAAACCAGGTCTAAACTAGGACTAAGCCAAGACTAAACCAGAACTAAGCCAGGAGTAAAACAGGACTAAACTAGGTCTAAACCAAGACTAAGCCAGGTCTAAACCAGGACTAAACCAGGACTGTGTGATAACATATTATCCTGTGCATTATTGAATGATAATATGGACTTTTAGTTATAAAAGCATTTCCATTTTAACAAAGTGCTCCCCCCCCCCGTTCCTCAGAATAAAGTGTCACTCGCAACACCCCCGGTCCTCGGAAATCTCACTCCGACCAATCTTCAAAACTTGAGAGTCCTGGTACAGTAAATGTAGTGCCTGTTAGCGTCACTACTTCCTGTCTAACTGTATCTCCATGGGCTTTTTGCCGAGTCACACTAAAATGAAGAAATATTTAAAGATAAGACAGGGGCACCGAGCTGAGGGTTGGCGTCGCTTCACAAATGTGCTGTAAACTTCACCAGACACACTTCTTCTAGAAAGGTCTGCGTCTCAATACTGATGCTAATGATACTTTTCATTTTGAGGTCTAATGAAAACTAAAATAACATGACAAAAATTACCTACATATAAAGACAATTATGCAGTTATTACATTAGATTTTAATTGGTGAGGCTGAAGGATTATACTATTATATTTTATTATCATTAGCTTTGTTTGCTAGCCAGCCCAACCCATTCAGTTCCTAAGAATTCGCCTCTGATCGACTTGATTCTAACGAAATCTCAAAATATCATACGGCTGTGTTTGCAAATGAAACTGCGTCACTGTTTCAAGGAAAATAACCAAATCACAATTCATCATCACACAAGATAAGGCAGTTTCATGAGGCAGTCTTTGTTCTGTATGTATTTGCAACATGATGATGCAAATGGTCGACACGGCCTGGAGTTATTTCCATAATGGACCAAGTACCGTCCTGGATAAACATGCACCTTTGTTTAGCTCAGACGTGGCCCATTGTATCATTGTAGAATCTGCTTTACCATTTGAACCTTGAGAACCATACAGCCCCTTTAAGTTATGAGGGGCCTCTGTATTTGAATCTGGCCCGAGAGACCCCTAAATCTAAGAACGTCTGGACATGTTTAAGTCTGTATCTCGGACATACAGAAGTAGTGAGATTACAGTGGGCAAACCTTTGTTCGGGGCGTTCTCCTTTGATTAGCGTCGAGGCACCCAGGCCCTCTGTCTGGAATTAGCTTATACTCGATTTTTGTAATAAATAGTATTCACACTAGCAGAGCCTGGTTTTTGGATTCTTCCTACAACATCCCACCTGTGCCCAACCCAAGCCGGTGAGAAACGACATCATTTCATTAAACACACAGCAGAAGGTCTAAATAACCTCTTAATGTTATAGAAGATAATACACTTCCTGAATGAAAATAAATCAGATCTTAACTGTGGCTGTGCACTTTTTTATGACGGGGTTCTAGGCATCGTCCTCTCACTCTCTTGTTTCTGTTGAAAATCAAACACCTCAGCAGGACCATCACTGAGGATCTTGCCAACCACCTCAGTGACCTAAGCCAGCTTGATGGATGAATCCACCTCTGAGTCTCCAGCCACTGCTTCCTCCTCGGACATGATGGTGGGATTGAGGAGATCCTCCTCCTTCCACCATTCAACAATATCCCCAGTTGAGGTCAACAGCCCTCCACCTGCTCTGTAAACAGTGTTGGTGAAGCACTGCTTCCCCCTTCTGAGGCGTCAGATGGTTTTCTAGGATTTCTTTGAGGCCGTCTGATGCACATGCAGCAGAAAACCAGAATGTTTTTGTGAACATGACGCTAGTAAGTAAACACAGGAAGTGAGTTTTGTAGCGAGCTAACAGTGTGAGGTGATGTTCAGAAGAGATGTGCCCATCTACTTAAGATGACCTTAGGTAAAACAGTAGCAGTAGTCTGGATCATGTGTTTCCCTAAAGCTCAAAACTCAACTTGATTGTTTCTCACAGCTAAAATGCAACAAACCTGTGAACCTATAACTGAATCTGTTTAGATTTCCTTTGGTCTCTTGTTATGGCAGTCACTGTAATAAAAACTCTCTAACTCATTCTGTTTCTCAGTTGGGTAAAAGGTCCAGTAAAGTGACTGGAGATCCCCGGCATCACCCTGAGTCCTTGTACTCCAGGCAGCTCCTTCCATCTGGGCAAAGGTCCCTGGTCTCTAGATGCAAAACTAAGCGTTTAAAAACTGCTTTATCCCAGCAGCTGTTTATTGGCTAAAAGCTGTAAATGACTCCTTCATTCTTCATGTTGTTCTTTTATTGACATCTGTAGCACACACTGGAGGGACTATGTCTCTGAGCCGGCCTGGAAACACCTCACGACCCCCTGGAAGAGCTAGAGCAAGAGTGTGTGGAAAGGGAAGTCTGGAACTCTACTCAAACTGCTGCCTCCGGGACCTCGCCCCGGTGCGGTAAAGTGGAAGAAAATGGATGGATGTAATACTTTAATTTGTTTATAGTGTTTTTGTTTGTAAAACCAGTTCTACCTGTGGGTATAAATAAAGTTATTTCCCTAGACAGGCTCAGCTATGCCCTTTGAAATGGCCAATTATTCTGCTACCTGATATAGCTGTAACTCCTCAAACACACACCTGTTTTACATAAAGTCAAAACAGAGTCAAACCGTCAAATATAAATATCCTCAACAAGAGTTCAACGAGGATTACAACACCAAGAAGATTCAATCATGGAGGCACTCTTTCTGCTCATAGTGGGATCATTAGGTGAGTACTGCATCTGATTATCACAGGTTTTCTATCAAATATTTAAAACAAATAAAACTGGTGGGCCATATTTGTAACTTACTTTAACTAAATGATCTTTAAGTCTTTATTTGTCTCACTGTCTCTTGTGCCATTGCATCATAGATTTATGTGAATTCTCAAAATGCATTTCACTCCCATGGGGACATAAACATCACCTTTAATGTAGCTCCAACACACACCGAACGTGACAGTTTTGTACATAACAAGATTTCGACAGATTGTACAGAAGGATTTTGGTATCCAATTTTAAGCCTGATTTATCAAAGATTAAACTAAACGTTTACGATGAGAAAACAACATTATATATAACAGATTAGTAAATGAGAAGACTGGTCTAACAGTGGTCCTGCTCCTCTCTCAGCCCTGGCTCCAGTCTCATCTCGACAGTTCGTCTTTGTCTATGAGCTGAAGACCCAGGAGGAGGCACGGAGCTACTGCAGACAGAACTACACCGACCTGGCCTCTGTGGAGAACATGGAGGAAGCACTCACCTTATTCCAGATGGCAGACTGGAGCGAAATGCGGCAGCTCCAGCCTCCAGACGGAGTCAACTATGTAAGTGTAGAGACATTAGTGGTCCTGGTGCTGGGGTGGATGTAGCAGTGGTCAAATTAGTAGTACTGGTGATATCAGTAAAACTGTTCTAAAAGTTGTAGCAGAAACCCATGAATGACGGCCTCCTGAGCGGCACCAAAAGGGCAGACAGATGTACTGACCTGACACACACAGTGTGTTCAGTCGTATTTTAAAGACTTGAGAGTACAGATGTTGTGTGGTCCATGTTAACAGAGTGCCTGGATCGGGCTGTATCATGACTTCAACGCTTTCAGCTGGTCCCTGTCAGACCCGGCCTACTACAGCGACGGCCAGGAGAACTACAGGAACTGGAATCCTTGGGAGCCAGATAACTGGGGCGCAAACCAGTTCTGTGTCATGATGTTTCCGAACGGAGGCTGGAATGACTACAGGTGTACCACCAAATTACCGGCCATCTGTGTGGATCTGACAGGTGAGACTATGGGCTGATTCCACCACATACAGCTCCACTTCACCATGACCCCGCAGTACTGACACACCCACTGTAGAGAGTGAGAGCCGCTCCACATTCTGTGTATGTGCAGCGCTGGTGCTCCTCCACCGTGCTCACACAGAATTACACACCAACTCTCTTTTGTTCTGGGCCGGTGTCCGACCAGATCCAGCTCCACAGTTCAGAATGAACCAAACAGGAAAGAGAACAACATCTGGATTTACAAAGTAAACACACTCCGCACATGCTTTATTTCCATCAGATCACTAACACAGTAGTTCTGTGGTGCAGCACAAAGGAGCGGGGCTGCATGATGTGGAACCAGCCCGTGAGGCCGGTATTGTGCTTAATACGATCCAATAAGCAAAGAAATGCAGCCTTTCATTTTAACTGTGATGAATGATGCTGCAATAATTTAAGATTAAGATCTTAAATTAAGATGAAGCCTTTATTTGTCTCACACAGTGACACACAGGAGAAATCTGACTTCTGCATTTGACCCATCCTTTTCAGGAGCAGTGAGCAGCCATCTTTTGGCACCCGGGGGGCAGTACCGTGAAGGGTCTTGCTCATTGCCACGGGGGATTTGAACTCAGGTTCCCCCGGGGCTAACCAGCCGGTTAGCTACACACCAAACTCAGATAGACATTTATATGCATTTTACTGTCTTCTTATTATATAAAAACTTAAGACAAATTGTAAAAATTTAAATAGCTTATTTACCTGACATGTTTCAGGAAAACACAACATCAGCACAATAATAAAACTACACACCAAACTCAGACCATTCAGCTACAAGAGTCCATGTAAAACGTGCAATAAAACAAACATTGGGGGGACGAGAAGAACATTCAACACAAGAAAAAAGGAACACAAAAAGGAGCGTGAGAAGGAAACTACAACACGGCGAACAAGATCTGAGAAAGAAAAGACAATGCAAAAAAAAACTAAAGTCCACAATATCCAATCTCCGTAAAAGGGGAAACCATGTCATGGACTGGGCTAAAACAGGACCAGAGGAGCACAAATACAAAGATTGATACGAGAGGGTACTGAAATTCCTTAAATATGCAATGTGGCTTATTATAATACTTTATAGTACTTTCTACAGCATTGACTTGTCATTTCTTTTAGCACAGCTTTAAATAATTTCAATAAATAAGAGACAATTCCCCCCTTTGTTGGTCCTGACATATAGTAATAAAAAGAACCAGCAGATGGCGCTAAGCCTGTATCTGATGCTACACTGAAAGTCGTTTGGGCCAAAAACAAAGTCGCTGCACTGATGTGGTCACATGTTCTGTGTCGCTCTGCTCAAACATGTGAATGAAACTAAACTAAGAAAAGAGATTCAATTAAAAAAATGTAATGATCACAAATCTGGGAGAAAAAAAAATCATCTCAATTAACCACATTTAAAAAGACACCTTAGTTAATTGCAGTTAATCTCGACTAATCACATTATTTTCATAACTATAATGTGCCAAATTGTCAGTTTAGATAAATGACATACTGTAAAACATTGAATAAGGTTAACAGTTCTTTAACAGGTCTGACAAAGCTGTACAAACAGCCTGTGTGTTTTGTCCATTCAGTTTGACATAGGCCTATGAAAGACTCAAATTAGCCTCCATTTTGTGCCATAGCACAATAAAAAGTTGAACTAGGCCCACACATGTGTCGTCCATTTATCTGTTCCTCATGTCCAAACGAGCAGGTGCTGCTCTGCCTGTCAATCATAAGGTCTTTGATGGAAGAAGAAGAAGAAGAAGAAGTGAACTTTATTGATCTCACACTGGAGAAATTCTTCTCTGCATTTTAACCCATCCTATATATATATATATATATTAGGAGCAGTGGGCAGCACACACATTAGGGCGCCCGGGGACCATCTCCATGATCTTCTTGCTTCGGTTTGGTCAGGACCTAAGCTGGAGGTACCTATGGTGCATGTTTTGGGTTGGTGGGGGAAACCCGAGTGCCCGGAGGAAACCCACCCAGACACGGGGAGAACATGCAAACTCCACACAGAAAGGCTCGTTCTGTGGTCTAACCTCCGTGTGGACTCACAGAACCACTGGTTTAATGAGAACCAGGAAAAAACATTCACCCAAATAGTTAACACGTTAATTTTCCCAAACACAACTCCAGGTACAGTACATACACGAGGATACCACACATCAACCAGGTTAAAAGCTCATAATATTGTTGTCTTGGATCTAGACTAGTTCTCTCTGCATGTTCTCTGTATTTTCTATCCATATATTTCTCTGTACTGTGTTATCTGCTGTGTCTCAAGCCAAACTCGAACACAGCCGTACATCAGGTTTGGATATTTCACTGACATGAGCCAGAGGGATAATGTATAAAATATACACATATTAGAGATCATTCTGGATTTTACAGACAAGAAATCTCACAGTTAAACAGCAAATTGTACCACAGACTTCTGTCCTCCAGTTCAGTGTGAAACGATGGGGATTCTAGGATGTCATGATGTCACAGAAATGTCTCAGAGTAAATGCATACAGGCCTTAACTTATTCTAACTCACTGTTTATGTGTTACGTCCCAGGATCCTCAGAGACCTTTGTTTACACTAATGCCTCCTTCACCTGGGAGGAGGCTCAGCAGTACTGCAGGCTGCACCACACAGACCTGGCCAGTGTGAAAAATGCAACCCAGAACGACCAGATCCGGGCCCTGATCCCCTTCGGGACCAAGGCCTTGATCGGCCTCAGGAGGCAGCCCTGGAGGTGGCTGGACGGGAACAACTCCACTTTCTCCTACTGGAAAACCCAAAACCCAGTGCAGCCCGATAACGCTGAAAAAGGCGAACAATGTGTGGTGGCAAACTTTGAGTTTGAGTCTCAAGGAAGATGGGAGGACTCAAAGTGTGGCAAGATGAGACCTTTTATCTGTTACTGGCCTGGTGTGTATCCTGTTGTTCTTCAAAATATGAGTTGAAATGACTTGGATTCTTGAATTTCACTGATCAAAGGCCCAAATTTGTTTCCATCAATTTGAGCAAAACAGAAAGACAAAACATAACCTACTGTAAAACTGAAGTCATTTCAACTCAAGAAGATAATTGTACACCAACTACTAACTGCACAATTATTGAATCATTTCTTCTTTTGTTTCAGTGAAGAAATACAAGATCAAACTACAGGTGAACACAAACGGTGTAAATCCAAATGACCCTGTGGTGCTTGAACAACTGCTCCAGCAGGTGAGTCACACTAGTGGCACGTAAAGGCCGGGTTCATCTGTATTAAAGGAGACATATTGTGCCAAATTGACTTTTCAGAACTTTGAATCATGTTACAGTGGTTTTTACCCTCTTAAAGTTGTAAAATCATTGTTTTTTTTTTTTTTTAGATGGCACTACGAGTGGGGATCGCCAACGCCACTGAGCTGCTCAAACTCAGCTGGGTTAAAGACGCCAACGGAAATGTATTTAACAAAACCACCGCCCTGTAAAAATGTACTGAGAACTAGAGATGAACTAATGAACCACATACAGAGCATCGAAAAACAGAGAAACAATCTAAAATTCTGTGTCTCAAAATTAGAATAGTGTTAAAAAGTTCAATATTGGGAAGTCACGTGTCACACTCTAATCAGCTCATTAACTGAACACCCCTGCAAAGGTTTCCTGAGCCTTTAAATGGTCTCTCAGTCTGGGGCAGTGGGTACACAATCACTGACACCCTCCACAAGGAGAAAGACACAAAAGGTCACAGAGTGCTGTATCCAAACATGTTCAGAAATACTTGAGTGGAAGATAAAAATGTGGTCGGAAAAGGTGCATCAGTGAAAGGGACGACCGCAGCCTTGAGAGGATCGTCGAGCATCTTCCACTCAAGAATTTCTCGGCGTTATCTTAATAGTAATTTTGGTCGTGTTCTCCTGTGTGATTCTCTGCATTTTTAAATGGTTCAATAAGATGATGACTGCACACTACCTGTAAACAGAACTTTTGCCCCAACACCAGACCCAGATTCTGATGACGATGAGTCAAACAGCTCAGACTCAAATTAAGTAAGGTGTGACTTGGATGGTGCACTGCTATTAACGGGCGCCTTAAATCTTTTCCATTATACTCATATTAATTGATTATGTTCATTAATTTGTGGTGTTTATCATTTTATTTTTCTAAGCTTTCAGCTTTAGCTACATTCTTGGTGCTCTCAGCCACAAAAACAGCTGCATCTATTTCTCCACTGTGTTTATGTCAAATGTGTTGTTTGGTTGATGAAGAATAAAATGATTTTATTATTATCAAGTAATGGAAATCTACATAACTGTTCATGTAATCAATAATAAAGGTCTGATATAAGTTGGCTTTGTGATTTCTAATGAAATGGGGTGTTTCGACTCGCCACATGTAATCTCTTTGTTAATCAGTTTTAAACTTCAGTTATCTGTGAAGAGGGCCTCTTAGAGGCCTCTTGTTGTCACATAATATCCCCCTGAGAGGTAGAAAAACAAAGATGGTAAATAAAAAATAAAATAAAATATTAAACTGCAAACAAGAGAAACTTAAAAAGTAGTGGTTTTCAGGAAAAACCTCACGAGCTACTGCACCCTGCTGCCCTCTCTCAGGCGCTGTGTACAAGAAGAGCATGAGCAGACTCTACTTCCTAAGACACTTCAGGTATTTCAATGTGTGCAGTAAGTTACTGCAGATCTTCTACTGTGGAGGCCAGTGCCCTGGACTTCACTGTGGTTCTGCTGGAGGAGCAGCACCAGTAAAAGGGACATTGGACGGATTGACACTGGACAAACTGCTCTCCATCATGGATGGATATATATGTGTGTATATATATATATATATATATATATATATATATATATATATATATATATATATATATATATATATACATCATTGGAGCTTGAGAGTTCTGCAGTATCTTTGCTGTTCCTGTACTGCACTTTTCTGGACTGAGATGTCTGATGTTTTTCCTGGGATCTGTTGTAGCCACTCCTCCAGTTTGGGGGTTACAGCCCCGAGTGCTCCGATCACCACAGGCACCACTGATGCCTTCACCTTCCAGGCCTTCTCCAGCTCTTCCTTGAGCCCCTGGTATTTCTCTAGTTTCTCGTGTTCCTTTTTCCTGATGTTACCATCGCTTGGTATTGAAGAATTTGACGATTTTCCAATATGTGAAACAATAAACAATTCAATGATTAATTACTTGTCCTCTGTCTGTTTCTGTCAAATTCTCTTTTAGCGTGTTCAAACTGAAATAAGGGGTTATACTATTTTAACTTTTCCTAGAGGTAACAAGAACTACTCTACAAAGCATTTAGCACATACCAGTTAAAAGATTACCAGGATTCGATAACTTCAATTAACCACATTTATTTCCATAACAATATTTCTAAACAGGTATACCTGGGTCTCGGGTCCTGTTGGAATCAGAATCACGAGAGGTAGCCGGAGATTTTAGCACACAGGTTTAATAGATTCGAAGCCAATTACATTTGGTTTACATAGCACTGATCGCACGTACTCACAGATTGCAACAGGAAAAGCTCTTTCTTATATAGACATAGTACTGCTGACTACAGAGGTTTGCTCCATACATGGCATTTAGCTTGTACAGCTCTCAAGGTAAACGGCCACCAAAAATAAACCCCCATAGTTTTTAGAAACTCATAGAATGACAAATGAGAGACAACTGGTCGGAGCTACATAGACAGTTTTTTGCATGCTTGCACTACACTGAAAAACCAGGTCAGTCACTGAGCAGAAAACTAGTCACTGTTAAGTCATAAAATCATAAAACTCACAATATCCCCCTTTTGATCACATACAACATGTGATCACTTTAACAGAATCAAAAACAAGAGAATAGATATTAATTTTAGCATTAGTTTTTATCATCACACAAATTAATACACGACACTCGGACACTTCAGAATAAGAAACAAGGAGCACTTTATGAGATCAGAATTAGACTTTATTTTAGTGAAAGTTTAGTCTAGGCAATCATAGTTAAACTTAGTCCACAAACTCCGGAGATTCTACAGAAAGTAGCAAAATTTGGGAAGTAGGAGATTTTTGTTTTAAGGCGGTCGCTATCAGTCGTTCCACTAATGATCGAAGACAAGTAATGACACAGCATCTAATAGTAAAAGGTGTAATCAACATAATTGGCGTGCAAACACCTGACCATGTTTTTGACAGGATAGCATACATACGTAAATCAGCACATAACCACCAAATGTCAGCTCTGGCAGTGGTATGAGTTGTCAAAAGTGCAAACTCTTCATAATTATTTGAAGAGAACGTCCGGTTACAAAAATTAGTAATGAAACTTTCTATTTCATTTTCATCACTACTCCTTGTATCTGTATGTATGACAGTATCCTGAGGAAAACAGGTATAATCGGCTGTACCTATAACCCAAGATGTAGGTGTGTCTTTTGAAGTTACTGCAGGTAACTTGTTGTGAAGGGAATAGCAGTCATCAGTTTGATCAAATGACTTTCTAGTAAAGAGTTTAAGTATACAGGTTAAATCTCTCTCATTAGAATATGGTATAGACGTGGTAGTTAGTTGTGGTCTAGCTGTAGAGCACACAATGCAGTCCTCTGAAGTCAAAGTATGGGCCGTGTACTGTACCCATTTTAACCATGTATTTTTATTAATTTCATGCCCTGTTTCAATCTTTATTGCTTCAGTCAGAGAAACTAAATTATTCTCCAGAGCTGGCTTATTGGTCTTTAAATTTGTCATTTGAATATAGCCTTCAAAATTCAATTTCAGCTTTCTATTACATGGTACGGAAATAACTTCCGAACACTGGAAACTTATGGAATATATTCCAGAGTCTTTGAAGGTCGGATTTGTAATAGACAATATTAGAGGATTACATCGGTTAGTGCTTGCTTTGCGTTCTCTACAGCTTCTTAGACCCATTTGATAAGATGCTTCATCTTTTCTTATTTTTGTTAAAGTAACTCTTTGCTGAGAATCAGTCTGAGAAGCATCTCCTGATTACGTTGTACACCGGTACTAATTATAATCCTGGCTTTATCTATAAATGTATCAAAATTATTTGCTTTTGTCAGACAAGTGTCTTTGCAAATAATTTGGACATTTAATGCATGATCTATAGCTGGTACCCCTAGCATACAATCTAGCACTTCGCATACGTCAAAAAGTAAATTACAAGTTTGTTGCTCATAACAGTACTTTATCAATTTTGGTGTTACTCTTTTCTCACTCCTCAATGCCTCTTGTCTTTTGTCTCTTTTTAGTGCCCATTGTTTCTTACCTGTATTAGCTTCTGCCAACTCAGGTGTAGCGTAGACTGTAGTTTTAACTGTTGGCTGTTGTGAGCTGCTTTGTCCGAGGTCAGATTCAAGACTTTCATGGATAAATAGAGTGTAACCCCACACTAAAACAACAAAGAACAGTATAATTAGCATGATTAGAAATATACATTGAGAATATTTCCAAAAGAAGACTTATACTCTCCTCGCGCTTTTTCTCCATCTTCTCCCCCTTTTCTCCTCCTTCTCTCCTGGAGCCCCAGCAGCAGAAGGTAGACGAGAGTGTTTTTCAGGTTCCTCGGCATCATCAGTTTCCGGAGTCGGTCGGCTCTCTTCATCTTTTGAATCTTCTCTTTGCACTTGAACAGATCTTCCCGTGCATTGCAGAACTTGATATGGCCCAGTCTGATAAGGTTGAGTCCAATTGCTTCGCTTATGGACCTTTACATACACCCAAGATCCTGGAAAAACTTCAGTGTCTGGATCAGCTGTGTCTTGTAGATCATATGTTCTCTGTCGGCATTTGTGCAGTTGTTTCACAATTTCTTGTAACTGTTGAACATATGAATGGTGTCTTTTCAATTGTCCTTGCCAAAGCAGCCAGATAACGAGCACAACCAGGTTGAGTTTGTTCATGAGAATCCAACCGGCAGGAATAGTGTTTCAGCACTCTTTTGCTGATAGAGCACAGCTTGAACAAATGACTGTTTCTCTGACATATGTTGTTTTGGTGAATGTCTCTTCAGATTCTGTCGTCCAAAGCAGCTCAGCTGATAAATTATGCATTCCATGAGGCTTAATAAGTTCTCGAAGTGGCGTAGTAAGTTCAGCATAGCCAGGAACATACTCACAAGAATAATAACAGAGTCCCAAGAAACTGAGCATCTGACGCACCGTAGTAGGTTTTGGAGTTTTTAGAGTAGCATCTTTGTTACTGTCAGTCACTCCTTGGGTGCCGTTTGATACTTCTCGTCCAAGGAAATGCACAGTTTGTCTTGCAACTTGTATCTTTTGCCTTTTCACTTTATATCCCTTTTTTTGCCAGTAGCACTGAGGCTTCCAGTACTTCTCTTGCTGTTTTTCCCCTGCTGTGACCTCATTGATAGGACGAAAATCTTGCACCATTCTCCAATTTTTCAGATCCGATTTCTTCACTGGAAAGGGCAGTGTGTTGTATTCTGACTTTGTTTCATAAATCACCCCAGATTCCAGCAATCCATTGATAGTTTCTTGAATCCCCGCTTCTTGTTCTCTTCTGAGTGGATATTGGGGAGTATAAACTGGTTTGTCCGTAGTGAGTTGCACCTTGACAATTTGCTCTGTTTGTCCCACATCATTTGGGTGCATCATCCATATGTTAAAGAGTACTTGTGCCAGATACATCTCAGTGTCTGGATGATCTTCAAAAGTCCGTTGTCTGCATTGTTCTGATGTTCTGGTGTTATCTTCAGAGCCTTGAGGTAAAACAACTTTAAACATCTTGTATTGCGGATTATAGAATACTCCATTGGATCCAGCGTCATTATATTGGAGACTTGAAGCTAGTTTGACCATTGGTCCGAGCTGTTGCGGCAAATGATCCTTTGAGATGGCCAGAGTCACATGAGGTGCACTTTCTTTGCTTCCCCTGTAGTATGGCTTTAAGTCTTCTGGAAGCGACACAGCCAATGCCATTCCTTGTGGACCCAAATAAAGTTGCGGATAGCTCACTCGGAAAGTTTGTCCATCGATGTTTTGCCATCACACTGATGCAGCATTTTCTTCTTCTGGATCTGTGTATTGTATGTCGGCATCATCAGTGGCATAAATTGTTGATTATATCCTCTCCAGAATTAAGCATTCTTTTTGACATATTTTTTGATTATGTTTTGAATGTGTGCTTGTTTTGCTTAGGCTCTTCTCGGGTTTGGCTCCTCCTCCAACACTTTCTTCCTCCAAAACTGTCTTAATTGGTCAAACGTAATGAATTGGGACATTTTAATATAGTTTTTATTTATTAATTAATTATTACCAGTTAAATGTAGTTTTCTTTTTTTAAAAAAAGCCTAACTAATTATATTGATAGAGTGAGACACTATTTAAAAAAATACTGTTTATCCTCTATCTACGTATAGGTTTTAGGAAGACTGATCCCCACTGTCACTGTCTGTCCTTAGCCTAATCTCTAGAAAAAAAAAAGAAAAATTGAAACCAAAATTACCCCCTCAAAATGCAATATTTTATCAATTCAAATTTAAATGCATTTAAATTTAAAGTATATTATATCAATATAGAGATCAAAAATTATGTTCAAATTTATTGAACTTATTAATTTTAATCACTTGCTTAATCAACTGTAGTCATCTACAGCTTTAATCGAACTTTTAGAATACGTGAACTTCAGTCACATTTCACTTCCCACAGAATATTTCAGGTTGTAGCATTAAGTTTGAGCTTCTGCAAAAATAAAAGAAATGTAAACAATGTTTTAATTAATTTTATGTTTTGATTTTACATCAAACAAAGCAAGAACCTCTAAATATAGATTGGAATTTTTGAACAAAATTAACATATTACCCCAAATATCTAAATACTGTAAATTCAACTCATCCAAGCTGTACTTATTTAATTTTATTTTTCCCATATATTTTAACATTTTAATATGCATTTACTATTTTCCAAATTCATTTGTATAATTAATTAATATTTAATCACCAATGACACTGTAAAATAACCTATATATCTTTATTAACACAAATAAACTTTCAGCCGTCACAAACATCCATACTGCACTCACACACATACACATACACATACACATGCACATACACACACACATGCACATACACATACACATGCACATGCACATGCACATACACACACACACACACACACACACACACATACACATGCACATACACACACACACACACACACACACATACACATACACATACACATACACATGCACACACACCCCCACATCCCCATCCACCATAAAATGTAGTCATATACCATGTATACCCTTCCCATTCATCACCTTTATATCCCTCTATCAAAAGGGTATTCATTGGTATGTGAATCATACTTATGAATTTCAATGTATTAAAACAAACATATGGTACAGAAGAGTATCCTTCTTCCTTTTTATCACATGGATTTTTGGTATCAGGGGTGGAACTTCGGCTGGGGTAGGAAAACTCCCAATCCATCTTTTTTGTCTTTGCAGGATTGCTGGGGGAATGGTGGTGATGTTTGTCTCATTTCCTTGGACGATGGGTGTCTCCCATAGATACCATACTAGTAGGAATGTCATTACAAAGAATGTCAACAATATCCAACACATTATAGCTGTCTTTAACCATTTTGGTATTCTATTCCTGTGATTTATCGGCATCTTTGTAGTTTATAACCTTTTTGCAATGACTTTGATGAATCCAAGTTGCTCTCTCAGCTATTTTTAGTGCTGTTGGGGTTGTTAACAATACTTGATAAGGACCTTCCCACTTAGGTGAATACCAGTGTTTTTTCTTAATGCTTTTCACCAAGATCCAGTCCCCTGGTTCCACTAACTCTTCTTCCTGTTGAGAACAGGGTTGTTCTACTTCAGTATTTTTGTTTATTTGCTTTTCAAACATTTTTCTCATGTGTCCTCTCATGTGTGTTTCTCAAGTCCATATCTTCCCCATCTTCCCATATTTGTTTAAATTGTGGTATTTTATATGGTCTACCAAACAATATCTCAAATGGAGTTAGCCCTTGTATAGCTGTAGTATTTAATTCTAACTTGACTAAATCTAAACATTTAGTCCATGGTCTTTTAGTTTCTTCCATACATTTTTTAAGTCTGGTTTTTATAGTACCATTTCTTCTCTCTATTAGTCCTGCTGACTGTGGGTGATATGAACAGAAGTTTTTTAGTTTTATATCAAATTTCTTTCCTATCAATTCTATGATTTGATTAACGAAATGTTTAGCATTATCCGATCGAATCACTTCCACTAATCCATATCTAGGTATAATTTCTTTGCATAACGCTTTTGCTACTGTTAATGCATCTGGATGTCTAGTTGGAAATATCTCTGTCCATTTTGAAAACACATCTATGATTACTAAACAATATTTCATACCTTCACTTTGATTCAGTTGAATAAAATCCATCTGTATTTCTTGAAATGGGTATTGTGATTCTGGAAATTTACCTCTAGTTGGTCTAAGATTTCCTTGTGGATTATGTTTTGCACATATTAGGCATCTTCTACAAAAAATTTTTGAGTAGTTATTAAATCCATAGGTTGCGTGAAAAGTCCCTCAGTCGTCCAGGTAGAATCCATGATAACAGGAGAAGTTCAATTTGTCAACTGGACAAAGTTTGTTTGGTTGAAAACGTTTCGCCGCTCATCCGAGAGGCTTCGTCAGCTCTAATAAGAATACTGGTAAGACACTTGCTTATATCTTGCTGTAGGGAGGAGCTACCTAGCTAACTACTTTCCGGAACTATCTCATTGGTTTCCGTCTTTTGTTTCTCTGGCGTCTCGCTAACGATCTCTATTCATCCCTACACGCCTGTTTTTCACACCTCTGGCCCTGACCTGGCTAACCCTATTGTTTCCCTGTTTGTTTGATCTGGGTTTAAGAATGGAATTGTAGATGGGATGCAAATTATGTCTGACTCCACCATTTCTGTTCAGAGAAGGATTCTCTTTTTTGACAAAAATAGCCTCTTTAACTCCCCTCTCAAACCAATTATTTTCCCTGGCTAAGATCTGAACCTCACTGTCCTCAAATGAATGACCCGTGGCTTCTAGGTGAAGATATACGGCAGAAGACGGTCCACTCTGGCACGCCCGTCTGTGTTGGTACATCCTCTTGTGAAGTGGCTGTTTGGTTTCTCCAGTGTAGCGCTCACTGCAGTCTTCACTACACTGAATGGAGTAGACCACATTGCTTTGTTTGTGGCTCGGTGTTTTGTCCTTTGGGTGGACGAGTTTTTGTCTTAAAGTGTTTGTGGGTTTGAAATAAACTGGGATTTCATATTGTCTGAAAATCCTCTGTAGTTTTTCCGACACGCCGGCCAGGTACGGAATCGCTACCCCTTTCCTCCTGGGTTCGGATTCTCTATTATCTTGTTTCTTGCCCTTGTCTCTCTTGGTTTTGTTAACAGCCCATTTGGGATAACCACAAACAGAGAGGGCTTCCTGCACATGTTGTTCTTCTTTTTCCTTACCCTCTGTGCTTGTGGGAACCACTTGGGCCCTGTGTTGTAATGTCCGAATAACACCCAGTTTGTGCTGCAGTGGGTGGTGTGAATCAAAAAGCAGGTATTGGTCTGTGTGTGTGGGCTTCCTGAAGACTTCTACTTGGAGTCCCCGGTCTCCTCCTAACGTTACTGCACAATCTAAGAACGCCAATGTGTTATCCTTGGCATCTTCACGGGTGAATTTGATATTAGGATCTACAGAATTGATATGTGCAGTAAAAGGTTCCAAATCTTGAATTTTGATTTTTGTAAAATTATCATCAACATAACGAAACCAGTGTGTGGGTGGAGTGCCTGGATATGAAGCTAAGGCACTCTGTTCAAATTGTTCCATGTATAAATTAGCCATGATAGGGGAGACCGGTGAGCCCATCGCACAGCCATGAATTTGCCTGTAGAAGTTCCCTCTGAACTGGAAATAGGTGGTATTTAGACAAATTTCCAGCAGTTGGCAGATTTGGTCAGGAGAAAGTTTGGTTCTCTCTTCTAGCTTGGAATCCTGTAGTAAACTCCTTCTCGCTGCTTCGACCGCTACAGCTGTGGGGATACAAGTGAAAAGAGAGGTTACATCAAAGGAAACCATTGTCTCATCCTGACCAAACTGGAGAAACTTAACTTTGTTTACAAATTCGGCTGTGTTCTCAATGTGGTGCTCCGTGTTGCCCACCAATGGAGCCAAGATGGTTTTTAGGTGTTTGGCCAAATTATATGTGATAGAGTCAACACTACACACAATGGGTCTGAGTGGTACTCCTTGTTTGTGAATCTTCGGGAGGCCATAGATGCACGGGATAGCATCACCAGGGTACAGTCTGTAATACAGTTGTAGATCAATGACTTCTTCTTTCCTCAACTTCTGTAAGCAATCAATGATCTTCTTTTTGTACCCATTGGTGGGGTCCCGTTTCAGTACTTCGTATGTTGTCGTGTCACTGAGTAGGCTGTTCACCTTAGCCTCATAATCAGCTGCGTCCAAGATCACCGTGCATCTCCCTTTGTCTGCAAGCAGGATTTGGATGCTCTGGTCCCTCTCTAGAGCAATGATGGCCTTCCTCTCCTCTGGTGTTACGTTTGAGGGTGGAAGTTTAGCATTGCTCAGTGCAGCTGTTAATTTCAGTCTAAGGTCTCCAGCTTCTGTCTCTGTGAGCTTGTTGTTCCTAATGGCGGTTTCAGCTGCCGTGATGTAGTCCGCCGTGGGGATGTGATTAGGAGTCACAGAGAAATTCAGTCCTTTGCACAGGACTTCTTTCTCTGTCTGAGTGAGTACCCGGTTGGAAAGATTTTTCACCCAGCGTTCTTTGTGCACCGATTGGCTAGGTCTGTCCTCCTTCCTACTGTCACTCCGATCCTTGGGGTTATTTCTATGTTGATTCTGGAGTTGTGCAAACTTCCTAATGTGTCGCTCTTTGGTTTTGTTGTGCTGCCTCAACTGGCCCGTCGCTATGAAGTCGTTAATCCTGTGAAACATTTCTTTTGGCACTAGACCCGTTATTTTGTTTAGTAAGCTGTCTATTTCAAATTTTAAGTTATCAATTTCATAATTGAGACAGCTAATTCTAAGGCTAAGTATACCTCAGGAGGAAAGGGTTAGCGATTCCGTACCTGGCCGGCGTGTCGGAAAAACTACAGAGGATTTTCAGACAATATGAAATCCCAATTTATTTCAAACCCACAAACACTTTAAGACAAAAACTCGTCCACCCAAAGGACAAAACACCGAGCCACAAACAAAGCAATGTGGTCTACTCCATTCAGTGTAGTGAAGACTGCAGTGAGCGCTATATTGGAGAAACCAAGCAGCCACTTCACAAGAGGATGTACCAACACAGACGGGCGTGCCAGAGTGGACCGTCTTCTGCCGTATATCTTCACCTAGAAGCCACGGGTCATTCATTTGAGGACAGTGAGGTTCAGATCTTAGCCAGGGAAAAGAATTGGTTTGAGAGGGGAGTTAAAGAGGCTATTTTTGTCAAAAAAGAGAATCCTTCTCTGAACAGAAATGGTGGAGTCAGACATAATTTGCATCCCATCTACAATTCCATTCTTAAACCCAGATCAAACAAACAGGGAAACAATAGGGCTAGCCAGGTCAGGGCCAGAGGTGTGAAAAACAGGCGTGTAGGGATGAATAGAGATCGTTAGCGAGACGCCAGAGAAACAAAAGACGGAAACCAATGAGATAGTTCCGGAAAATAGTTAGCTAGGTAGCTCCTCCCTACAGCAAGATATAAGCAAGTGTCTTACCAGTATTCTTATTAGAGCTGACGAAGCCTCTCGGATGAGCGGCGAAACGTTTTCAACCAAACAAACTTTGTCCAGTTGACAAATTGAACTTCTCCTGTTATCATGGATTCTACCTGGACGACTGAGGGACTTTTCACGCATCTTAAGAAAAACTACGAGCCCAACATCATTGGACTGGTAAGAAAGCTGGAAAAGGGCACAAGAAATCTAGCTGAGAAGAGGAATCATCTACGCTTTAATCTTAGATGTCGACAGGAGCAACTTATTCCCAAGGTTCTACAAAAGAAAGCACCGGAACCAGGACTTAGGGCAGACAGGTTAACCCAGCGTTACCTGAGAGGTATACTTAGCCTTAGAATTAGCCGTCTCAATTATGAAATTGATAACTTAAAATTTGAAATAGACAGCTTACTAAACAAAATAACGGGTCTAGTGCCAAAAGAAATGTTTCACAGGATTAACAACTTCATAGCGACGGGCCAGTTGAGGCAGCACAACAAAACCAAAGAGCGACACATTAGGAAGTTTGCACAACTCCAGAATCAACATAGAAATAACCCCAAGGATCGGAGTGACAGTAGGAAGGAGGACAGACCTAGCCAATCGGTGCACAAAGAACGCTGGGTGAAAAATCTTTCCAACCGGGTACTCACTCAGACAGAGAAAGAAGTCCTGTGCAAAGGACTGAATTTCTCTGTGACTCCTAATCACATCCCCACGGCGGACTACATCACGGCAGCTGAAACCGCCATTAGGAACAACAAGCTCACAGAGACAGAAGCTGGAGACCTTAGACTGAAATTAACAGCTGCACTGAGCAATGCTAAACTTCCACCCTCAAACGTAACACCAGAGGAGAGGAAGGCCATCATTGCTCTAGAGAGGGACCAGAGCATCCAAATCCTGCCTGCAGACAAAGGGAGATGCACGGTGATCTTGGACGCAGCTGATTATGAGGCTAAGGTGAACAGCCTACTCAGTGACACGACAACATACGAAGTACTGAAACGGGACCCCACCAATGGGTACAAAAAGAAGATCATTGATTGCTTACAGAAGTTGAGGAAAGAAGAAGTCATTGATCTACAGCTGTATTACAGATTGTACCCTGGTGATGCTATCCCGTGCATCTATGGCCTCCCGAAGATTCACAAACAAGGAGTACCACTCAGACCCATTGTGTGTAGTGTTGACTCTATCACATATAATTTGGCCAAACACCTAAAAACCATCTTGGCTCCATTGGTGGGCAACACGGAGCACCACATTGAGAACACAGCCGAATTTGTAAACAAAGTTAAGTTTCTCCAGTTTGGTCAGGATGAGACAATGGTTTCCTTTGATGTAACCTCTCTTTTCACTTGTATCCCCACAGCTGTAGCGGTCGAAGCAGCGAGAAGGAGTTTACTACAGGATTCCAAGCTAGAAGAGAGAACCAAACTTTCACCTGACCAAATCTGCCAACTGCTGGAAATTTGTCTAAATACCACCTATTTCCAGTTCAGAGGGAACTTCCACAGGCAAATTCATGGCTGTGCGATGGGCTCACCGGTCTCCCCTATCATGGCTAATTTATACATGGAACAATTTGAACAGAGTGCCTTAGCTTCATATCCAGGCACTCCTCCCACACACTGGTTTCGTTATGTTGATGATAATTTTACAAAAATCAAAATTCAAGATTTGGAACCTTTTACTGCACATATCAATTCTGTAGATCCTAATATCAAATTCACCCGTGAAGATGCCAAGGATAACACATTGGCGTTCTTAGATTGTGCAGTAACGATAGGAGGAGACCGGGGACTCCAAGTAGAAGTCTTCAGGAAGCCCACACACACAGACCAATACCTGCTTTTTGATTCACACCACCCACTGCAGCACAAACTGGGTGTTATTCGGACATTACAACACAGGGCCCAAGTGGTTCCCACAAGCACAGAGGGTAAGGAAAAAGAAGAACAACATGTGCAGGAAGCCCTCTCTGTTTGTGGTTATCCCAAATGGGCTGTTAACAAAACCAAGAGAGACAAGGGCAAGAAACAAGATAATAGAGAATCCGAACCCAGGAGGAAAGGGGTAGCGATTCCGTACCTGGCCGGCGTGTCGGAAAAACTACAGAGGATTTTCAGACAATATGAAATCCCAGTTTATTTCAAACCCACAAACACTTTAAGACAAAAACTCGTCCACCCAAAGGACAAAACACCGAGCCACAAACAAAGCAATGTGGTCTACTCCATTCAGTGTAGTGAAGACTGCAGTGAGCGCTATATTGGAGAAACCAAGCAGCCACTTCACAAGAGGATGTACCAACACAGACGGGCGTGCCAGAGTGGACCGTCTTCTGCCGTATATCTTCACCTAGAAGCCACGGGTCATTCATTTGAGGACAGTGAGGTTCAGATCTTAGCCAGGGAAAAGAATTGGTTTGAGAGGGGAGTTAAAGAGGCTATTTTTGTCAAAAAAGAGAATCCTTCTCTGAACAGAAATGGTGGAGTCAGACATAATTTGCATCCCATCTACAATTCCATTCTTAAACCCAGATCAAACAAACAGGGAAACAATAGGGCTAGCCAGGTCAGGGCCAGAGGTGTGAAAAACAGGCGTGTAGGGATGAATAGAGATCGTTAGCGAGACGCCAGAGAAACAAAAGACGGAAACCAATGAGATAGTTCCGGAAAATAGTTAGCTAGGTAGCTCCTCCCTACAGCAAGATATAAGCAAGTGTCTTACTAGTATTCTTATTAGAGCTGACGAAGCCTCTCGGATGAGCGGCGAAACGTTTTCAACCAAACAAACTTTGTCCAGTTGACAAATTGAACTTCTCCTGTTATCACAAATCCATACGTTGTATACTGCGTATTTATTATAGATACCATCCCTCCTGTTGAGACATGTGATTAACCATGGCTCAATATTGCTGCGTATCTATATAAATTCTGTGGTAGTATTGGTTAATTTCTGGTCACATATATATGTCGTTTTTTATTTGTGCTCCTTTTCTTTTCCATAAGTTTATTTCAGTTTTAGGGCTGTGTTCTTGCATGTCTTGTAGTATTTTTTTTGTTTAATTGGGTCCCTTCCATTAAAGAGTATGTATTTATTTTGTATTCTGCTGCGTCTTTAGCTGTTTTATCTGCCATTGCATTTCCTCTTGTTACTTCATCTGTTCCGGATTTGTGTGCTGCACATTTACAAATAGCTATTTTATTTGGTAATTGTACTGCTTTTATTAATTCTGTTAATAATTCCGCATGAGTTACTGGTTTTCCTGTAGAAGTCTTCATTCCTCTATTTTTCCAATATTGTGCAAATACGTGAGTTGTCGCATATGCATATTGACTATCTGTATATATTGTTACGTTCTTGCCTTTAAATAATTTGCATGCTTTTGT
Organism: Paratrypauchen microcephalus; assembly: GCA_036785185.1. Lineage (NCBI taxonomy): Eukaryota > Metazoa > Chordata > Actinopteri > Gobiiformes > Gobiidae > Paratrypauchen > Paratrypauchen microcephalus. The sequence continues at coordinate 472,828 of JAVJIX010000316.1, forward strand.
TAGTGCTACTAATTCTGCTGCCTGTGCTGAATAATTTGGAGGTAATTTATTTGCTTTTAATACTTTATTTACTGTTGTTACTGCATACCCTGTCTGTGTTTTTCCATAATTGTCTTTTTTAGATGATCCGTCTACAAATACAGTTTCTGCTCCTTCAGTTGGAGTATCTAATAAATCTTCTCTACATTTTGTTGATTGTTCTACTAATTCTTTACAATTATGTGGGATTCCGTCATCCTCAGTCGGCATTAAAGTGGCTGGATTTAAAACTGCACATCTTTCTATGGTTAAATGTGGTTGTGAATATAAATTTCTTCAATGGCTGTGCGAAGTTGCTGGATATTAGTGGGAGCTGGTACACGCTGTCGTATACGCCGGTCAAGCACATCCCAAACATGCTCAATGGGTGACATGTCCGGTGAGTATGCTGGCCATGCAAGAACTGGGACATTTTCAGCTTCCAAGAATTGTGTACAGATCCTTGCGACATGGGGCCGTGCATTATCTTGCTGAAACATGAGGTGATGTTCATGGATGTATGGCACAACAATGGGCCTCAGGATCTCATCACGGTATCTCTGTGCATTCAAAATGCCATCAATAAAATGCACCTGTGTTCTTCGTCCATAACAGATGCCTGCCCATACCATAACCCCACCACCACCATGGGCCACTCGATCCACAACACTGACATCAGCAAAGCGCTCACCCACACGACGCCACACACGCTGTCTGCCATCTGCCCTGAACAATGTAAACCGAGATTCATCCGTGAAGAGAACACCTCTCCAACATTATTGTGGGCAGTATAAGGTACACCTGTGCACTAATCATGATGTCAGATCAGCATCTTGATGTGGCACACCTGTGAGGTGGGATGGATTATCTCAGCAAAGCAGAAGTGCTCACTATCGCACATTTAGACAGATTTGTGAACAATGTTTGAGAGAAATGGTAATATTGTGTATCTGGAATGAATTTTAGATCTTTAAGTCCATCTCATGAAAAATGGGAGCAAAAACAAAAGTGTTGCGTTTATATTTTTGTTGAGTGTATATCGCTTGTTCGGTTTATTGCATTTCCGTTGGCATTGGATTATATTTCTCCACAGAATCAGAATCAGAAAGACTTTTATTGCCATTGTCAAGTGAACACAATTCACAAAACTAGGAACTTGCCTTGATGATAAGGTGCGAACATAAAACACGAAATAATAATAGTAATAACTAGAATATAGACACTAAACAATAATAATAACTCAAATATAGCTATAATATAGTAAAAAACAATAAAGTAAAAAATAATAAATTCGACCGATAGTTGAACCTCGGATTCAGGAGGAGCAGTGTGGTTTTCGTCCCGGCCGGGGAACACTGGACCAGCTCTATACTCTCCATCAAGTGCTCGAGGGTGCATGGGAGTTTGCCCAACCAGTCCACATGTGCTTTGTGGATCTGGAGAAGGCATTCGACCGTGTCCCTCGTGGGGTCCTGTGGCGAGTGCTCTGGGAGTACGGGGTTCGGGGCCCTTTGCTAAGGGCTGTTCGGTCCCTGTATGACCGAAGCAGGAGCTGTGTTCGCATTGCCGGTAGTAAGTCGGACCTGTTCCCGGTGCATGTTGGACTCCGCCAGGGCTGCCTTTTGTCACCGGTTCTGTTCATTATATTCATGGACAGAATTTCTAGGCGCAGTCAGGGGCCGGAGGGGATCCGGTTTGGGGACCACAGCATCTCATCTCTGCTGTTTGTAGATGATGTTGTCCTGATGGCTTCATCGAACCGGGACCTCCAATGTGCACTGGGGCGGTTTGCAGCCGAGTGTGAAGCCGCTGGGATGAGGATCAGCTCTTCCAAATTTGAGGCCATGGTTCTCGACCGGAAAAAGGTGTCTTGCCCTCTCCAGGTGGGTGGGGAGTCCTTGCCTCAAGTGGAGGAGTTCAAGTATCTCAGGGTCTTGTTCACGAGTGAGGGGAGGATGGAGCGCGAGATTGACAGGCGGATCGGTGCAGCGTCGGCAGTGATGCGGTCGCTGTACCGGACCGTTGTGGTGAAGAGGGAGCTGAGCCGAAAGGCAAAGCCCTCAATTTACCGGTCAATCTACGGTCCTCCCCTCACCTATGGTCATGAGCTTTGGGTAATGACCGAAAGGACGAGATCGCCGATACAAGCGGCCGAAATGAGTTTCCTCTACAGGGAGGCTGGGCGCACCCTTAGAGATAGGGTGAGGAGCTCAGTCACATGGGAGGAGCTTGGAGTAGAGCCGCTGCTTCTCCACGTCGAGAGGAGCAGCTGAGGTGGCTCGGACATCTATTCCGGATGCCTCCTGGATGCCTCCCTCAGGAGGTGTTCTGGGCATGTCCCACCGGGAGGAGGCCCCGGCCGACTATGTCTCCCGGCTGGCCTGGGAATGCCTTGGGGTCCCCCCAGAGGAGCTGGAGGAAGTGTCTGGGGTGAAAGAGGTCTGGGCGTCCCTGCTTGGACTGTTGCCCCCGCGACCTGGCCCCGGATAAGCGGAAGAAAATGGATAGATGGATGGAAAAAATAATAAACAATCCAAATAACAAAAAGGTCCTGATGAACAGCATCAGAACAGTAGTGCAAGTCATAGTCATAGTCATAGTTTGCTTTATTGTCGAAAACAATCATGTACATGCACATAGAGTGAATTCGAAATTTCGTTTCCCCACTAACCAGGCAGGACAGTGATAGAGTGGGTAGGGGAGGGGCCGCTGCGCATGCGCGCGCCGCCAACTGGGAGATGCAGAGTAGAAAAGATGCAATACACTCAGTGACAATTTTACAACATGTAATGACAGAAAAACAATTGGAGATATAACATACGGTGATCTTTTTCTTTGGCAACATAAGGAAGGGGTGTGGGGGATCAGATTGGAAATCAATGAAATTGATTGAACCGAGAGCAGAGATCATATCTTTACTAAAAGACAGGGAACATTTTACTCAATCGTGTCAGTGTCAGTGTCAGTGTGCCAAATAGTGTGTGCCATGGTTATGTAGAGTCCATGATAACAAACCACATCTGTGGCCTTGGAAGTGTTCTTGCAGGGAGGCGAAGTCAAAACACAGATAACTGTTGGAGACAGATTTTCACAGGGAGACATAATTTGCAAAGGGATTAATTTAGCATGATGAAATACATTTTTAGAGACCCAGGTGAAGAATTTAGATTGAGCTTGGGTTTTGCCAGACCCCCACCTTCATATCGCCATGAAGATTCATGAGAGATCTCATTAGTTCCTCTTGGCGCACAGACTGCGCTGCGTTGGCTTTTCACAGTTCTGTAACCATGCCCATGATGATATCCAAACGTCGAGATGTTTCCTTCGGTTGAAATCCTTCCAAAAGGACCTCAACCTGTCCCACTTTCTGATGTAATCCTTTCACGAGATCCCCCACGGCTTCACAGTGGCTCGAAATTGCTGCAGACAGCTTGGGGGACTCTTTACTTGCTGCCAGCTTACAAATTTTGCGATAGATCATGGACAATCCCAGGCCAATTAACAGATGTCCAGCTATCAGAAATCCGAATACGTAAATATCCTCCACATCCTCCAGGTACATTGGTGCAAAACTTGCCACGCACGATACAAGTCTCTTGCATATCCAGCAGCAAAAGTACAATCCGGACACACCGCTTCTCCTGGAGCGGCACTCCTCCGTGAAAAAAGAGTATCAATCGTGCTGAGGGTCCAGCTGATCACATCCATATTTTAGGAATTTGGAAAATCTGCTCCAAAAAGCGAGAACATGATGAAAAACAAAGAGAGGCACGCAGACAATGGAGCAATAGATAAGGAGAGGAAAAGAAAACACGTCCGCTCTCTCTTACAGTCAGAACAGAATACAAACAACTTAATTAAACTTAATTAAAGTGACTGGTGATATAAAGTGTCTAGCTTTGTGCAGATGTTATGAATTGCTCATGAGTCCAACAGCAGAGGGAAAGAAACTGTTCTTGTGACGGGAGGTTCTGGTCCCGATGGACCGTAGCCTCCTGCCAGAGGGAAGTGGCTCAAATAGTCCATGTCCAGGGTGAGAAGTGTCAGCTGCTATCCGGCCTGCTCGCCCCCGAGTCCTGGAGACGTACAGGTCCTGGATAGATGGAAGGCTGCAGCCACTCACCTTCTCGGCAGAGCGCACAATGCGCTGCAGTCTCTGTTTGTCCCTGACAGTGGCTCCAGCACCACACAGTGATGGAAGAGGTGAGGATGGACTCAATGATGGCCGTGTAGAACTGCACCATCATCTGGACTGGCAGCTTGGCTTTTCTTAGCTGCCGCAGGAAGTACAACCTCTGCTGGGCCTTCTTGATGAGGGAGTTGATGGTCGGCTTCCACCTGAGGTCCTGTGTGATGCAGGTGCCCAGGAACCGGAAGGAGTCCACTATGGTGATGGGGGAGCCTGTCAGGGAGAGAGGAGGCAGGGGGGCTGTGACTTTCCTGAAGTCCACGATCATCTCCACTGTCTTCTGGGTGTTGAGATCCAAGTTGTTGCTGCTGCACCAGGACACCAGCCGGTCCACCTCCCTCCTGTAGGCAGACTCATCGCCGTCAGAGATGAGCCCGATGAGGGTGGTGTCATCAGTTTGTGTGCAGCAGTTTGTGTACAGGGAGAAGAACAGAGGAGAAAGTCCACAGCCCTGTGGAGGCACTGTGCTGATGGTCCGGGAGTTCGACACATTCTTCCCCAGCCGCACGCACTGCCTCCGATCCGTCAGGAAGTCAGTGATCCACCTGCAGGTGGAGTCAGGCACGTTTAGCTGAGCAAGCTTGTCCTGGAGCAGAGCAGGATGATGGTGTTGAATACAGAGCTGAAGTCCACAAACAGGATCCTGGCGTAGGTTCCCGGGGAGTCCAGATGCTGGAGGATGAAGTGGAGGGCCAGATTAATGGCATCGTCCACAGACCGATTAGTTCTGTAGGCGAACTGCAGGGGGTCCAGGAGGGGGGAGGTGAAGGACTTGAGGTGGGTCAAGACCAGGCGCTCAAATGACTTCATGACTACAGACATCAGCGCCACAGGTCTGTAAGTCAAACCTGGCATAAAAGTCGTTCAACATTTCTGCCAGTCGTTTGTTGTCCACAGCGGGAGAGGCTCTGGGCTTGTAATTTGTGATTTGCCTAAGCCCTCTCCAGACAGAACTAGAGACATTTGATGAGAAATGGTGCTTCAGATGTGTATTGTTCTTCGACTTAGCTTTCTCCACAGGAGCTGCTGAGCTGTGTCACAGATTGCAGACGTGGAAGTGCGGGTAGCGTGAGTACGCCGACACTCACCTACGCTACGCTCAAACTTGGGGACTTTTTGGGGATAAGTATTGGGGGGTTTGTGACTGTGGGGGAGGGGATAGGTGGCTTCTGTTTTGTGGTGTGACAGACATTTATGTTTGTGGGTTTGGGTGAACTGGGTGGCGCTCGAGCGCGGGGAGGTGATTAAGTTGACCATTCTACTATTTGCAATCTGGTACCGCCAATAAAACCCGGACACATCGGGTCAATTATCCCTCTTTTGTATTTACATTATTTCACCCCGGCTGAGTAAATGAATCCTCCCGTGAACTCTAATTTTGCATTGTAGCTTTTCCACCTGCGAGGACAGGTGAATTGTTACAGCTTTTTTGTTTTTATTGACAGGTTATTTTACATTACAAAAATAATAATAATGTTAGCTTAATTAACTATTTAGCTAAGTCAACCTAAGAATTCAAAATTAAGTTCTGTGTACGAAGAATTCAGACTAAATCCTGACAGTAGCTAAAGGTTTCCAAAAACAGTCCATTGGACAAGGTTAAAGTTGTAAACATAATTTTCAAGATTGTTTATTTGTCATATGCAAAATCAACACAAGGTAAACAATGCAATGAAATGCTTAGGGTCAGAAGAACCGTTGACTCGCTGAGATAGTCAGAAGTACTAATAACAGCAGTAATAGTACATGGTAAAAAAAAAGTGTTGCAAAAGTGCAGGCGAAGAAGTAAACAATATAATAAACAATATAATAAAATATGTAATAAAATGTAATAAAAATACAAGGTACAATGTACAAGGTGCAGGTAGGATTAAATCAAAGATCAAATAAGGTGTAAGTATTTCACAGATTGCACATAATATGGTGCGGTATAAGTGTTGCATGTGGATTTCGTATTGCACATAGTATGGTATAAATATTGCACACAGGTTATTGCACAGATTATTGCACAGGTAACAGTAGTTTACAGTGAGGTAGTGACAAACATGCTTTCATACAGAGCAGCAGCAGTAAACATATTCTGCATAATGAAAAGTACTGTAGTGCAGTATTATTGAGAGTTCAGTATTATTTAGAGTATTACCCAGAGTTCAGTAGTCTGACACTTGGGGGTAATATCTGTCTTTGAGTGTTTTTGTGCGTGCTGCAGGCTCCTGTATCGTCTACCAGAGGGTAGCAGACAGAAGAGTCCTTGTGCCGGATGAGTATGGTCCTTAGTGATGCTGCGTGCCTTACGCAGACCCCTGCTGTGGTAAATGTCCTGGATGGAGGGGAGACTGCTGCCAGTGATGTCCTCTGCCGCTCGCACCACCCTCTGTAGTGCTTTGTGGTTCCCATACCACACTGTGATGCAGCCCGTCAGCAGGCTCTCCATGGTGCACCTGTAGAAGTTTGTGAGGATGCTGGTGTTCATACCAAACTTCCTCAACTTCCTCAGGAAGTAGAGTCTTTGTCGGGCTTTCTTAACCACAGTGTCTGTATGTAGTGTCCAGGACAGATCCTCAGTGATGTGGACCCCAAGGAACTTAAAGCTGCTGACCTGCTCCACCTCAGCGTTGTTAATGGAGATGGGGGGATGCTGGTCTACACATAGTCTCCTGAAGTCCACGATCATTTCCTTAGTTTTGCTGATGTTCAGAGAGAGGTTATTTTCCTGACACCAGCTGGTCAGTGATTTCACCTCGTCTCTGTAGGCGCTCTCGTCCTTGTTAGTGATGAGCCCTAGGATGGTGGTGTCGTCAGCAAACTTGAGGATGGTGTTGGAACTGTGCCTGGCGGTACAGTCGTAGATGAACAGGAGAGGGCTGAGAACACAGCCCTGGGGTGCCCCAGTGCTGAGGACACGTGTGGAGGAGAGGTGGCTGCTGATCCTCACTGCCTGTGGCCTGTTGGTGAGGAAGTCCCATATCCAGCAGCAGATGGACGTCCCCAGGCCCAGGGCGGTGAGCTTAGAAACCAGTTTGGAGGGGATTATGGTGTTGAATGCCGAGCTGTAGTCAATGAAGAGCATTCTCACATATGTGTTTCCTCTCTCCAGATGACTGAGAGAGGTGTGGGCTGCTAGAGCAATGGCGTCGTCTGTAGACCTCTTTGCTCTATATGCAAACTGCAGGGGGTCCAGGGTGTCGGGGAGGGAGTCACAGATGTGTCTCTTCATGATTCGTTCAAAGCACTTCATGATGACAGATGTGAGTGGGCCGATAGTCATTAGGACAGGATGCTGTGGGGGTCTTTGGGATAGGGACTACAGTGGAGGTCTTGAAGATGGTGGGCACGATAGACTGGCTCAGAGACAGGTTGAAGATGTTGGTGAACACCCCGGCGAGTTGGTCAGCACAAGCTCTCAGCACCCGTCCGGGGATGCCGTCGGGTCCTGGTGCTTTGCGGGGGTTCACTCTCTTGAACGCCAGTCTCACTGTAGCAGTGTCTATACAGAGTACAGCGTCCTCACTGTCCAGATGGGGTCTGGTGACAGGCGTGGTGTTATCTACATCAAACCGGGCATAGAAGGTGTTGAGTTCGTCCGGAAATGATGCGCTGGACAGTTCCACGGGCCCGCTCCTCCCCTTGTAGTCAGTGATGCAGCGTAGCCCATGCCACACCCGTCTCGGGTCATTGCTCTGCTGGGCAGACTCCACTCTCTCCCTGTAGTCCCTCTGGGCAGTCCTGATGGTCTTTCTGAGGTCGCACTTGGCTGCTTTGTAGGCTACAAACCCTCCTGAGTTGAAGGCGGCGGTGTGAGCTTTCAGTTTAGCACGCACCTCCGGTCCCACCTCCGGTCCCACCCAGGGTTTCTGATTTGGGTAAGTGCAGATGGAGATTTTGGGCACCGTGTCCTCACTGCACTTCCCTATGTAGCCTACGACAGAGTCTGTGTACGCATTAATGTCACCATCTGCTGCGTCTGCAAACATCTGCCAGTCTGTTGTTTCAAACAGTCCTGTAGCACCTCATCAGACATACTGCTCCATTTGTGTATTTGTCTGGGAACCGTTTTTTCCAGTTTAAGCCTTTGTTTGTACGCAGGCAACAGCAAGATGGCGCTATGGTCAGATTTATCAAAGGCTGGGCGGAGGAGGGGTTTGTAACTGTCTTTAAATGGGGTGTAACAATGGTCTAAAGTCTGCCCCCCCCTGGTGGGGAGGGATATGTGCTGGTAGTATTTTGGTAGAACCGTTTTCATGTTAGCTCTGTTAAAATCGCCCAACACAATGAAAGCTGCATCAGGGTGAGAGACAATTCTAACCTGCGTAATTCTGTGAAGATTCAATTTAATATTCAGATCTGTGCAATAAACAAAAGTAATTATGAACTGTGTTGTTTAAAAATACCTTGTTGTTAGAAAAGCATAATAACGTTCTGTTTTTGTGTCCACAGGTGAAGTTTGTTCTGGATAACAGCTTTTACGAGTCCTCTTGGTGATGCTTTAGTTATTTATGTTGAGGTCAGTTTGAAAAGAGTCAACATCTGAGTGGTTATTGAGCTCTAAACACTCTAAACTTTACTGGTTTTGAACTTGTATTTCTACAGTTCATTAACCCAGCATTTTTGATAACCATAACCCTAACCCTAAAACTAAAGTTAGACATTGAGAACATCCTGGTGTTAAAGGACAAGTAACGTTTTTACAATCTGGAGCTTATTTCAGTGATAAAACAACGTCATTTACTCACCCATTGTGTCATGCATGAAAATACCGCATAAAAATACTAATATCAATTTTTGGTCATACCGCCCAGCTCTAGTCCTATTATTACATAAATCACAAATCTAATCACATCACAATTTTGTTATTAAAATTTGCAATTAAATATTTTTCCTAACTTTCTTAAGCCGTAACTCAAAGTGCTGCTCTACACCGTTAATCAGTGACTCGTTAATGTGATCCTGTAAATCGAACGCTCTGATTTTATTATAGAACTTTGACTGTTTGGGGACAATGAACGTATTATTTTTCTCCGGTGTGGTTTTGTAGGGAAAAAAAATGAAAATGGTATGTATTTGTATCATGTATTTGTTATATGGTGTGGGACTTTTATTTGCTTTTAGAAATAATTTGTTTCGTAATAAATGTGCAGTTACTGTGAACACTTTGTCATAATGTACAAAAAATAAATGTGAATTTGCTTTTCCAGTGGTTTAGTTTGACACCACCTGGTTTATCCTGATTTAGTCCTGGTTTAGTCCTGATTTAGTCCTGGTTTTAGTCCTGGTTTAGTCATGGTTTATTCCAGGTTTAGTCCTGGTTTAGTCATGGTTTAGTCCAGGTGTAGTTCTGGTTTAGTCCTGGTTTAGTCCTGGTTTTAGTCCTGGTTTAGTCCTGCTTTTAGTCCTGGTTTTAGTCTTGGTTTAGTCCTGGTTTTAGTCCTGGTTTAGTCCTGGTTTTAGTCCTGGTTTAGTCATGGGTTTAGTCCTGGGTTTAGTCCTGGTTTAGTCCTGGTTTTAGTCCTGGTTTAGTCATGGTTTAGTCCTGGTTTAGTCCTGCTTTTAGTCCTGGTTTTAGTCTTGGTTTAGTCCTGGTTTTAGTCCTGGTTTAGTCCTGGTTTTAGTCCTGGTTTAGTCCTGGTTTTAGTGTTGGTTTTTGTCCTGGTTTTAGTCCTGGTTTTAGTCTTGGTTTAGTCCTGGTTTAGTTCTGGTTTGGTCCTGGTTTAATTCTGGTTTAGACCTGGTTTAGTTCTAGTTTAGTCCTGGTTTAGTCCAGGTTTAGACCTGGTTTACACCTGGTTTAGACCTGCTTTAATCCTGCTTTAGTCCTGGTTTAGACCTGGTTTAGACCTGGTTTACACCTGGTTTAGACCTGCTTTAATCCTGCTTTAGTCCTGGTTTAGACCTGGTTTAGACCTGGTTTAGTCCTGGTTTAGACATGGTTTAGTCTTGGTTTAGTCCTGGTTTAGACCTGGTTTAGACCTGGTTTAGTCCTGGTTTAGACATGGTTTATTCTTGGTTTAGTCCTGGTTTAGACCTGGTTTAGACCTGGTTTAGTCCTGGTTTAGACATGGTTTAGTCTTGGTTTAGTCCTGGTTTAATCCTGGTTTAGTCCTGGTTTAGTCCTGGTTTAGACCTGGTTCAGTCCTGGTTCAGGCCTGGTTTAGCCCTGGTTTAGTCCTGGGCGGCACGGTGGCTGAGTGGCTAGCACTCACGCTTCACAGCAAGAAGGTTCTGGGTTCGATCCTCATGTGGCACGTTGGTATGGCCCCAAGATTTGCGTTGCCCGAGCCTTTCTGTGTGGAGTTTGCATGTTCTCCCCGTGTCTGAGTGGGTTTCCTCCGGGCACTCCGGTTTCCCCCACCAACCCAAAACATGCTCCAGGTAAAATCCTCCTGAGGTCCTGACCTCCAAGAAGATCCAAGAAGATCATGGAGATGGTCCCCGGGTGCAGTCATGTGCTGCCCACTGCTCCTAATAAAGGATGTGTTAAATGCAGAGAAGAATTTCTCTTGTGTCACTTCACTTCTTCTTAGTCCTGGTTTAATCCTGGTTTAGCCCTGGTTTAGTCCTGGTTTAGATCTGGTTTAGTCCTGGTTTAGTCCTGGTTTATTCCTGGGTTACACCTGGTTTAGACCTGGTTTAGTCCTAGTTTAGACCTGGTTTAGACCTGGTTTAGACCTGGTTTAGACCTGGTGTAGTCCTGGTTTAGACCTGGTTTAATCCTGGTTTAGTCCTGGTTTAGACCTGGTTTAGACCTGGTTTAGTCCTGGTTTAGACCTGGTTTAGACCTGGTTTAGACCTGGTTTAGACCTGGTTTAGTCCTGGTGTAGTCCTGGTTTAGACCTGGTTTAATCCTGGTTTAGTCCTGGTTTAGACCTGGTTTAGACCTGGTTTAGTCCTGGTTTAGACCTGGTTTAGTCCTGGTTTAGACCTATTTTAGACCTGGTTTAGTCCTGGTTTAGATCTGGTTTAGTCCTGGTTTAGTCCTGGTTTATTCCTGGGTTACACCTGGTTTAGTCCTGGTTTATTCCTGGGTTACACCTGGTTTAGATCTGGTTTAGTCCTAGTTTAGACCTGGTTTAGACCTGGTTTAGACCTGGTGTAGTCCTGGTTTAGACCTGGTTTAATCCTGGTTTAGTCCTGGTTTAGACCTGGTTTAGACCTGGTTTAGTCCTGGTTTAGACCTGGTTTAGACCTGGTTTAGACCTGGTTTAGACCTGGTTTAGTCCTGGTGTAGTCCTGGTTTAGACCTGGTTTAATCCTGGTTTAGTCCTGGTTTAGACCTGGTTTAGACCTGGTTTAGTCCTGGTTTAGACCTGGTTTAGTCCTGGTTTAGACCTATTTTAGACCTGGTTTAGTCCTGGTTTAGATCTGGTTTAGTCCTGGTTTAGTCCTGGTTTATTCCTGGGTTACACCTGGTTTAGACCTGGTTTAGTCCTAGTTTAGACCTGGTTTAGACCTGGTTTAGACCTGGTTTAGACCTGGTGTAGTCCTGGTTTAGACCTGGTTTAATCCTGGTTTAGTCCTGGTTTAGACCTGGTTTAGACCTGGTTTAGTCCTGGTTTAGTCCTGGTTTAGACCTGGTTTAGACCTGGTTTAGACCTGGTTTAGACCTGGTTTAGACCTGGTTTAGACCTAGTTTAGACCTGGTTTAGACCTGGTTTAGACCTGGTTTAGACCTAGTTTAGACCTGGTTTAGACCTAGTTTAGACCTGGTTTAGACCTGGTTTAATCCTGGTTTAGTCCTGGTTTAATCCTGGTTTAGACCTGGTTTAATCCTGGTTTAGTCCTGGTTTAGTCCTGGTTTAATCCTGGTTTAGACCTGGTTTAGACCTGGTTTAATCCTGGTTTAATCCTGGTTTAGACCTGGTTTAATCCATCCTGTGTGTATCAGGTTTAATTTCTGTAAAGACAGAAAGACTTTGCTGAGTAATGGTTTTACTGACTGTAGTTGGTCCATCGGTCTTAACTGCACCATTACGACACCTACTGGAGTAATCTAGTACTACACCAATAACTGAATCATTAAAATGCCACATAAATGCCACTCCACTCCCACTGCATATTTAATAGGCTTACCTACCTAACACAAACTGTAAACAAGCAGGTGTGGGAGTCTCAGAGTCATTTCATTGTAGTGAGCGCCCCCTTCAGGCAGATATAGGCAGTGTCCACCAGCGTCTGAGCAGAACTGAAGAAGCAGAAGAAACGGATTCCACCAAATAAACTTTTGTCCAGTCGACAAATTGAATTTCTCATTTTGCCACATAAATGAATCACACTATTCAGAACTTTACAGAATTAAAAGTTATTGGGGCGTGTCTTTTATTTATAGCAAATATGCTCAGGACGCCACATTAAGTTTTACAGTTCTCATACAGTTTATTTTTGACGGAGCTCTGTTACCCGCTCCGTTAAAAGATCATAAAATAATTTTGTTAAAACTTTTTGTTATATTTACACATACAACAGCATTACAATTTTATTTCAGCTTGAACTAATTAGTAAAGAATGAGGAAAAAGAATGAGGAAACATTACTGCCAATTTGTCCAAACTTGTTCAGTGTCTTTTTATCTGAGCTGTCCCTGTCTCACCTGACACTCGGCCCGAACCTTCACCAGAGGAACATTTTTAAAACATTTCAGAATGTTCGTTTTGAGGACCTGTGTCGTAATTTTTCTTTTTCAAACACTTCATCGTGCAACATCAAGTGAGTTGTTTTTGTTCAGTTATTCAGAAGAAGATGTAAGTTAATGATGTAGTCTTTAAGACATTCATGTGTTATTGTGACATTAAGGCTGCAGTCTGAATATAATGCTGCTTCTCTAAGACAATAATAGACAGATTTAGTCCTGTTTTAGGTTGTGGGCGGATAACTGAGAGGAAAGTAAAACTCTCCAGTTTAGTACATTAAAACATACTGCTGTTGTACCTTTGGGCATGACATTTTTACAGTTTTTTTATTTAAAGCAAACATATTGTGCTTGTGTTTGCTGTATATTTTTATATACAGTGGTACCTCACCTTACAAAAGACCCTACATACGAAAAATCCAAGTTACGAAACGCCTTCACGTTAAATTTTGGTCTCTGGATACAAAAGAAAATTCAAGTTACGAAACGCGAAATCTCAAAAATTCGAATAATTCGCGCTCAGATGCACGCCCCGCTGTTATCCCCGCTCAAAGAGCACCTTTCTCGGCCTCTTAGCTCTAGTGCCGAACACGCAAGGAGCGCGGAGACAGGAGCACCGCGAGCACGAGAACCGCGGCGAACACGCAGCCCGAGCCACAAACCGAACACGCACAAACGAACGCAAAAGCCGCACGAAACCAGCAAAGAGCCACACGGGGTGATTTAATCCTGGTCTAGTCCCGGTTTAGTCCAGGTCTAGACCTGGTCCAGTCCTGGTTTAGTCCAGGTCCAGTCCAGGTTTAGACCTGGTTTAGGCCTGGTCTAGACCTGGTTTAGTTCTGGTCTAGACCTGGTTTATTCCATGTTTAGTCCTGGTCTAGTCTCTTAGCCAATCAGGGCGCAAAACACAAAGTTACACTATTAAAAAAGTTACACTATTTAAAAAACCTTGGAACGGATCAGGCCTTTTCCATTGAAATAGCTACTCAACTTACGAAAAATTCACGTTACGAAACCACTTCTGGAATGAATTAATTTCGTAAGGTGAGGTACCACTGTATTCATCTAAAACGACTTAAAGAAACAAGTGCGCTGACTTCTGCGTTAGAAAACTGTGGTGTCCAGTGGGAGCTCACGACGCCGTAAACGTCATGACAATAAAGCTCTACATGCTGTGGATGGCTGCACATCACACTAGTGAGGAGCGGATTTTTATTTTCCATTTGTACCAAAATGACTGTGCCAAATCCTACATGTAGCACCAATTAAGTAAGACGCATGCACGAATCACTCAAATACAACTTTGTGTGGGTAAATGGTGAGGGGAAACAACTATAACATGGTTAAAAGCTCTGAAACGTCCATTTGGCTTAATGGGTCTGCTTTAAGTGTAATTCAGTATTTGCAGCCATATCTCCATCAGTTAGTCCCTGGGCAGCTCTGGTTTATCTCACCACAGTGTGAACACATTACACACACAGAACACATTATACACATCGTTGTACTGTAATATATTGTATGTTGTATTATCATGTTCCGAAATGAGACTTTCTTTTCCTCAACAGGGATGCACTCGCTCAGATATATTGACATGTCGTCATATCACATTCCAAACATCCCGGACTATTTTGCTCTAGTCCAGATAAATGACGCACAGATGTTGTATTATGATGGGAAGGACACAATGAATATCACAGAAGAATGGAAGAAGATGGCTAATGAAGTGGAAAAGGAAAAGCCAAGTTTGCTGTTTTACAAAGCCTGGTCACAACTCTCCTTTAAAGAAGCCCTCCAAATACTCAACCTGGCCCAAGGTTTGATATTTACTCGCTTCAGTTATCAGTCCACTTGTTTACTCGTCTGCACCTCCTTAAAAGGGAAAGTGAGCAGGTTTGACTAGTTTACTCAGATCTGATCATCTCAGGGAAGCCAGAGGAGTGGCAAAGACAAACTGTTTGCACAGAATAGAGCGGGTTTGAACCACTGGCCTCGGGGTTAGTTATCAGTGGCACAGAGTGAATGATGGAACAAAATGTGACAATAAAGTCAATAAAATCCTTATTGATTTCAGGTGCTCATGTTTGGCAAGTGATGGCCGAATGCAACTGGGATGATGAGACAGAGGAGACAAGTGCGAGTTTGCAGGTGGGTTTGAATGGACAGCTCCTTACGTCTCTGGACAGGAAGGTAGAGGATTGGATTGCTGTAAATCTCTGGGGCCGAAACATCGTAGATTACTGGAACAGGTTCCACGATCCTATATTCGTGGCCTTCATGAAAAAACTTCTTGACCGTGACTGTGTGGATAAACTGAAGAGATTTTTGCCTTCTGGACAACACACTTTGAGAACAGGTGAGATGTGTTTTTGTGTACCACAATTCACAAACATCTAGTAGTTTAACGTTGCCTGTAAGAGCTGATGAACTGTAACTGCTTGTTCTTGAGAGTAGTTTTCTTACGACACAAAAAAATCATGACATGATTTTGGTACAAATTATTTGGCTGGAAACTTTACTGATAATTAAAAGCAATGTCTAATATAAAATAATTACAATTTCTTTAATATTTCCATGTAGTTCTGCACTAGTTCTAATACAGGTCAAGGCCATCAATACTTGGTCAGATGAGTATCTAGTCTCAATATTAATTTGAGTATTGATTATCACATGTGTACTGATTAATGACAACCTTGAGAGTCCACACTTTGACTGATTAAATCTCAGTCGGGGCAAAGCCGAGGAGGAGTGAGCAGGAAAACTATGTGAGCAGAGCTCAGGTCACAGTTAGATCACATTTAGATAATTCCATTCTCAAACCTAAATCAAAACAAACAAAAGAAACAATAGGGCTAGCCAGGTCAGGACCAGAGGTGTGAAAAACAGTCGTTTAGGGGTGAATAGGTATGCTAAACTAGACGCCAGAGAAACAAAAGACAGAAACAAATAGGTGAGATAGTTTCAGAATAATTTCAGTGTAGTTAGCTCCTCCCTGCAGCGAGATATAAGCAAGGGTCTTATCAGCACTCGAACCAGAACTGACGAAGCCTCTCGGATGAGCGGCGAAATGTTTTCGACCAAACAAACTTTGTCCAGTTGACAAATTGAATTTCTCCTTTTATTATGTAGACTGAACTCCCAAATATGGCCAGTATGTGTTTGGCATTATGACGTGTGAAAGTGTGAGGTCAGGTGGAAAGCACTGGGGCTGGGACAGACTGTATAAAGTCTGTTAGACATACATAGGACTACATGTGCTTTAAAACCCCTCATAAATGTTATTGAATCACATAATAATATGTTTAAAGGAAATAATTTAAGAAAATATATAACTTACAATCATGGAGTAAATCAATAGAATTTGTTGTTGCATTAGTAGCTAACGCGCCATTTTCCTCCCCTTTTTTCTAGCTGGATGCATGTGTGAGTTTGTGCGTTATCTGCATGTGTGTGTTGAATGCCTGGGGTTGAGGTGGGGAGGGGTTGTTTGTTTTGCCTTTTAATTTCAATTATTTTAAGAGGAGGGTCACTCATAAGCCTTTCCTTCACTGATCTGTTATTTTCGATTAAAGTTTATTTTCAATTAAAGTTTGAGTGAAATCGGCCAAAGTATGCACGGATTATCACTCGTCGAAGTTTGATGGTGAGCTGAAAAACAAACCTAAAATTTGTGGCGTTTTCACAGAAACACCGTTCAGTCTTTTAGAACGCTTTTAACAACTTTTAATGTCCCACTTGTCTAGATGATACAACACGATTCTGGTCAAAAACCCAAGGAGGAGTTCCTTAAAATACGAGAACAGGAAAATTTGCTTTATTATTATTATTATTATTATTATTATTATTATTATTATTATTATTATTATTATTATTATTATTATAAGAAAAAACAGAACAATAACAATAGGCCCTACGCTTTAGCACTCGGGCCTAATAATAACTAAAATATAGCTATAATATAGTAGTAGTATGGCTCAAATAGTCCATGTCCAGGGTGAGAAGTGTCAGCTGCTATCCGGCCTGCTAACCCCCGAGTCCTGGAGACATACAGGTCCTGGATAGATGGAAGGCTGCAGCCAATCACCTTCTCGGCAGAGTCTCTGTTTGTCCCTGGCAGTGGCTCCTTCACCACACAGGGATGGAAGAGGTGAGGATGGACTCAATGATGGCAGTGTAGAACTGCACCATCATCTGGACTGGCAGCTTGGCTTTTCTTAGCTGTCACAGGAAGTACAACCTCTGCTGGGCCTTCTTGATGAGGGAGTTGATGGTCGGCTCCCACCTGAGGTCCTGTGTGATGCAGGTGCCCAGGAACCGGAAGGAGTCCACTGTGGTGATGGGGGAGTCTGTCAGGGAGAGAGGAGGCAGGGGGGCTGTGACTTTCCTTAAGTCCATGATCATCTCCACTGTCTTCTGGTGGTTGAGATCCAGGTTGTTGCTGCTGCACCAGGACACCAGCCGGTCCACCTCCCTCCTGTAGGCAGACTCATCGCCGTCAGAGATGAGCCCTATGAGGGTGGTGTCAGCCGCAAACTTAACCAGTTTGACAGAGTCGTGGCCGGAGGTGCAGCAGTTTGTGTACAGGGAGAAGAGCAGAGGAGAAAGTACACAGCCCTGTGGAGTCCCTGTGCTGATGGTCCGGGAGTCCGACACATTCTTCCCCAGCCGCACGCACTGCCTCCGATCCGTCAGGAAGTCAGTGATCCACCTGCAGGTGGAGTCAGGCACGTTTAGCTGAGCAAGCTTGTCCTGGAGCAGAGCAGGGAGGATGGTGTGAATACAGAGCTGAAGTCCACAAACAGGATCCTGGCGTAGGTTCCCGGGGAGTCCAGATGCTGGAGGATGAAGTGGAGGCCCAGGTTAATGGCATCGTCCACAGACCGATTAGTTCTGTAGGCAAACTGCAGGGGGTCCAGGAGGGGGGAGGTGAAAGACTTGAGGTGGGTCAAGACCAGGCGCTCAAATGACTTCATGACTACAGACGTCAGCGCCACAGGTCTGTAGTCATTAAGTCCAGTGATCCTTGTCTTCTTGGGGACGGGGACGATGGTGGACTGCATGAAGCAGGCAGGGACACATCCTTTCACATCCTTATCCAACTATAAATAACGGTCCCCATAATAATAAAACACCTGCAATTCAACATAATAAAGAAAATACTTAAATAACCCCCATATGATATGACTTAATTAACTAAGAGACTTAATGATAAAAGGAGAAATTCAATTTGTCAACTGGACAAAGTTTGTTTGGTCAAAAACTTTTTGCCGCTCATCCGAGAGGCTTTGTCAGTTCTGGTTCTAGTGCTGGTTCGAGACTGCTTATATCTAGCTGCAGGGAGGAGCTCCCTACACTGAAATAGTTCTGAAACTATCTCAACTAATCTGTTTCTTTTGTTTTTCGAATTTCTCTGGCGTCTAGTTTAGCATACCTATTCACCCTTATGACCGTCTCCACACCTCTGGCCCTGACTTGTCTGCCCTAATGTCTCTTTTGTCTGTTTTGGATCTGAAATCTGAGACTCTATTGAACGAAGTTAAAGAGATAGCGCGTGTCGTTCACAGACACCAGAATGAACTCGTTCACAGTTCGTTCATCAGGCAGTAATACAGAGCGTTCAGTTCACGTTCACCCAAAATATGAATGCGTTCATGAACTATCGTTCAGTGAACGCGTTCAGGGACAACACTGGGAATGATGCTATTCGCAGAACAGAATGTTTGACGTCAGTGTCTGTGTAATCATCAGAGCTGTTCGTTGCAGTTTTAAACATTCCAGTCTGTAAAATCCGAACACGTCTGAAGCTCCTCCACAGCCTCACTGGTCCACTTCTTAGAAGCCCTCACTGTCGGTTTGGAGAGCTTCAGCTTCAGTGTTGTTTGTAAGCAGGGATGAGATGAAGTACAGATTTGTTCATAAGAACGTTTCATGAATGAGGCCCTTTGTCCTGTTGTGTGTAGAGCTCCCCCTGGTGTTCCTGCTGCAGAAGTCGTCCTCAGCTCCTGTCACGTGCCTCGCCACAGGCTTCTACCCCCACAGAGCCATGCTGTTCTGGACCAAAGACGGACACGAGCTGATGGAGGACGTGGACCCTGGAGAGATCCTGCCCAACGGAGATGGGACCTTCCAGACCAGTTTGTCCCTGGACCTGTCCTCTGTCCCCCCTGAGGACTGGGACAGGTACCACTGTGTGTTCCAGCTGTCCGGGGTCAAAGACGACTATGTGACCAAACTGGACCGGACCAAGATCCTGACCAACGGTGAGGCTGCAGCTGTAAAGTCACTACTGTTTTGTTTACACTGTATGTCCTGAAAAAGATGCTTTCCTTTACAAACACATTTACACCTATTAACTAACTGTATTGGTGTCGTCCATGAGAGAAACGCAGTAAAACCTGTTTACACTGAGCTTCAAATTATGCAAATGATATTTTTCTCTCATTTTGCCACATTGTCAATATAAATGTCAATATAAATGACAGTCATCATTTTCAAGTCTTCAACATTTAGAACAATTTGAATGTTACTGAACAAACCCAATGATCTTTTAAAAAAAAAAAAAAAAAATTAAAATGCACCGTTACAAATTAATATGCACAACAAAGTTTCAAACCATGTTATTGCTGTAAAGAACTGAAAATGGTCATTCAGACCCTCCAGGAATTTGCGATGTTGCGATTTTCAACTTCAACGCAACTTCAGCCAATCCCCGTGAATTCAGGGCGGTGTTGCAATTTTGACCAATCACCGCAACTTTCCCGCAATTTTTACTAATTTTGACCAATCATCGGCGACGTATTGAACGCCGACCAACTTCCTTCTGTGTAGGAGACATAACTGAGATGAGGTGTGTGTGTGTGCGGCAGAGGCGGTGGGTCACGTGAGAGTGGGTGTGTGCACGTACGGAAGTGTGTGCGTGTAAAAGCGCTCACCTGTCACACAGAGGAGAGAGTCAGGGTTGGGGTGTAACCGTATTTTTTGTTGACCGCAAACCATTCATTCATGTGTCACGTTAATCTGTTCATCCTGCTGGTTTTCATGAGTTCCATTTCATCCTGCTGCGCTGTCATAGCTGTGTGCGCTCTTTTTGTAATAAATGCACAAAACGCATATCTGGATCTCAGCGTATCTGTCACCATAGCCTCCTCTTTGCGCGTCACAAATCTGCGAGCCATAGGACCCAACCTCATATTCTCGGCGGCTAAAAGGTTTGAGTTTGGAAGCCGCAACATTCTGCTTTACTTCCGTGTGACAAAACGAAAACTGCGGCCGTGGCCCCAGTTCCCAGAGCGCACAACTCGGAGCGTGGCCCGAAGGCGGCTCAGACTGCAGTCAAGGAGGTGCACACTTGCTCAGCCCCGACTGCAGTCCACGGACCGCTTAACGACTGCGGTCTCCAGACCGCGTGTTAACTGCGCATGGGACAAAAAAGAAGTGGGACAGTAGTCGTCGCGCCGGTGTACTGTCGAAAAGTGTGACGCACATGCCCTTCGGGCCACGCTCCGAGCCGCGCACTCTGGGAATTGAGACACGGCTTCTAATGGCAAATAAACACGTCTCCGGCGCCATTTGCCCACAAAAATAACAGAAAAAGACTGGGCGAAACAGTTCCCCTCTTAGTAGTCATTTATTTTCGATGTTGGTAAGGTTGTTTTAGGACCATAACAATAATAATAATACATTTTATTTGTTAGGCGCCTTTCAAGGCTCTCAAGGTCGCCGTACATCAAGCTATTAAATACATTAATTAAATAATACAGCACATAAAAACAAGATAAAACAAAATAAAAACAGTGTAAAAATACATTTTAAAAACAAATACAGATTAAAAGACAGTGCAGTTATGGTCAGAGTGGTCAGGCCTTTCTAAACAGATGAGTTTTGAGTTTAGATTTGAAGTGTGAGAGTGAGTGTGTGTCGCGGAGAGCATGGGGGAGGGAGTTCCAGAGCTGGGGAGCAGAGCGGCTGAAGGCTCTGCTTCCCATAGTGACGAGACGGGCAGGAGGGACAGTGAGGTGCAGGGAGGAGGAGGAGCGGAGGGAGCGGGCAGGTGTGGAGATGTGGATGAGGTTAGACAGGTATGGAGGGGCGAGGTTGTGGATGGCTTTGTAGGTGAGGAGTATGATTTTGTAGTGTATGCGGTGTGTGATGGGGAGCCAGTGGAGCTGTTGCAGGACAGGTGTGATGTGGTGATGGGAGGGTGTGTGTGTGATAATGCGGGCGGCTGAGTTTTGGTCCTGATGTAGTTTTTGGAGTGATTTTTGTGGGAGTGCGATCTGGTGTGGGTTACAGTTGTCTTTTCGGGAAGTGACCAGGCTATGGATGAGGATGGCGGTGGTGTGTGGGGTGAGTGAGGGACGGAGGCGGTGGATGTTTCTGAGGTGGAAGTAGGCGGACCGGGTGGTGTTGTTGATATGCGAGGTGAAGGAAAGTGTGCTGTCGAGGATGACACCCAGACTCTTTACCTGAGGGGAGGGGGAGATAGAGGAGCCGTCGATGGATATGGAGAAAGGGCTTATTTTGCTTAGGGTGGATTTGGTGCTGATGAGGAGAAGTTCTGTTTTATTGCCGTTAAGTTTGAGGAAGTTTGAGGTGAACCAGGTTTGTATTTCTGTTAGACAGTTTGTCAGAGAGGAGGGTGGAAGTGTGGAGTTGGGTTTAGTGGAGATGTAGAGCTGGGTGTCATCCGCGTAGCAGTGAAAGTGGATGTGGTGTTTTCTAAAGATGGAACCAAGGGGGAGAAGATAGATTAAAAATAGCAGAGGACCAAGGACAGAACCCTGAGGAACACCTGACGTGACAGGGGAGGGGTGTGAGGTGAATGACTTGAGCTGAATAAACTGGGAGCGGTGTGAGAGGTAGGAGTGGAACCAGGAGAGGGGAGTACCAGAGATGCCGATGGAGGAAAGTCTGTCAAGGAGGATGGAGTGTGAAATGGTGTCAAATGCTGCACTGAGGTCTAGCAGGAGGAGGATGGAGAGTGAACTAGAATCAGCAGAGAGGAGGAGGTCATTAGTGATTTTCAGGAGGGCAGTTTCAGTGCTGTGGAGGGGACGGAAGCCAGATTGAAATTGTTCTCTTCTCTGTTGTGATCTCTGTGTCTTTGTATTATTCTTTGTCAGTAATAACTCAGTATTCAAAATATTACTCAATTTTAATTACAAAAACTAACAACTTGGCAACTAGGCAAGTTTTTTTTTCCAACTTTGTTTATTGAACATTTTTAATATTAACAGACAAACAGCACTCTTCAATACAATGCACTCTGTACTGAATAGTGCTTTTACAGGTATGACAGTAGTACAAACTCATCCAAAATAAACATTTCTGCACAATAGCCACCCACTAGTAATGTCTAAAAACTGGGAGGGCAAACCCCACCTCTGTTCTTGGGGAATTGTTAAACCGACTTGCGAATTCATCCTGCCTTGTGAGCCCATAGAAATGTGGAAATAATCTTATCTATCCAAACAAAAAAGGATTTGTTAAGACAGGAAGTTGTTGTTGTAGAGAAACATGGGGAGAACCACCATCTCAACCAAGCTTATTCGACCAAGTAAAAGAGACAAAGCCGACCAACGCACAAAGTCCCTCTTAAAAAAACACTACTCGACCACCGAAAGGGTAGTACAGAAGGAGAGAGCGCTCTGGCCAGATCATTTTTGTGGTAGTTAAGTTTATACCTAGATATGCTACCATTCTCATGGAGGTGTTTAGAAAAGAAGTGACACGGTCAGAAACATAAAGCGAAAGGTCATCTGCAAAGTGAAACCTTATGGACAGTATCATATCATGTGATGCCTTTGAAAGTGGCTTCTGAACGCAACCACAGTGCCAAGGGCTCAAAAACCGGAATAAACAGCAAGGGGCAAAGAAAACAGCCATGTCTGCTGCCACGACATAAAGAGAAGGAAGGGGATAGTCATTTGTCCAAACTGAAGGTCTGGGTGAAGAGTAGAGGAGCCTCACCCCTATCCATGAAGCCCCTGCCCAATTCAAATCTCACCAGCACATTATACAAGAAACTCCAGTCGACCCTGTCCAAGGCCTTTTCCACATCTAGAGACACAATGACTTCAAGGACCAAAGAGCTGGGGGAAGTAATGATGTTAAAAAGACATCTAGTATTGCAGGATGACTGCCTACCTGGCGTAAAGCTGGACTGGTCCAGGTCTATAATTGGTGAGACATGCTGCAGACGTGAAGAACCTTTGACAGAATCTTGAAATCAACATTTCAAAAGTTAAACCAGTCTGTAGCTGCTACAAAGCAGGGGATCTTTGTCCTTTTTAAGAAGCATAGATTTTGGTCTCCGACAGGGTATCTGGAAGGCAACCAAGAGCAAAAGCCTCATTATACATGTCTTTAAGAAAAGGGCTAAGCAGAGCAGAAAAGGTCTCAGCTTGCCACTCTGGAGTGAACCAATAGCTGTAACAAGAAGGAAAATTGACCTTTTCTAACACAGCATCGGGGGAAGGTGGACAGTCGGATGTATAAAGAACAGTATGAAGTTCTGCAAAGGCATTATTTATATCCTTAGGGTTGGAAAGGGTTATGCCCAGGGCAGATCTTATTGCTGGTATAAATCAGGAAGACGTCTCAGCCCGAGCCTGATGTGAAAGAAGCTTACCAGCCTTATCACCTGATTCGTAAAAACGTTGCCTGGATTTAAGTAAAGCGGTTCTGACAGTGGTGGTGGAGATCTAGAAGCTGATTAATACAAACTGGCTACCTCCCCTCCACCTCTGTCTGAAAACCCTTCCGAACTTGTCACTCACTACAACAACACCCTCTCCTCCTGTCTTGACAAACTGGCCCCCACCAAAACTAAAACCGTCTCCTTCACCCATACTGCCCCCTGGTACACCCCTGAGCTCCTTAAGTCCCGTAAGTGCCAGCTTGAGAGACTGTACAAGAAATCTGGTTTAACTGTCCATCACCAATTCTACATAGACTACACACAGCAATACAAAGACACACTAAACTCCGCCCGGTCCAACTATTACTCCAACCTCATCCATTCCGGCTCCAATAACCCCAAAGCTCTCTTTTCCACAATAAACACACTCCTAAAGCCCAACAACAACACCTCATCTTCCTTCACCAGTGACAAATGCAACCAATTTCAATCCTTCTTTCAGTCTAAAATAGATTCCATTTACAGTTCAATAGACCTCTCCTCCTCCCACACTGCACCACCTGATCCTCCTCCGCCCCATCAACAGCTCTCTCACTTCTCACCCATTTCCCCTGCTCACCTGATAAAACTTTTTTCCGGCATTAAAACTTCCACATGCTCCCTGGATCCCATTCCCTCTCCTTTCATCAAAGCCTAAGCCAAAGTCTTCCTGCACTCTCTCCACTGATCACCCAAATCATAAATTCCTCCCTCTCCTCCGGTTCTGTCCCACAGTCTCTCAAGTTGGCTGCTATCACCCCCAAAAAACCCAACCTTGACCCTGACAACTGTGCAAATTTCCGTCCCATATCCAACCTCCCCTTTCTGTCTAAAATTCTGGAACGTGTCGTCGCCGCCCAACTCCAAACCCACCTTACTTCCAACAGTCTCTACGAACCCTTCCAGTCCGGCTTCCGTCCTAAACATAGCACCGAAACAGCTCTGCTCAAAATTACAAACGACCTCCTCCTCTCCGACTCCGGCCACCTCTCCATCCTCATCCTCTTGGACCTCACTGCAGCCTTCGACACAATCAGCCACTCCATCCTCCTGTCCCGCCTCAAAAACTCACTCAACATCACCGGCTCCGTTCTCTTCTGGCTCCAGTCCTACCTCACAAACCGGCAACAGTTCATACACATAAACCATTGCTCCTCCTCCATAGCCCCCTGCAGCAAGGAGTCCCCCAGGGTTTCGTGCTTGGTCCTCTCCTCTTCATTCTCTACATCCTCCCCCTCGGCAACATCATTCGTTGTCACGGTCTCCACTTTCACTGCTACGCTGACGACATCCAACTTTACATCTCCACAACATCCATCAACCCCAGCATCCACTCCACTCTCACCCACTGCCTAACAGACATCAAAAACTGGATGAACCACAACTCCTTAAACTAAACAGCGACAAAACAGACTTTATCATCATCGGTCCACACAACTTCACCAAATCCTCACAACACTTCACCCTGTACTTCGACAACACCACACTCTCTCCATCCCCACTCATTCGTAACCTCGGTGTGCTCCTCGACCCCACTCTTTCATTTGAACCCCACATCAAATTCATAACCCGGACTGCATTCTTTCACCTCAAAAACATAGCCCGTCTCCGCCCATCACTCACCTTCTCTGCCGCTGAAACTCTCATACACGCATTTATCACATCCAGAATCGACTACTGCAATAGCATCCTCTACGGTACACCATCCAAAACCCTCAACAGACTACAGTACATTCAGAACTCCGCTACCCGGCTCCTCACCCACACCCGCTCACGTGAACACATCACCCCTGTCCTCCACAAGCTCCACTGGCTCCCCGTCCCTCAGCGCATCCACTTCAACATTCTTCTCATCACTTTCAAAGCACTTCACAACCTGGCCCCTCCTTACCTCACAGACCTGCTCCACCACCACACTCCATCTCGCTCCCTCCGCTCCTCCAGCTCCAACTTCTTGTCCCTGCCCTGTAGGACCAAGCTCCGAACCTGGGGGGACAGAGCCTTCTCCATCGCTGCCCCCACCCTCTGGAACTCACTGCCCAAACCCCTCCGTGACTGCTCTGATCTCCCCACCTTCAAAAAAGAACTCAAAACCCACCTGTTTAAAATTGCTTTTAATGTTTGATTTTATAATTTTGTGATATTTTATTCTTTTATGATTTGTGAAGCGTCTTTGAGTGTCTTGAAAAGTGCTATATAAATAAAATGTATTATTATTATTATTATTATTATTATTATTATTATTATTATTATTATTATTATTATTATTATTATTATTATTATTATTACAAGTGATCTCTGCCTCTGCATTCTCTATCCCCCTTCACATTCCAAGACACAAGTCTAAGAGTTGCCATACCTAATAATGATTTGTTTTTGTTTTGTTGTACTTTTTTTTAACCCTGTAATTGTGGACAGCACATGTGGTGCCCCATCTCCATGACCCTGTTGCTAGGTTTGGTCAGGACTACCTTAGCTGGAGGATTTTTGCCTACCTATGGGGCATGTTTTGGGTTGATGGGGAAACAGGAGGAAACCCACCCAGACACAGGGAGAACATGGAGACTGCACACAGAAAGGCCCGGGCGACCTCGAGATCGAACATGGAACCTTCTTGCTGTGAAGCATGAGTGCTAGCCACTCAGCCAACATGTTGTCTTTTTTTTTTTTAGCTCTGTGGCCAAATCTGTCCCATATGTACTGTATGTGAAACTCTAGTGTCCACTGCACAAAGGTGCCGTAAACACCTTTAAGGCTTCCAACTAGGATCCAAAAGTCCCAACAGTCCCAATCCTCCAACGTCAAGGCACTCAATAATGGTGAGGTAGAACTGAACAATTTAAACAGTTATCAATAGTGCACATACACGGCCAGAGTGTATGCACGTCATTAAGCATCAAAAACGCCAATAATGACAAATTAATAAATAATAATAATACTTCAAGTAACAATAGTTTATTTTTTTCTCAAAATATATAATGATAATATAAAACTAATTCTAAACTAAAACTCAAAAGTAGAAAATTCTCCCCTGAATTTAAAGGTAACGGGTCAATATAAGAGTAAATGCCCAGGTGTACGTGAAATAAGGTGCAGCTCTAAAGTTCTGAACCAAAATGTAACATGGCTTAGCACGTAAAAATCGTCCTATTGATCAGTCAGACTACAGTGCATACATTAAGCACTGGTAGTTTTTAGACTCAGCTGTAGATCACCTCTGGTTCATCTTGGCGGAGACGACCAGATGCAAAGTTTTCCTCAAGCCGTCTTCAAGCACAACAAATAACTTTGTAAATAGCCCAACTTGTAGAGCCTCTTCATGACACCTCGGTACTGGTTGCTACATTGCTCCATTACTTCTGGAGTGTAGTCCTCAAGATGTGGATGGGAGAGTCCTTGTATTTCAGTTTGCCGTATCACAACTTGCTGTGGCTTACCCGAGAGCTTTGTGATTAGCAGGCTGCTGATGAGAAGATGTCAGCACTCACCTCAAAAAGCAGCTGTGAGAAGAAAGCTGTTGGCCTAGGGCCTTCAGTGTCTTTAGGTCGCCCAACAATTCGAATGTTGTTGTGATGGTTTCTGCCTTCGAGATCCAGTAGTTTAGCCTTTAACTTCATGTTCACTGTTAGCTCGGCCCATGTATCAGTCATCTGGTTGCTGGTGGCGTTTTCAGATTGCTCCAAACTAGCGATACGCTCTGCATGGTTGTCAACGGTGCCCTGAACCGCTGTTCAGGGCCAGGGTTCATGGTTCAGAGGCTTTGCCTCGTATTTCGTGTAGGCGTCCCTTATCTCGGTCAACAGTTGAGATTTACTTTCTGCTATATTAGCAGTTAGCATAGCTGTAATTGCACTAAGCCGTTGTTGCTCGTCCTTTCCTTTCGGGGGCATAACCCACAGAATATGCTCTACGCACTTTAAAACTATGTGTGACAATGCACGAGTGGCTGTAGCAGGTAGATGTAGAGGTTATAAAGTTAGGGGGACGCAGACACATGCTTCTACTCCATTAAACCACCCAACCAGAAACTAACTAAAAGTTTACACTGATGAAGAAGCTACTATTCAAACTACTGAAGAAATCATGAATTTTGTTAAAAAATATTTTGTTAAAAAATATTTTGTTTTTCAGCCAAAAACACCCCGACATCCGTCATCACTGCTGTGGTCACTGTGGGAGTTGCCGTCATCGCTGCTGCTGTGGTTCTGTTTGTGATCAGACGAAAGAGAGGTCAGAAACAACTGCACATTTTATGCACTAAATGTACAAATCTGTAGATAAACTAAAACAGCCCAGACTTGTGTTTGACTTTGTCCTCATCATACAGCTGTGACTCTGCTTTTCTGAACAGATGTACTTTCCTTTGGTCAGTGCTGTTGGTCGTTTTAATGGAGAAGTTGTTGTCTTATTATAAACATGACTGCACTAATAATAATGTGTGCTCTTGCACATGTGTAAGAGCACACATTATGTGTGCTCTTGCTGTTCTAGCTGTCGTGGAGACGCGTTTTCTTCTTCCTCTCTTATCTTGGCTCTGTCTGGTGTTTTTATTTCTCTTGTCTCATCTTTTTTCTCCTATTTGGAACAGATTTTCAAAATCCTAAATTATGGATTGATAAAGCTGGTCCCACACTTTTTTTGGCACACTTTTTTCACGGAGGAGCGCCGGTCCGGAGAGCTGGACAGTCCCGAGGGAAACTCGTTGCCGGATACACAAGGAATGCGTCCTGCGACTGCCACCGATTTACTATTGGAATTTTGATGGCAGGACATCTGGATTGGCCTGGGGGATGTTTTCTGACCCATCGGAAATTGGAGCCGGAGCGGACAAGAGCCCACGAGCTGTCTGCGGTCATTTTACACCACAGTGGAGCTACTGCAGACCAGGGATGTCTACATCAGAAGGAGAAACACAGATTGAACTGTACCATCTCCAAGTTGTGGAAATCAATCTAGCACCAGATAACATCGTGGATAATGGATGTGGAACTGTGTGGAACAGCGGCGCAGTCCACATTCATACGTGCCAGGAGGGAGGGCGGGAGTCGCACAGCCCTGCTTGGTGGCATGAAGTTGGGGGCCTGGCAGAAACCAGGGTTCTGACAAATTGTCTGTTCGCCTGGGTCCTAAAAATGTATTGATTATGTTAAATTTTCCCCCTTTTCGGTGTAATCACTTCTCCTGAAAATGTGATTCAGCTGGACTCTTTGTTTTGACTTGTCTTCCTTGCATGAACACTCCCAAGCTCACAGCTGTGGCTTATCACGGCACTCTACAAAAACATTGGCACACTTTCTTGGACTCACTGACATGTATTTATTATTTAGAAATGTCTGCCTCTACTTCAGTTTTCAATCAATTTCAATGATTTCTTTGCCTGGAAGAATCCATGACTCATCGCTGTACCAGCGGATGAGTCTGGTAACGCTTGATCCACAGAATGCGCTGCTTTTGCGCTTAGACAGACAGCTAAGTGAACCAATCAGAGATTGCGCCATCTTGATTCAAAACTGAGGAGGAACTTCCGCTGCCTAAGAGTGACTTTGCGGGCAAAGGCGGGTGCACTGACATCACCATCTTTGACGTCAGAATCGCGGAGTCCGTTTGTAACCGGAGGAGCGAGCGTGGATGGAGGGTGTCCAGATGGTATCGCGCTGTATAGGAAATACAGAGAGATATCATTTGGCTGGCCAGGTAAATGATTTCTGATCGGCTCCCTTGCCCCACCCTTCCTTTTGTCGCCAAAGAAAAAAACACTGTATGTTACCTGTCCGATTGTTTTCTGTCATAACATGTTGTGAATAATTGTCATTGATTGTAATTGTGTCTTTTCCACTCTGTATCTCTGAGTTGGCAGATCACTGTCCTGCTTGGTTAGCGGGCAAACGAAATTTCGATTCACTCTATGTACATGTACATATGGTTTTTCAACAATAAAGCAAACTATGAACTATGAACTACACTGAAAGTTCCTACACTGGAAGTTCTGCTAATAAATGATGGAGTCAGTTCTGAGACAGTGAAAGTTACAGATGGTGTGTTTTGTATTTCCCCCATGAAATTCGAGTGTTACCACGGTATTCCCGTCCTTAAAGGCAAATTAACGTTTTTTTACAATCTGAGCCTTCTTTCGGCAATAAAACAAGTAGTTTTACTCACCCATAGCAGTTTGCTGTCAATTGGAGCAGTATCGCAGAACTTATGTTGAGCCGTTCTGTTCTACTAATGATCCCGTATCCGTTAACATGGTGCTCGTATCATATGCTCGGGGCATTACTTTGCGGTGTCCAAATAACACAAACTTTAGCACTTTTCAAATCATAGAAGCCCGATGTCTTAATGTAAGATTTCGTTTGAAGCAAAAGTGGCCTGTAATCCGAGATTTATCCATAGTTTCCAGCTTTGCGTTTCATGTTTGGGTCCCAGGAGCTGATAGCACAGTCCGCGCATGCGCACTGGCGTCCTCATCTACTCGAAACTATGGCTAAATCTCGGATTACAGGCCACTTTTGCTTCCTTTTGGCCGAAATCTTTCTCTGGCGCCGTTAGACTCCAGTCTAACGCGGAGTAGCTGCAGATACCGCGGCGGTCAGTGCTGACAGACTCGGACAATGGCTGGGTCACCAGAAAAACGCTTTCCACCACTTATTTTAGCCTCTGGACTGTGGGGAGATGCCCAAGTTTGACCTGGGGGTGGCATATCCCTTTAAAATGATCTGGCCAACAGGTCTACAGCCAATCCTCAGGAAAATCATGTGGTTTGGAGCAGACTTTGAAGCAATAATATTCACTATATTTTTTAATGTGAATGTGTTTTAAATGTTTAGATAAGTTTATAAACCACAAAGTGTCCCTTTTTTTGTTAGTTATGAAAAGTTTCGGAAAATGTGCCAAAGCATTTGAAAAAAAAAAAAATGTAAATGTAAATTATTAAACATTTGCATTGTTTATTTAAATTATTTCTGTCATATTGCCCAGTCTTATTATTTATGTACTAATTGGTTTAGTGAGTTGGACATTTCTTCACATTAATTATGACAGTTTTGAGTTTTAATGGTATTAATATTTTTTTCAGCCCAAAAGAATCCTCAACAAGATGTTCAGATGCAACAAAACCTAAATCCTGCTGCCCAGACGACAAACAGTGAGTGGTTTTAAAATGTCTTTAAACAAATCTATATTATTATCATTATGTTTCTTTCAGCCAAATTACACAGTGCTTTATGTAATGAACTAATTTAGTTAACTTGATTAGGAAATTATTTGGCTTGTTATTCTTAATTTTTCTGGATAAAACTTAAGAACATGGTGTGAATAATTATTTTTGTTTGTTTTCAGCTGGGGAAACATCATGTAAGTGCATACTGAACCTGTCTCAGTGTTTCATCGTGTCCTTAATGTGTTCATATTTTTAGCCTCTCCAGATCCAGAGACACAGGCGCTGAACCCTGGAGCTCCTGAGTCCACCGAGGAACACTGTACGTCCCTTTCTGTTATTTATTCTTGTTTTGTAACGACCACTGAGGTCATCGCAGTTCACCGATTCACTCAGCCGGAGTGAAATCAGTTAACACTGACGATGGTGCATGGTTCTTTGTTTTTTATTTATGAAATAATATTAGACTGTGGGTTTCGGCCTCTCCAGGGGCACGGGGGATTTAAATGGAGCGAGGGCGAATGGTGTGACGTCACATGCCGACTGCGACACGTGTCAGGCGCTGTTGAGACCGTGGAACCTAACGCCGTGGAATTTATATCGCTTGTTCGGTTTATTGCATTTCTGTTGGCATTGGATTATATTTCTCCACAGAATCAGAATCAGAAAGACTTTTATTGCCATTGTCAAGTGAACACAGTTCACTTCTTCCTCTGACCGTGAGAGAGAGCAGACGTGTCTTTCTTTCCTCCTTATCTCCTGCTCTGTTGTGTGCGTGCCTCTCTTGTTTTTTTGTCATTTTCTCGCTTTTGTGGAGCAGATTTTCCAAATTCCTAAAATATGGATGTGATCAGCTGGACCCTCAGCACAATTGATACTCTTTTTCACGGAGGAGTGCCGCTCCGGGAGAAGCGGAGTGTCCGGATGGTACTTTTGCTGCAGGATATGCGAGGGACTCATATCGTGCTTGGCAAGTTGTATGTTTGGCACCAATGTACTTGGAGGATGTGGAGGATATTTACGTATTCGGATTTCTGATAGCTGGACATCTGTTAATTGGCCTGGCATTGTCCATTATCTATCGCAAAATTTGTAAGCTGGCAGCAAGTAAAGAGTCCCCCAAGCTGTCTGCAGCAATTTCGAGCCACTGTGAAGCCGTGGGAGATCTCGTGAAAGGATTACATCAGAAAGTGGGACAGATTGAGGACCTTTTTGAAGGGTTTCAACCGAAGGAAATATCTCGATGTTTGGATATCATCACTGAAATGCTTACAGAACTGTGCAAAGGCAACGCGGCGCAGTCTGTTCGCCAAGAGGAACTAATGAGATCTCTCATGAATCTTCATGGCGATATGAAGATGGGGGTCTGGCAGAACCCGGGATCAAGCTAAAATTGCTCGCTCACCTGGGTCTCTAAAAATATATTTCATCATGCTAAATTAATCCCTTTGGATAATTATGTCTCCCTGTGAAAATTTGTGTGTCTCCAACGGCTTATCTTTGTTTTGACTTTGTCTCCCTGCATGAACACTCCAAGGCCACAGATGTGGTTTGTTATCATGAACTCTACATAAACATGGCACTATTCGGACTCCATTCATACTGACATGA
Organism: Paratrypauchen microcephalus; assembly: GCA_036785185.1. Taxonomy (NCBI): domain Eukaryota; kingdom Metazoa; phylum Chordata; class Actinopteri; order Gobiiformes; family Gobiidae; genus Paratrypauchen; species Paratrypauchen microcephalus. Next base: position 505,099 of record JAVJIX010000316.1, read on the forward strand.
TTGAGTAAAATGTTCCCTGTCTTTTTAGAAAGGTCTGATCTCTGCTCTCGGTTTCAATCAATTTCATTGATTTCCAATCTGATCCCCCCACACCCCTTCCTTATGTTTCCAAAGAAAAAGATCACCATATGTTACCTATTCAATAATTTGCATCCCATCTACAATTCCATTATTAAGCCTAGATCAAACAAACAGGGAAACAATAGGGTTAGCCAGGTCAGGGCCAGAGGTGTGAAAAACAGGCGTGTAGGGATGAATAGGGACTGTCAGCTAGACGCCAGAGAAACAAAAGACCGAAACCAATGAGATAGTTCCGGAAAGTAGTTAGCTAGGTAGCTCCTCCCTACAGCAAGATATAAGCAAGTGTCTTACCAGTATTCTTATTAGAGCTGACGAAGCCTCTCGGATGAGCGGCGAAACGTTTTCAACTAAACAAACTTTGTCCAGTTGACAAATTGAACTTCTCCTGTTATCATACCTATCCAATTGTTTTTCTGTTATTACATGTTGTAAAATTGTCACTGAGTGTATTGCATCTTTTCTGCTCTGCATTTCCCAGTCGGCGGCGCGCATGCGCAGCGGCCCCTCCCCTACCCGCTCTATCACTGTCCTGCCTGGTTAGTGGGGAAACCAAATTGCGAATTCATTCTATGTACATGTACATGATTGTTTTTTGACAATAAAGCAAACTATGACTATGAAACTAGGAACTTGCCTTGGTGATAAGGTGCGAACATAAAACACTAAATAATAATAGTATAAACTAGAATATAGACACTAAACAATAATAATAACTAAAATTTAGCTAAAATATAGTAAGAAATAATAAAGTAAAAAAAAATAAATTCGACCGATAGTCGAACCTCGGATTCAGGAGGAGCAGTGTGGTTTTCGTCCCGGCCGCGGAACACTGGACCAGCTCTATACTCTCCATCGGGGGCTCGAGGGTTCACGGGAGTTTGCCCAACCAGTCCACATGTGCTTTGTGGATCTGGAGAAGATTGACCGTGTCCCTCGTGGGGTCCTGTGGAGAGTGCTCTGGGAGTACGGGGTTCGGGGCTCTTTGCTAAGGGCTGTTCGGTTCCTGTATGACCGGAGCAGGAGCTGTGTTCACATTGCCGGTAGGAAGTCGAACCTGTTTCCGGTGCATGTTGGACTCCAGGGCTGCCCTTTGTCACCAGTTCTGTTCATTATATTTATGGAGAGAACTTCTAGGCGCAGTCAGGGGCCGGAGGGGATCCAGTTTGGGGACACAGGATCTCATCTCTGCTGTTTGCAGATGATGTTGTCCTGTTGGCTTCATCGAACCGGGACCTCCAGTGTGCATTGGGGCGGTTTGCAGCCGAGTGTGAAGCGGCTGGGATGAGGATCAGCTCGTCCAAATCCGAGGCCATGGTTCTCGACCGGAAAAAGGTGTCTTGCCCTCTCTGGGTGGGGAGTCCTTGCCTCAAGTGGAGGAGTTCAAGTATCTTGGGGTCTTGTTCACGAGTGAGGGGAGGATAGAGCGCAAGATTGACAGGTGGATTGGTGCAGCATCGGCAGTGATGCGGTCGCTGTACCGGACTGTTGTGGTGAAGAGGGAGCTGAGCCGAAAGGCAAAGCTCTCGATTTACCGGTCAATCTACGTTCCAGGGGGTCCAGGGTGTCGGGGAGGGAGTCACAGATGTGTCTCTTAATGATTCGTTCAAAGCACTTCATGATGACAGATGTGAGTGGGCAGATAGTCATTAGGACAGGATGCTGTGGGGGTCTTTGGGATAGGGACTACAGTGAAGGTCTTGAAGATGGTGGGCACGATAGACTGGCTCAGAGACAGGTTGAAGATGTTGGTGAACACCCCGGCGAGTTGGTCAGCACAAGCTCTCAGCACCCGTCCGGGGATGCCGTCGGGTCCTGGTGCTTTGCGGGGGTTCACTCTCTTGAACGCCAGTCTCACTGTAGCAGTGTCTATACAGAGTACAGCGTCTTCACTGTCCAGATGGGGTCTGGTGACAGGCGTGGTGTTATCTACATCAAACCGGGCATAGAAGGTGTTGAGTTCGTCCGGAAATGATGCGCTGAACAGTTCCACGGGCCCGCTCCTCCCCTTGTAGTCAGTGATGCAGCGTAGCCCATGCCACACGCGTCTCGGGTCATTGCTCTGCTGGGCAGACTCCACTCTCTCCCTGTAGTCCCTCTGGGAAGTCCTGATGGTCTTTCTGAGGTCGTACTTGGCTGCTTTGTAGGCTTCGGGGTCTCCTGAGTTGAAGGCGGCGGTGTGAGCTTTCAGTTTAGCACGCACCTCCGGTCCAGCCCAGGGTTTCTGATTAGGGTAAGTGCAGATGGAGATTTTGGGCACCGTGTCCTCAATGCACTTCCCTATGTAGCCTACGACAGAGTCTGTGTACGCATTAATGTCACCATCTGCTGCGTCTGCAAACATCTGCCAGTCTGTTGTTTCAAACAGTCCTGTAGCACCTCATCAGACATACTGCTCCATTTGTGTATTTGTCTGGGAACCGTTTTTTCCAGTTTAAGCCTTTGTTTGTACGCAGGCAACAGCAAGATGGCGCTATGGTCAGATTTATCAAAGGCTGGGCGGAGGAGGGGTTTGTAACTGTCTTTAAATGGGGTGTAACAATGGTCTAAAGTCTGCCCCCCCCCCCCCCCTTCCTGGTTGGGAGGGATATGTGCTGGTAGTATTTTGGTAGAACCGTTTTCATGTTAGCTCTGTTGAAATCGCCCAACACAATGAAAGCTGCACAATTCTAACCTGCGTAATTCTGTGAAGATTCAATTTAATATTCAGATCTGTGCAATAAACAAAAGTAATTATGAACTGTGTTGTTCAAAAATACCTTGTTTTACCTTGAAAAGCATAATAATGTTCTGTTTTTGTGTCCACAGGTGAAGTTTGTTCTGGATAACAGCTTTTACAAGTCCTCTTGGTGATGCTTTAGTTATTTATGTTGAGGTCAGTTTGGAAAGAGTCAACATCTGAGTGGTTATGGAGCTCTAAACACTCTAAACTTTACTGGTTTTGAACTTGTATTTCTACAGTTCATTAACCCAGCATTTTTGATAACCCTAACCCTAACCCTAAAACTAAAGTTAGACATTGAGAACATCCTGGTGTTAAAGGACAAGTAACGTTTTTACAATCTGGACCTTATTTCGGTGATAAAACAACGTCATTTACTCACCCATTGTGTCATGCATGAAAATACCGCATAAAAATACTAATATAAATTTTTGGTCATACCGCCCAGCTCTAGTCCTATTATTACATAAATCACAAATCTAATCACATCACAATTTTGTTATTAAAATTTGCAATTAAATATTTTTCCTAACTTTCTTAAGCCGTAACTCAAAGTGCTGCTCTACACCGTTAATCAGTGACTCGTTAATGTGATCCTGTAAATCGAACGCTCTGATTTTATTACAGAACTTTGACTGTTTAGGGACAATGAACGTATTATTTTTCTCCGGTGTGGTTTTGTAGGGAAACAAATGAAAATGGTATGTATTTGTATCATGTATTTGTTATATGGTGTGGGACTTTTATTTGCTTTTAGAAATAATTTGTCTCGTAATAAATGTGCAGTTACTGTGAACACTTTGTCATAATGTACAAAAAATAAATGTGAATTTGCTTTTCCAGTGGTTTAGTTTGACACCACCTGGTTTATCCTGATTTAGTCCTGGTTTAGTCCTGATTTAGTCCTGGTTTTAGTCCTGGTTTAGTCATGGTTTATTCCAGGTTTAGTCCTGGTTTAGTCATGGTTTAGTCCAGGTGTAGTTCTGGTTTAGTCCTGGGTTTAGTCCTGGTTTAGTCCTGGTTTTAGTCCTGGTTTAGTCCTGCTTTTAGTCCTGGTTTTAGTCTTGGTTTAGTCCTGGTTTTAGTCCTGGTTTAGTCCTGGTTTTAGTCCTGGTTTAGTCATGGGTTTAGTCCTGGGTTTAGTCCTGGTTTAGTCCTGGTTTTAGTCCTGGTTTAGTCATGGTTTAGTCCTGGTTTTAGTCCTGGTTTAGTCATGGTTTATTCCAGGTTTAGTCCTGGTTTAGTCATGGTTTAGTCCAGGTGTAGTTCTGGTTTAGTCCTGGTTTAGTCCTGGTTTTAGTCCTGGTTTAGTCCTGCTTTTAGTCCTGGTTTTAGTCTTGGTTTAGTCCTGGTTTTAGTCCTGGTTTAGTCCTGGTTTTAGTCCTGGTTTAGTCATGGGTTTAGTCCTGGGTTTAGTCCTGGTTTAGTCCTGGTTTTAGTCCTGGTTTAGTCATGGTTTAGTCCTGGTTTAGTCCTGCTTTTAGTCCTGGTTTTAGTCTTGGTTTAGTCCTGGTTTTAGTCCTGGTTTAGTCCTGGTTTTAGTCCTGGTTTAGTCATGGGTTTAGTCCTGGTTTTAGTCCTGGTTTAGTCCTGGTTTTAGTCTTGGTTTTTGTCCTGGTTTTAGTCCTGGTTTTAGTCTTGGTTTAGTCCTGGTTTAGTTCTGGTTTGGTCCTGGTTTAATTCTGGTTTAGACCTGGTTTAGTTCTAGTTTAGTCCTGGTTTAGTCCTGGTTTAGACCTGGTTTACACCTGGTTTAGACCTGCTTTAATCCTGCTTTAGTCCTGGTTTAGACCTGGTTTAGACCTGGTTTACACCTGGTTTAGACCTGCTTTAATCCTGCTTTAGTCCTGGTTTAGACCTGGTTTAGACCTGGTTTAGTCCTGGTTTAGACATGGTTTAGTCTTGGTTTAGTCCTGGTTTAGACCTGGTTTAGACCTGGTTTAGTCCTGGTTTAGACATGGTTTAGTCTTGGTTTAGTCCTGGTTTAGACCTGGTTTAGACCTGGTTTAGTCCTGGTTTAGACATGGTTTAGTCTTGGTTTAGTCCTGGTTTAGACCTGGTTTAGACCTGGTTTAGTCCTGGTTTAGACATGGTTTAGTCCTGGTTTAGACCTGGTTTAATCCTGGTTTAGTCCTGGTTTAATCCTGGTTTAGTCCTGGTTTAGTCCTGGTTTAGACCTGGTTCAGTCCTGGTTCAGGCCTGGTTTAGCCCTGGTTTAGTCCTGGGCGGCACGGTGGCTGAGTGGCTAGCACTCACGCTTCACAGCAAGAAGGTTCTGGGTTCGATCCTCATGTGGCACGTTGGTATGGCCCCAAGATTTGCGTTGCCCAAGCCTTTCTGTGTGGAGTTTGCATGTTCTCCCCGTGTCTGAGTGGGTTTCCTCCGGGCACTCCGGTTTCCCCCACCAACCCAAAACATGCTCCAGGTAAAATCCTCCTGAGGTCCTGACCTCCAAGAAGATCCAAGAAGATCATGGAGATGGTCCCCGGGTGCAGTCATGTGCTGCCCACTGCTCCTAATAAAGGATGTGTTAAATGCAGAGAAGAATTTCTCTTGTGTCACTTCACTTCTTCTTAGTCCTGGTTTAATCCTGGTTTAGCCCTGGTTTAGTCCTGGTTTAGATCTGGTTTAGTCCTGGTTTAGATCTGGTTTAGTCCTGGTTTAGCCCTGGTTTATTCCTGGGTTACACCTGGTTTAGACCTGGTTTAGTCCTAGTTTAGACCTGGTTTAGACCTGGTTTAGACCTGGTTTAGACCTGGTGTAGTCCTGGTTTAGACCTGGTTTAATCCTGGTTTAGTCCTGGTTTAGACCTGGTTTAGACCTGGTTTAGTCCTGGTTTAGACCTGGTTTAGACCTGGTTTAGACCTGGTTTAGACCTGGTTTAATCCTGGTTTAGTCCTGGTTTAGACCTGGTTTAGACCTGGTTTAGTCCTGGTTTAGTCCTGGTTTAGACCTGGTTTAATCCTGGTTTAGTCCTGGTTTAGACCTGGTTTAGACCTGGTTTAGTCCTGGTTTAGACCTGGTTTAGTCCTGGTTTAGACCTATTTTAGACCTGGTTTAGTCCTGGTTTAGTCCTGGTTTAGTCCTGGTTTAGACCTGGTTTAGACCTGGTTTAGTCCTGGTTTAGTCTTGGTTTAGACCTGGTTTAGACCTGGTTTAGACCTGGTTTAGACCTGGTTTAGACCTAGTTTAGACCTGGTTTAGACCTGGTTTAGACCTGGTTTAGACCTGGTTTAGACCTGGTTTAGACCTGGTTTAGACCTGGTTTAGACCTGGTTTAGACCTAGTTTAGACCTGGTTTAGACCTAGTTTAGACCTGGTTTAGACCTGGTTTAGACCTGGTTTAGACCTGGTTTAGACCTGGTGTAGTCCTGGTTTAGACCTGGTTTAATCCTGGTTTAGTCCTGGTTTAGACCTGGTTTAGACCTGGTTTAGTCCTGGTTTAGTCCTGGTTTAGTCCTGGTTTAGACCTGGTTTAGACCTGGTTTAGACCTGGTTTAGACCTAGTTTAGACCTGGTTTAGACCTGGTTTAGACCTAGTTTAGACCTGGTTTAGACCTAGTTTAGACCTGGTTTAGACCTGGTTTAGACCTGGTTTAGACCTAGTTTAATCCTGGTTTAATCCTGGTTTACACTTGGTTTAGACCTAGTTTAATCCTGGTTTAGTCCTGGTTTAGACCTGGTTTAGACCTGGTTTAGACCTGGTTTAATCCTGGTTTAGTCCTGGTTTAATCCTGGTTTAGACCTGGTTTAGACCTGGTTTAGTCCTGGTTTAGACATGGTTTAGTCTTGGTTTAGTCCTGGTTTAGACCTGGTTTAGACCTGGTTTAGTCCTGGTTTAGACATGGTTTAGTCCTGGTTTAGACCTGGTTTAATCCTGGTTTAGTCCTGGTTTAATCCTGGTTTAGTCCTGGTTTAGTCCTGGTTTAGACCTGGTTCAGTCCTGGTTCAGGCCTGGTTTAGCCCTGGTTTAGTCCTGGGCGGCACGGTGGCTGAGTGGCTAGCACTCACGCTTCACAGCAAGAAGGTTCTGGGTTCGATCCTCATGTGGCACGTTGGTATGGCCCTAAGATTTGCGTTGCCCGAGCCTTTCTGTGTGGAGTTTGCATGTTCTCCCCGTGTCTGGGTGGGTTTCCTCCGGGCACTCCGGTTTCCCCCATCAACCCAAAACATGCTCCAGGTAAAATCCTCCTGAGGTCCTGACCTCCAAGAAGATCCAAGAAGATCATGGAGATGGTCCCCGGGTGCAGTCATGTGCTGCCCACTGCTCCTAATAAAGGATGTGTTAAATGCAGAGAAGAATTTCTCTTGTGTCACTTCACTTCTTCTTAGTCCTGGTTTAATCCTGGTTTAGCCCTGGTTTAGTCCTGGTTTAGATCTGGTTTAGTCCTGGTTTAGATCTGGTTTAGTCCTGGTTTAGCCCTGGTTTATTCCTGGGTTACACCTGGTTTAGACCTGGTTTAGTCCTAGTTTAGACCTGGTTTAGACCTGGTTTAGACCTGGTTTAGACCTGGTGTAGTCCTGGTTTAGACCTGGTTTAATCCTGGTTTAGTCCTGGTTTAGACCTGGTTTAGACCTGGTTTAGTCCTGGTTTAGACCTGGTTTAGACCTGGTTTAGACCTGGTTTAGACCTGGTTTAATCCTGGTTTAGTCCTGGTTTAGACCTGGTTTAGACCTGGTTTAGTCCTGGTTTAGTCCTGGTTTAGACCTGGTTTAATCCTGGTTTAGTCCTGGTTTAGACCTGGTTTAGACCTGGTTTAGTCCTGGTTTAGACCTGGTTTAGTCCTGGTTTAGACCTATTTTAGACCTGGTTTAGTCCTGGTTTAGTCCTGGTTTAGTCCTGGTTTAGACCTGGTTTAGACCTGGTTTAGTCCTGGTTTAGTCTTGGTTTAGACCTGGTTTAGACCTGGTTTAGACCTGGTTTAGACCTGGTTTAGACCTAGTTTAGACCTGGTTTAGACCTGGTTTAGACCTGGTTTAGACCTGGTTTAGACCTGGTTTAGACCTGGTTTAGACCTGGTTTAGACCTGGTTTAGACCTAGTTTAGACCTGGTTTAGACCTAGTTTAGACCTGGTTTAGACCTGGTTTAGACCTGGTTTAGACCTGGTTTAGACCTGGTGTAGTCCTGGTTTAGACCTGGTTTAATCCTGGTTTAGTCCTGGTTTAGACCTGGTTTAGACCTGGTTTAGTCCTGGTTTAGTCCTGGTTTAGTCCTGGTTTAGACCTGGTTTAGACCTGGTTTAGACCTGGTTTAGACCTAGTTTAGACCTGGTTTAGACCTGGTTTAGACCTAGTTTAGACCTGGTTTAGACCTAGTTTAGACCTGGTTTAGACCTGGTTTAGACCTGGTTTAGACCTAGTTTAATCCTGGTTTAATCCTGGTTTACACTTGGTTTAGACCTAGTTTAATCCTGGTTTAGTCCTGGTTTAGACCTGGTTTAGACCTGGTTTAGACCTGGTTTAATCCTGGTTTAGTCCTGGTTTAATCCTGGTTTAGACCTGGTTTAATCCTGGTTTAGTCCTGGTTTAGTCCTGGTTTACACTTGGTTTAGACCTGGTTTAGACCTGGTTTAGTCCTGGTTTAATCCTGGTTTAGTCCTGGTTTAGTCCTGGTTTACACTTGGTTTAGACCTGGTTTAGACCTGGTTTAGTCCTGGTTTAATCCTGGTTTAGACCTAGTTTAATCCATCTTGTGTGTATCAGGTTTAATTTCTGTAAAGACACAAAGACTTTGCTGAGTAATGGTTTTACTGACTGTAGTTGGTCCATCGGTCTTAACTGCACCATTACGACACCTACTGGAGTAATCTAGTACTACACCAATAACTGAATCATTAAAATGCCACATAAATGCCACTCCACTCCCACTGCATATTTAATAGGCTTACCTACCGAACACAAACTGTAAACAAGCAGGTGTGGGAGTCTCAGAGTCATTTCATTGTAGTGAGCGCCCCCTTCAGGCAGATATAGGCAGTGTCCACCAGCGTCTGAGCAGAACTGAAGAAGCAGAAGAAACGGATTCCACCAAATAAACTTTTGTCCAGTCGACAAATTTAATTTCTCATTTTGCCACATAAATGAATCACACTATTCAGAACTTTACAGAATTAAAAGTTATTGGGGCGTGTCTTTTATTTATAGCAAATATGCTCAGGACGCCACATTACTGCTGTTGTACCTTTGGGCATGACATTTTTACAGTTTTTTTTATTTAAAGCAAACATATTGTGCTTGTGTTTGCTGTATATTTTTATATACAGTGGTACCTCACCTTACGAAAGACCCTACATACGAAAAATCCAAGTTACGAAATGCCTTCACGTTAAATTTTGGTCTCTGGATACAAAAGAAAATTCAAGTTACGAAACGTGAAATCTCAAAAATTCGAATAATTCGCTCAGATGCACGCCCCGCTGTTATCCCCGCTCAAAGAGCACCTTTCTCGGCCTCTCAGCTCACAGTGTCAGACCCCCGGCTCTGGAAGTCGGATAGAACCAGAGCCAGCCCCGGGGAAAACCCCGCGGTCGTGCCCGCTCAAAGAGCACCTTTCTCGGCCTCTTAGCTCTAGCGCTGAACACACAAGGAGCGCGGAGACAGGAGCACCGCGAGCACGAGAACCGCGGCGAACACGCAGCCCGAGCCACAAACCGAACACGCACAAACGAACGCAAAAGCCGCACGAAACCAGCAAAGAGCCACACGGGGTGATTTAATCCTGGTCTAGTCCCGGTTTAGTCCAGGTCTAGACCTGGTCCAGTCCTGGTTTAGTCCAGGTCCAGTCCAGGTTTAGACCTGGTTTAGGCCTGGTCTAGACCTGGTTTAGTTCTGGTCTAGACCTGGTTTATTCCATGTTTAGTCCTGGTCTAGTCTCTTAGCCAATCAGGACGCAAAACACAAAGTTACACTATTAAAAAAGTTACACTATTTAAAAAACCTTGGAACGGATCAGGCTTTTTCCATTGAAATAGCTACTCAACTTACGAAAAATTCACGTTACGAAACCACTTCTGGAATGAATTAATTTCGTAAGGTGAGGTACCACTGTATTCATCTAAAACGACTTAAAGAAACAAGTGCGCTGACTTCTGCGTTAGAAAACTGTGGTGTCCAGTGGGAGCTCACGACGCCGTAAACGTCATGACAATAAAGCTCTACATGCTGTGGATGGCTGCACATCACACTAGTGAGGAGCGGATTTTAATTTTCCATTTGTACCAAAATGACTGTGCCAAATCCTACATGTAGCACCAATTAAGTAAGACGCATGCACGAATCACTCAAATACAACTTTGTGTGGGTAAATGGTGAGGGGAAACAACTATAACATGGTTAAAAGCTCTGAAACATCCATTTGGCTTAATGGGTCTGCTTTAAGTGTAATTCAGTATTTGCAGCCATATCTCCATCAGTTAGTCCCTGGGCAGCTCTGGTTTATCTCACCACAGTGTGAACACATTACACACACAGAACACATTATACACATCGTTGTACTGTAATATGCTGTGTGTTGTACGTTGTATTATCATGTTCCGAAATGAGACTTTCTTTTCCTCAACAGGGATGCACTCGCTCAGATATATAGAGATATCGTCAACTCACATCCCAAACATCCCGGACTATTTTGCTGTAGTCCAGATGAATGATGCACAGATGTTGTATTATGATGGGAAGGACACAATGAATATCACAGAAGAATGGAAGAAGATAGCTAATGAAGTGGAAAAGGAAAAGGAAAGTTTGCTGTATTACAAAGCCTGGTCACAACTCGCCTTTAAAGATACCCTCCAAGAACTCAACCTGGCCCAAGGTTTGATATTTACTCACTTCACTCATCAGTCCACTTGTTCACTCGTCTGCACCTCCTTAAAAGGGAAAGTGAGCAGGTTTGACTAGTTTACTCAGATCTGATCATCTCAGGGAAGCCAGAGGAGTGGCAAAGACAAACTGTTTGCACAGAACAGAGCGGGTTTGAACCACTGGCCTCGGGGTTAGTTATCAGTGGCACAGAGTGAATGATGGGACAAAATGTGACAATAAAGTATTAAAATAAAATCCTTACTGATTTCAGGTGCTCATGTTTGGCAAGTGATGGCCGAATGCAACTGGGATGATGAGACAGAGGAGACAAGTGCGAGTTTGCAGTTGGGTTTGAATGGACAGCACTTTGCGTCTCTGGACAAGAAGGTAGAGGATTGGATTGCTATAAGTCGCTGGGGCCGAAACATCGTAGATTACTGGAACAGGTTCCACGACCCTATACACGTGGCCATCATGAAAAAACTTCTTGACCGTGACTGTGTGGATAAACTGAAGAGATTTTTGCCTTTTACACAACACACTTTGAGACCAGGTGAGGTGTGTTTTTGTGTACCACAATTCACAAACATCTAGTAGTTTAATGTTGCCTGTAAGAGCTGATGAACTGTAACTGCTTGTTCTTGAGAGTAGTTTTCTTACGACACAAAAAAATCATGACATGATTTTGGTACAAATTATTTGGCTGGAAACTTTACTGATAATTAAAAGCAATGTCTAATATAAAATAATTACAATTTCTTTAATATTTCCATGTAGTTCTGCACTAGTTCTAATACAGGTCAAGGCCATCAATACTTGGTCAGATGAGTATCTAGTCTCAATATTAATTTGAGTATTGATTATCACATGTGTACTGATTAATGACAACCTTGAGAGTCCACACTTTGATTAAATCTCAGTCGGGGCAAAACCGAGGAGGAGTGAGCAGGAAAACTATGTGAGCAGAGCTCAGGTCACAGTTAGATCACATTTAGATAATTCCATTCTCAAACCTAAATCAAAACAAACAAAAGAAACAATAGGGCTAGCCAGGTCAGGACCAGAGGTGTGAAAAACAGTCGTTTAGGGGTGAATAGGTATGCTAAACTAGACGCCAGAGAAACAAAAGACAGAAACAAATAGGTGAGATAGTTTCAGAATAATTTCAGTGTAGTTAGCTCCTCCCTGCAGCGAGATATAAGCAAGGGTCTTATCAGCACTCGAACCAGAACTGACGAAGCCTCTCGGATGAGCGGCGAAATGTTTTCGACCAAACAAACTTTGTCCAGTTGACAAATTGAATTTCTCCTTTTATTGTGTAGACTGAACTCCCAAATATGGCCAGTATGTGTTTGGCATTATGACGTGTGAAAGTGTGAGGTCAGGTGGAAAGCACTGGGGCTGGGACAGACTGTATAAAGTCTGTTAGACATACATAGGACTACATGTGCTTTAAAACCCCTCATAAATGTTATTGAATCACATAATAATATGTTTAAAGGAAATAATTTAAGAAAATATATAACTTACAATCATGGAGTAAGTCAATAGAATTTGTTGTTGCATTAGTAGCTAACGCGCCATTTTCCTCCCCTTTTTTCTAGCTGGATGCATGTGTGAGTTTGTGCGTTATCTGCATGTGTGTGTTGAATGCCTGGGGTTGAGGTGGGGAGGGGTTGTTTGTTTTGCCTTTTAATTTCAATTATTTTAAGAGGAGGGTCACTCATAAGCCTTTCCTTCACTGATCTGTTATTTTCGATTAAAGTTTATTTTCAATTAAAGTTTGAGTGAAATCGGCCAAAGTATGCACGGATTATCACTCGTCGAAGTTTGATGGTGAGCTGAAAAACAAACCTAAAATTTGTGGCGTTTTCACGGAAACACCGTTCAGTCTTTTAGAACGCTTTTAACAACTTTTAATGTCCCACTTGTCTAGATGATACAACACGATTCTGGTCAAAAACCCAAGGAGGAGTTCCTTAAAATACGAGAACAGGAAAATTTGCTTTATTATTATTATTATTATTATTATTATTATTATTATTATTATTATTATTATTATAAGAAAAAACAGAACAATAACAATAGGCCCTACGCTTTAGCACTCGGGCCTAATAATAACTAAAATATAGCTATAATATAGTAGTAGTATGGCTCAAATAGTCCATGTCCAGGGTGAGAAGTGTCAGCTGCTATCCGGCCTGCTAACCCCCGAGTCCTGGAGACATACAGGTCCTGGATAGATGGAAGGCTGCAGCCAATCACCTTCTCGGCAGAGTCTCTGTTTGTCCCTGGCAGTGGCTCCTTCACCACACAGGGATGGAAGAGGTGAGGATGGACTCAATGATGGCCGTGTAGAACTGCACCATCATCTGGACTGGCAGCTTGGCTTTTCTTAGCTGTCACAGGAAGTACAACCTCTGCTGGGCCTTCTTGATGAGGGAGTTGATGGTCGGCTCCCACCTGAGGTCCTGTGTGATGCAGGTGCCCAGGAACCGGAAGGAGTCCACTGTGGTGATGGGGGAGTCTGTCAGGGAGAGAGGAGGCAGGGGGGCTGTGACTTTCCTTAAGTCCATGATCATCTCCACTGTCTTCTGATGGTTGAGATCCAGGTTGTTGCTGCTGCACCAGGACACCAGCCGGTCCACCTCCCTCCTGTAGGCAGACTCATCGCCGTCAGAGATGAGCCTGATGAGGGTGGTGTCATCCGCAAACTTAACCAGTTTGACAGAGTCGTGGCCGGAGGTGCAGCAGTTTGTGTACAGGGAGAAGAGCAGAGGAGAAAGTACACAGCCCTGTGGAGGCACTGTGCTGATGGTCCGGGAGTCCGAGACATTCTTCCCCAGCCGCACGCACTGCCTCCGATCCGTCAGGAAGTCAGTGATCCACCTGCAGGTGGAGTCAGGCACGTTTAGCTGAGCAAGCTTGTCCTGGAGCAGAGCAGGGAGGATGGTGTTGAATACAGAGCTGAAGTCCACAAACAGGATCCTGGCGTAGGTTCCCGGGGAGTCCAGATGCTGGAGGATGAAGTGGAGGCCCAGGTTAATGGCATCGTCCACAGACCGATTAGTTCTGTAGGCGAACTGCAGGGGGTCCAGGAGGGGGGAGGTGAAGGACTTGAGGTGGGTCAAGACCAGGCGCTCAAATGACTTCATGACTACAGACGTCAGCGCCACAGGTCTGTAGTCATTAAGTCCAGTGATCCTTGTCTTCTTGGGGACGGGGACGATGGTGGACTGCTTGAAGCAGGCAGGGACACATCCTTTCACATCCTTATCCAACTATAAATAACGGTCCCCATAATGATAAAACACCTGCAATTCAACATAATAAAGAAAATACTTAAATAACCCACATATGATATGACTTAATTAACTAAGAGACTTAATGATAAAAGGAGAAATTCAATTTGTCAACTGGACAAAGTTTGTTTGGTCAAAAACTTTTTGCCGCTCATCCGAGAGGCTTTGTCAGTTCTGGTTCTAGTGCTGGTTCGAGACTGCTTATATCTAGCTGCAGGGAGGAGCTCCCTACACTGAAATAGTTCTGAAACTATCTCAACTAATCTGTTTCTTTTGTTTTTCGAATTTCTCTGGCGTCTAGTTTAGCATACCTATTCACCCTTATGACCGTCTCCACACCTCTGGCCCTGACTTGTCTGCCCTAATGTCTCTTTTGTCTGTTTTGGATCTGAAATCTGAGACTCTATTGAACGAAGTTAAAGAGAGAGCGCGTGTCGTTCACAGACACCAGAATGAACTCGTTCACAGTTCGTTCATCAGGCAGTAATACAGAGCGTTCAGTTCACGTTCACCCAAAATATGAATGCGTTCATGAACTATCGTTCAGTGAACGCGTTCAGGGACAACACTGGGAATGATGCTATTCGCAGAACAGAATGTTTGACGTCAGTGTCTGTGTAATCATCAGAGCTGTTCGTTGCAGTTTTAAACATTCCAGTCTGTAAAATCCAAACACGTCTGAAGCTCCTCCACAGCCTCACTGGTCCACTTCTTAGAAGCCCTCACTGTCGGTTTGGAGAGCTTCAGCTTCAGTGTTGTTTGTAAGCAGGGATGAGATGAAGTACAGATTTGTTCATAAGAACGTTTCATGAATGAGGCCCTTTGTCCTGTTGTGTGTAGAGCTCCCCCTGGTGTTCTTGCTGCAGAAGTCGTCCTCAGCTCCTGTCACGTGCCTCGCCACAGGCTTCTACCCCCACAGAGCCATGCTGTTCTGGACCAAAGACGGACACGAGCTGATGGAGGACGTGGACCCTGGAGAGATCCTGCCCAACGGAGATGGGACCTTCCAGACCAGTTTGTCCCTGGACCTGTCCTCTGTCCCCCCTGAGGACTGGGACAGGTACCACTGTGTGTTCCAGCTGTCCGGGGTCAAAGACGACTATGTGACCAGACTGGACCGGACCAAGATCCTGACCAACGGTGAGGCTGCAGCTGTAAAGTCACTACTGTTTTGTTTACACTGTATGTCCTGAAAAAGATGCTTTCCTTTACAAACACATTTACACCTATTAAACTGTATTGGTGTCGTCCATGAGAGAAACGCAGTAAAACCTGTTTACACTGAGCTTCCAATTATGCAAATGATATTTTTCTCTCATTTTGCCACATTGTCAATATAAATGTCAATATAAATGACAGTCATCATTTTCAAGTCATCAACATTTAGAACAATTCGAATGTTACTGAACAAACCCAATGATCTTTTAAAAAAAAAAAAAAAAATTAAAATGCACCGTTACAAATTAATATGCACAACAAAGTTTCAAACCATGTTATTGCTGTAAAGAACTGAAAATGGTCATTCAGACCCTCCAGGAATTTGCGATGTTGCAATTTTCAACTTCAACGCAACTTCAGCCAATCCCCGTGAATTCAGGGCGGTGTTGCAATTTTGACCAATCACCGCAACTTTCCCGCAATTTTTACTAATTTTGACCAATCATCGGCGACGTATTGAACGCCGACCAACTTCCTTCTGTGTAGGAGACATAACTGAGATGAGGTGCACGGTGCGTTTGTGTGTGTGTGTGCGGCAGAGGCGGTGGGTCACGTGAGAGTGGGTGTGTGCACGTACGGAAGTGTGTGCGTGTAAAAGCGCGCGCTCACCTGTCACACAGAGGAGAGAGTCAGGGTTGGGGTGTAGCCGTATTTTTTGTTGACCGCAAACCATTCATTCATCTTTCACGTTAATCTGTTCATCCTGCTGGTTTTCATGAGTTCCACTTCATCCTGCTGCGCTGTCATAGCTGTGTGCGCTCTTTTTGTAATAAATGCACAAAACGCATATCTGGATCTCAGCGTATCTGTCACCATAGCCTCCTCTTTGCGCGTCACAAATCTGCGAGCCATAGGACCCAACCTCATATTCTCGGCGGCTAAAAGGTTTGAGTTTGGAAGCCGCAACATTCTGCTTTACTTCCGTGTGACAAAACGAAACTGCGGCCGTGTCCCAGTTCCCAGAGCGCACAGCTCGGAGCGCGGCCCGAAGGGGGCTCAGACTGCAGTCAAGGAGGTGCACACTTGCTCAGCCCCGACTGCAGTCCACGGACCGCTTAACGACTGCAGTCTTCGGACCGCGTGTTAACTGCGCATGGGACAAAAAAGAAGTGGGACAGTAGTCGTCGCGCTGGTGTTCTGTCGAAAAGTGTGACGCACATGCTCTTTGGTCCACGCTTTGGTGTGATGTGGTGATGGGAGGGTGTGTGTGTGATAATGTGGGCGGCTGAGTTTTGGACCAGTTGGAGTTTATGGAGTGATTTTTGTGGGAGACCGAACAGGAGAGAGTTACAGTAGTCTAAACGGGAAGTGACCAGGCTATGGATGAGGATGGCGGTGGTGTGTGGGGTGAGTGAGGGACGGAGGCGGCGGATGTTTCTGACGTGGAAGGAGGCGGGCCGGGTGGTGTTGTTGATATGGGAGGTGAAGGAAAGTGTGCTGTCGAGGATGACACCCAGACTCTTTACCTGAGGGGAGGGGGAGATAGAGGAGCCGTCGATGGATATGGAGAAAGGGCTTATTTTGCTTAGGGTGGATTTGGTGCTGATGAGGAGAAGTTCTGTTTTATTGCCGTTAAGTTTGAGGAAGTTTGAGGTGAACCAGGTTTGTATTTCTGTTAGACAGTTTGTCAGAGAGGAGGGTGGAAGTGTGGAGTTGGGTTTAGTGGAGATGTAGAGCTGGGTGTCATCCGCGTAGCAGTGAAAGTGGATGTGGTGTTTTCTAAAGATGGAACCAAGGGGGAGAAGATAGATTAAAAATAGCAGAGGACCAAGGACAGAACCCTGAGGAACACCTGACGTGACAGGGGAGGGCTGTGAGGTGAATGACTTGACCTGAATAAACTGGGAGCGGTGTGAGAGGTAGGAGTGGAACCAGGAGAGGGGAGTACCAGAGATGCCGATGGAGGAAAGTCTGTCAAGGAGGATGGAGTGTGAAATGGTGTCAAATGCTGCACTGAGGTCTAGCAGGAGGAGGATGGACAGTGAACTAAAATCAGCAGAGAGGAGGAGGTCATTAGTGATTTTCAGGAGGGCAGTTTCAGTGCTGTGGAGGGGACGGAAGCCAGATTGAAATTGTTCTGTGATCTCTGTGTCTTTGTATTATTCTTTGTCAGTAATAACTCAGTATTCAAAATATTACTCAATTTTAATTACAAAAACTAACAACTTGGCAACTAGGCAAGTTTTTTTTTCCAACTTTGTTTATTGAACATTTTTAATATTAACAGACAAACAGCACTCTTCAATACAATGCACTCTGTACTGAATAGTGCTTTTACAGGTATGACAGTAGTACAAACTCATCCAAAATAAACATTTCTGCACAATAGTCACCCACTAGTAATGTCTAAAAACTGGGAGGGCAAACCCCACCTCTGTTCTTGGGGAATTGTTAAACCGACTTGCGAATTCATCCTGCCTTGTGAGCCCATAGAAATGTGGAAATAATCTTATCTATCCAAACAAAAAAGGATTTGTTAAGACAGGAAGTTGTTGTTGTAGAGAAACATGGGGAGAACCACCATCTCAACCAAGCTTATTCGACCAAGTAAAAGAGACAAAGCCGACCAACGCACAAAGTCCCTCTTAAAAAAACACTACTCGACCACCGAAAGGGTAGTACAGAAGGAGAGAGCGCTCTGGCCAGATCATTTTTGTGGTAGTTAAGTTTATACCTAGATATGCTACCATTCTCATGGAGGTGTTTAGAAAAGAAGTGACACGGTCAGAAACATAAAGCGAAAGGTCATCAGCAAAGTGAAACCTTGTGGACAGTATCATATCATGTGATGCCTTTGAAAGTGGCTTCTGAACGCAACCACAGTGCCAAGGGCTCAAAAACCGGAATAAACAGCAAGGGGCAAAGAAAACAGCCATGTCTGCTGCCACGACATAAAGAGAAGGAAGGGGATAGTCATTTGTCCAAACTGAAGGTCTGGGTGAAGAGTAGAGGAGCCTCACCCCTATCCATGAAGCCCCTGCCCAATTCAAATCTCACCAGCACATTATACAAGAAACTCCAGTCGACCCTGTCCAAGGCCTTTTCCACATCTAGAGACACAATGACTTCAAGGACCAAAGAGCTGGGGGAAGTAATGATGTTAAAAAGACATCTAGTATTGCAGGAAGACTGCCTACCTGGCGTAAAGCTGGACTGGTCCAGGTCTATAATTGGTGAGACATGCTGCAGACGTGAAGAACCTTTGACAGAATCTTGAAATCAACATTTCAAAAGTTAAACCAGTCTGTAGCTGCTACAAAGCAGGGGATCTTTGTCCTTTTTAAGAAGCATAGATTTTGGTCTCCGACAGGGTATCTGGAAGGCAACCAAGAGCAAAAGCCTCATTATACATGTCTTTAAGAAAAGGGCTAAGCAGAGCAGAAAAGGTCTCAGCTTGCCACTCTGGAGTGAACCAATAGCTGTAACAAGAAGGAAAATTGACCTTTTCTAACACAGCATCGGGGGAAGGTGGACAGTCGGATGTATAAAGAACAGTATGAAGTTCTGCAAAGGCATTATTTATATCCTTAAGGTTGGAAAGGGTTATGCCCAGGGCAGATCTTATTGCTGGTATAAATCAGGAAGACGTCTCAGCCCGAGCCTGATGTGAAAGAAGCTTACCAGCCTTATCACCTGATTCGTAAAAACGTTGCCTGGATTTAAGTAAAGCGGTTCTGACAGTGGTGGTGGAGATCTAGAAGCTGATTAATACAAACTGGCTAACTCCCCTCCACCTCTGTCTGAAAACCCTTCCGAACTTGTCACTCACTACAACAACACCCTCTCCTCCTGTCTTGACAAACTGGCCCCCACCAAAACTAAAACCGTCTCCTTCACCCATACTGCCCCCTGGTACACCCCTGAGCTCCTTAAGTCCCGTAAGTGCCAGCTTGAGAGACTGTACAAGAAATCTGGTTTAACTGTCCATCACCAATTCTACATAGACTACACACAGCAATACAAAGACACACTAAACTCCGCCCGGACCAACTATTACTCCAACCTCATCCATTCCGGCTCCAATAACCCCAAAGCTCTCTTTTCCACAATAAACACACTCCTAAAGCCCAACAACAACACCTCATCTTCCTTCACCAGTGACAAATGCAACCAATTTCAATCCTTCTTTCAGTCTAAAATAGATTCCATTTACAGTTCAATAGACCTCTCCTCCTCCCACACTGCACCACCTGATCCTCCTCCGCCCCATCAACAGCTCTCTCACTTCACACTCATTTCCCCTGCTCACCTGATAAAACTTTTTTCCGGCATTAAAACTTCCACATGCTCCCTGGATCCCATTCCCTCTCCTTTCATCAAAGCCTGTCTTCCTGCACTCTCTCCACTGATCACCCAAATCATAAATTCCTCCCTCTCCTCCGGTTCTGTCCCACAGTCTCTCAAGTTGGCTGCTATCACCCCCAAAAAACCCAACCTTGACCCTGACAACTGTGCAAATTTCCGTCCCATATCCAACCTCCCCTTTCTGTCTAAAATTCTGGAACGTGTCGTCGCCGCCCAACTCCAAACCCACCTTACTTCCAACAGTCTCTACGAACCCTTCCAGTCCGGCTTCCGTCCTAAACATAGCACCGAAACAGCTCTGCTCAAAATTACAAACGACCTCCTCCTCTCCGACTCCGGCCACCTCTCCATCCTCATCCTCTTGGACCTCACTGCAGCCTTCGACACAATCAGCCACTCCATCCTCCTGTCCCGCCTCAAAAACTCACTCAACATCACCGGCTCCGTTCTCTTCTGGCTCCAGTCCTACCTCACAAACCGGCAACAGTTCATACACATAAACCATTGCTCCTCCTCCATAGCTCCCTGCAGCAAGGAGTCCCCCAGGGTTTCGTGCTTGGTCCTCTCCTCTTCATTCTCTACATCCTCCTCCTCGGCAACATCATTCGTCGTCACGGTCTCCACTTTCACTGCTACGCTGACGACATCCAACTTTACATCTCCACAACATCCATCAACCCCAGCATCCACTCCACTCTCACCCACTGCCTAACAGACATCAAAAACTGGATGAACCACAACTCCTTAAACTAAACAGCGACAAAACAGACTTTATCATCATCGGTCCACACAACTTCACCAAATCCTCACAACACTTCACCCTGCACTTCGACAACACCACACTCTCTCCATCCCCACTCATTCGTAACCTCGGTGTGCTCCTCGACCCCACTCTTTCATTTGAACCCCACATCAAATTCATAACCCGGACTGCATTCTTTCACCTCAAAAACATAGCCCGTCTCCGCCCATCACTCACCTTCTCTGCCGCTGAAACTCTCATACACGCATTTATCACATCCAGAATCGACTACTGCAATAGCATCCTCTACGGTACACCATCCAAAACCCTCAACAGACTACAGTACATTCAGAACTCCGCTGCCCGGCTCCTCACCCACACCCGCTCACGTGAACACATCACCCCTGTCCTCCACAAGCTCCACTGGCTCCCCGTCCCTCAGCGCATCCACTTCAACATTCTTCTCATCACTTTCAAAGCACTTCACAACCTGGCCCCTCCTTACCTCACAGACCTGTTCCACCACCACACTCCATCTCGCTCCCTCCGCTCCTCCAGCTCCAACCTCCTGTCCCTGCCCTGTAGGACCAAGCTCCGAACCTGGGGGGACAGAGCCTTCTCCATCGCTGCCCCCACCCTCTGGAACTCACTGCCCAAACCCCTCCGTGACTGCTCTGATCTCCCCACCTTCAAAAAAGAACTCAAAACCCACCTGTTTAAAATTGCTTTTAATGTTTGATTTTATAATGTAAATTTTGTGATATTTTAAATGTTTGACTTTATGTTGTAAATTTTGTGATATTTTATTCTTTTATGATTTGTGAAGCGTCTTTGAGTGTCTTGAAAAGTGCTATATAAATAAAATGTATTATTATTATTATTATTATTATTATTATTATTATTATTATTATTATTATTATTATTATTATTATTATTATTATTACAAGTGATCTCTGCCTCTGCATTCTCTATCCCCCTTCACATTCCAAGACACAAGTCTAAGAGTTGCCATACCTAATAATGATTTGTTTTTGTTTTGTTGTACTTTTTTTTAACCCTGTAATTGTGGACAGCACATGTGGTGCCCCATCTCCATGACCCTGTTGCTAGGTTTGGTCAGGACTACCTTAGCTGGAGGATTTTTGCCTACCTATGGGGCATGTTTTGGGTTGATGGGGAAACAGGAGGAAACCCACCCAGACACAGGGAGAACATGGAGACTGCACACAGAAAGGCCCGGGCGACCTCGAGATCGAACATGGAACCTTCTTGCTGTGAAGCATGAGTGCTAGCCACTCAGCCAACATGTTGTCATTTTTTTTTTTAGCTCTGTGGCCAAATCTGTCCCATATGTACTGTATGTGAAACTCTAGTGTCCACTGCACAAAGGTGCCGTAAACACCTTTAAGGCTTCCAACTAGGATCCAAAAGTCCCAACAGTCCCAATCCTCCAACGTCAAGGCACTCAATAATGGTGAGGTAGAACTGAACAATTTAAACAGTTATCAATAGTGCACATACACTGCCAGAGTGTATGCACGTCATTAAGCATCAAAAACGCCAATAATGACAAATTAATAAATAATAATAATACTTCAAGTAACAATAGTTTATTTTTTTCTCAAAATATATAATGATAATATAAAACTAATTCTAAACTAAAACTCAAAAGTAGAAAATTCTCCCCTGAATTTAAAGGTAACGGGTCAATATAAGAGTAAATGCACAGGTGTACGTGAAATAAGGTGCAGCTCTAAAGTTCTGAACCAAAATGTAACATGGCTTAGCACGTAAAAATCGTCCTATTGATCAGTCAGACTACAGTGCATACATTAAGCACTGGTAGTTTTTAGACTCAGCTGTAGTTCACCTCTGGTTCATCTTGGCGGAGACGACCAGATGCAAAGTTTTCCTCAAGCCGTCTTCAAGCACAACAAATAACTTTGTAAATAGCCCAACTTGTAGAGCCTCTTCATGACACCTCGGTACTGGTTGCTACATTGCTCCATTACTTCTGGAGTGTAGTCCTCAAGATGTGGATGGGAGAGTCCTTGTATTTCAGTTTGCCGTATCACAACTTGCTGTGGCTTACCCGAGAGCTTTGTGATTAGCAGGCTGCTCGTGGTGTGTCCAACTCCAGGGGTGATGAGAAGATGTCAGCACTCACCTCAAAAAGCAGCTGTGAGAAGAAAGCTGTTGGCCTAGGGCCTTCAGTGTCTTTAGGTCGCCCAACAATTCGAATGTTGTTGTGATGGTTTCTGCCTTCGAAATCCAGTAGTTTAGCCTTTAACTTCATGTTCACTGTTAGCTCGGCCCATGTATCAGTCATCTGCTTGCTGGTGGCGTTTTCAGATTGCTCCAAACTAGCGATACGCTCTGCATGGTTGTCAACGGTGCCCTGAACCGCTGTTCAGGGCCAGGGTTCAGGGTTCAGAGGCTTTGCCTCGTATTTCGTGTAGGCGTCCCTTATCTCGGTCAACAGTTGAGATTTACTTTCTGCTATATTAGCAGTTAGCATAGCTGTAATTGCACTAAGCCGTTGTTGCTCGTCCTTTCCTTTCGGGGGCATAACCCACAGAATATGCTCTACGCACTTTAAAACTATGTGTGACAATGCACGAGTGGCTGTAGCAGGTAGATGTAGAGGTTATAAAGTTAGGGGGACGCAGACACATGCTTCTACTCCATTAAACCACCCAACCAGAAACCAACTAAAAGTTTACACTGATGAAGAAGCTACTATTCAAACTACTGAAGAAATCATGAATTTTGTTAAAAAATATTTTGTTAAAAATTATTTTGTTTTTCAGCCAAAAACACCCCGACATCCGTCATCACTGCTGTGGTCACTGTGGGAGTTGCCGTCATCACTGCTGCTGTGGTTCTGTTTGTGATCAGACGAAAGAGAGGTCAGAAACAACTGCACATTTTATGCACTAAATGTACAAATCTGTAGATAAACTAAAACAGCCCAGACTTGTGTTTGACTTTGTCCTCATCATACAGCTGTGACTCTGCTTTTCTGAACAGATGCACTTTCCTTTGGTCAGTGCTGTTGGTCGTTTTAATGGAGAAGTTGTTGTCTTATTATAAACATGACTGCACTAATAATAATGTGTGCTCTTGCACATGTGTAAGAGCACACATTATGTGTGCTCTTGCTGTTCTAGCTGTCGTGGAGATGCGTTTTCTTCTTCCTCTCTTATCTTGGCTCTGTCTGGTGTTTTTATTTCTTTTGTCTCGTCTTTTTTCTCCTGTTTGGAACAGATTTTCAAAATCCTAAATTATGGATTGATAAAGCTGGTCCCACACTTTTTTTGGCACACTTTTTTCACGGAGGAGCGCCGGTCCGGAGAGCTGGACAGTCCCGAGGGAAACTCGTTGCCGGATACACGAGGAATGCGTCCTGCGACTGCCACCGATTTACTATTGGAATTTTGATGGCAGGACATCTGGATTGGCCTGGGGGATGTTTTCTGACCCATCGGAAATTGGAGCCGGAGCGGACATGAGCCCACGAGCTGTCTGCGGTCATTTTACACCACAGTGGAGCTACTGCAGACCAGGGATGTCTACATCAGAAGGAGAAACACAGATTGAACTGTACCATCTCCAAGTTGTGGAAATCAATCTAGCACCAGATAACATCGTGGATAATGGATGTGGAACTGTGTGGAACAGCGGCGCAGTCCACATTCATACGTGCCAGGAGGGAGGGCGGGAGTCGCACAGCCCTGCTTGGTGGCATGAAGTTGGGGGCCTGGCAGAAACCAGGGTTCTGGCAAATTGTCTGTTCGCCTGGGTCCTAAAAATGTATTGATTATGTTAAATTTTCCCCCTTTTTGGTGTAATCACTTCTCCTGAAAATGTGATTCAGCTGGACTCTTTGTTTTGACTTATCTTCCTTGCATGAACACTCCCAAGGTCACAGATGTGGCTTATCACGGCACTCTACAAAAACATTGGCACACTTTCTTGGACTCACTGACATGTATTTATTATTTAGAAATGTCTGCCTCTACTTCAGTTTTCAATCAATTTCAATGATTTCTTTGCCTGGAAGAATCCATGACTCATCGCTGTACCAGCGGATGAGTCTGGTAACGCTTGATCCACAGAATGCGCTGCTAAGTGAACCAATCAGAGATTGCGCCATCTTGATTCAAAACTGAGGAGGAACTTCCACTGCCTAAGAGTGACTTTGCGGGCAAAGGCGGGTGCACTGACGTCACCATCTTTGACGTCAGAATCGCGGAGTCCGTTTGTAACCGGAGGAGCGAGCGTGGATGGAGGGTGTCCAGATGGTATCGCGCTGTATAGGAAATACAGAGAGATATCATTTGGCTGGCCAGGTAAATGATTTCTGATCGGCTCCCTTGCCCCACCCTTCCTTTTGTCGCCAAAGAAAAAAACACTGTATGTTACCTGTCCGATTGTTTTCTGTCATAACATGTTGTGAATAATTGTCATTGATTGTAATTGTGTCTTTTCCACTCTGTATCTCTAAGTTGGCAGATCACTGTCCTGCTTGGTTAGTGGGCAAACGAAATTTCGATTCACTCTATGTACATGTACATATGGTTTTTCAACAATAAAGCAAACTATGAACTATGAACTACACTGCTGCTAAGGACGACTGTTGCACTGTTGCACATTTACATTTACTACTGGATTTTACTCCTGTTGCACTGTTGTTTACTACTGTTATTGCACACTTACATTTACTACTGGAATTCTTAGTACTGTTGTTTACTCCTGTTATTGATTTTTACCCCCGTTGCACTGCTGTTTACTACTGTTATTGCACATTTACTACTGGAATTTTTAGTACTGTTGTTTACTCCTGTTGCACTAGAATTACTACTGTTGCACACTTATTTTTATTTATCTTAACTCCAATGCACATTCTACTGCACATGACCAATTCACTGCTGTATCTTCCATTGCACATTTTGATGCACACTGCACACTTTGGAAATCTGTATATAGTATAGGTTATTTGTTATTTATTATGTTGCACTGTTTTAAGATTTTAGACCGTAGACTTTAGTTTTAACTTAGATCTCTGTCTTAGATAGTTTTTGTTGTGTTTTGTCTTCATATTGTATTTTGTACACTGTCTTTTTGCACTTGGCCAGAGAGAAACGAAATTTCGATTCACTGTATGTTGAACACATATGGCAGAATTGACAATAAAGCTGACTTTGAACTTTTGAACTACACAGAAAGTTCCTACACTGGAAGTTCTGCTAATAAATGATGGAGTCAGTTCTGAGACAGTGAAAGTTACAGATGGTGTGTTTTGTATTTCCCCCATGAAATTCGAGTGTTACCACGGTATTCCCGTCCTTAAAGGCAAATTAACGTTTTTTTTTACAATCTGAGCCTTCTTTCGGCAATAAAACAAGTAGTTTTACTCACCCATAGCAGTTTGCTGTCAATTGGAGCAGTATCGCAGAACTTATGTTGAGCCGTTCTGTTCTACTAATGATCCCGTATCCGTTAACATGGTGCTCGTATCATATGCTCGGGGCATTACTTTGCGGTGTCCAAATAACACAATCTTTAGCACTTTTCAAATCATAGAAGCCCGATGTCTTAATGTAAGATTTCGTTTGAAGCAAAAGTGGCCTGTAATCCGAGATTTATCCATAGTTTCCAGCTTTGCGTTTCATGTTTGGGTCCCAGGAGCTGATAGCACAGTCCGCGCATGCGCACTGGCGTCCTCATCTACTCGAAACTATGGCTAAATCTCGGATTACAGGCCACTTTTGCTTCCTTTTGGCCGAAATCTTTCTCTGGCGCCGTTAGACTCCAGTCTAACGCGGAGTAGCTGCAGATACCGCGGCGGTCAGTGCTGACAGACTCAGACAATGGCTGCGTCACCAGAAAAACGCTTTCCATCACTTATTTTAGCCTCTGGACTGTGGGGAGATGCCCAAGTTTGACCTGGGGGTGGCATATCCCTTTAAAATGATCTGGCCAACAGGTCTACAGCCAATCCTCAGGAAAATCATGTGGTTTGGAGCAGACTTTGAAGCAATAATATTCACTATATTTTTTAATGTGAATGTGTTTTAAATGTTTAGATAAGTTTATAAACCACAAAGTGTCCCTTTGTTTTGTTCGGAAGTTTCGGAAAATGTGCCAAAGCATTTGAAAAAAAAAAAAAAATGTAAATGTCAATTATTAAACATTCGCATTGTTTATTTAAATTATTTCTGTCATATTGCCCAGTCTTATTATTTATGTACTAATTGGTTTAGTGAGTTGGACATTTCTTCACATTAATTATGACAGTTTTGAGTTTCAATGGTATTAATATTTTTTTCAGCCCAAAAGAATCCTCAACAAGATGTTCAGATGCAACAAAACCTAAATCCTGCTGCCCAGACGACAAACAGTGAGTGGTTTTAAAATGTCTTTAAACAAATCTATATTATTATCATTATGTTTCTTTCAGCCAAATTACACAGTGCTTTATGTAATGAACTAATTTAGTTAACTTGATTAGGAAATTATTTGGCTTGTTATTCTTAATTTTTCTGGATAAAACTTAAGAACATGGTGTGAATAATTATTTTTGTTTGTTTTCAGCTGGGGAAACATCATGTAAGTGCATACTGAACCTGTCTCAGTGTTTCATCGTGTTCTTAATGTGTTCATATTTTTAGCCTCTCCAGATCCAGAGACACAGACGCTGAACCCTGGAGCTCCTGAGTCCACCGAGGAACACCGTACGTCCCTTTTTTTCTGTTATTTATTCTTGTTTTGTAACGACCACTGAGGTCATCGCAGTTCACCGATTCACTCAGCCGGAGTGAAATCAGTTAACACTGACGATGGTGCATGGTTCTTTGTTTTTTATTTATGAAATATTATTAGACTGTGGGTTTCGGCCTCTCCAGGGGCACGGGGGATTTAAATGGAGCAAGGGGTGTGACGTCACATGCCGACTGCGACACGTGTCAGGCGCTGTTGAGACCGTGGAACCTAACACCGTGGAATTTATATCGCTTGTTCGGTTTATTGCATTTCTGTTGGCATTGGATTATATTTCTCCACAGAATCAGAATCAGAAAGACTTTTATTGCCATTGTCAAGTGAACACAGTTCACTTCTTCCTCTGACCGTGAGAGAGAGCAGACGTGTCTTTCTGTCCTCCTTATCTCCTGCTCTGTTGTGTGCGTGCCTCTCTTGTTTTTCGTCATTTTCTCTCTTTTGTGGAGCAGATTTTCCAAATTCCTAAAATATGGATGTGATCAGCTGGACCCTCAGCGCAATTGATACTCTTTTTCACGGAGGAGTGCCGCTCCGGGAGAAGCGGAGTGTCCGGATGGTACTTTTGCTGCTGGATATGCGAGGGACTCGTATCGTGCTTGGCAAGTTGTATGTTTGGCACCAATGTACTTGGAGGATGTGGAGGATATTTACGTATTCGGATTTCTGATAGCTGGACATCTGTTGATTGGCCTGGCATTGTCCATGATCTATCGCAAAATTTGTAAGCTGGCAGCAAGTAAAGAGTCCCCTAAGCGTCTGCAGCAATTTCGAGCCACTGTGAAGCCGTGGGAGATCTCGTGAAAGGATTACATCAGAAAGTGGGACAGATTGAGGACCTTTTTGAAGGGTTTCAACCGAAGGAAATATCTCGATGTTTGGATATCATCACTGAAATGCTTACAGAACTGTGCAAAGGCAACGCGGCGCAGTCTGTTCGCCAAGAGGAACTAATGAGATCTCTCACGAATCTTCATGGGGATATGAAGATGGGGGTCTGGCAGAACCCGGGATCAAGCTAAAATTGCTCGCTCACCTGGGTCTCTAAAAATATATTTCATCATGCTAAATTAATCCCTTTGGATAATTATGTCTCCCTGTGAAAATTTGTGTGTCTCCAACGGCTTATCTTTGTTTTGACTTTGTCACCCTGCATGAACACTCCAAGGCCACAGATGTGGTTTGTTATCATGGACTCTACAGAAACATGGCACACACTATAAGGGACTATTCACACTGACATGATTGAGTAAAATGTTCCCTGTCTTTTTAGAAAGGTCTGATCTCTGCTCTCGGTTTCAATCAATTTCATTGATTTCCAATCTGATCCCCCCACACCCCTTCCTTATGTTGCCAAAGAAAAAGATCACCATATGTTACCTATTCAATAATTTGCATCCCATCTACAATTCCATTATTAAGCCTAGATCAAACAAACAGGGAAACAATAGGGTTAGCCAGGTCAGGGCCAGAGGTGTGAAAAAACAGTCGTGTAGGGATGAATAGGGACTGTCAGCTAGACGCCAGAGAAACAAAAGACCGAAACCAATGAGATAGTTCCGGAAAGTAGTTAGCTAGGTAGCTCCTCCCTACAGCAAGATATAAGCAAGTGTCTTACCAGTATTCTTATTAGAGCTGACGAAGCCTCTCGGATGAGCGGCGAAACGTTTTCAACTAAACAAACTTTGTCCAGTTGACAAATTGAACTTCTCCTATTATCATACCTATCCAATTGTTTTTCTGTTATTACATGTTGTAAAATTGTCACTTAGTGTATTGCATCTTTTCTGCTCTGCATCTCCCAGTCGGCGGCGCGCATGCGCAGCGGCCCCTCCCCTACCCGCTCTATCACTGTCCTGCCTGGTTAGTGGGGAAACCAAATTGCGAATTCATTCTACATGATTGTTTTTTGACAATAAAGCAAACTATGACTATGAAACTAGGAACTTGCCTTGGTGATAAGGTGCGAACATAAAACACTAAATAATAATAGTATAAACTAGAATATAGACACTAAACAATAATAATAACTAAAATTTAGCTAAAATATAGTAAGAAATAATAAAGTAAAAAAAAATAAATTCGACCGATAGTCGAACCTCGGATTCAGGAGGAGCAGTGTGGTTTTCGTCCCGGCCGCGGAACACTGGACCAGCTCTATACTCTCCATCGGGTGCTCGAGGGTTCATGGGAGTTTGCCAAACCAGTCCACATGTGCTTTGTGGATCTGGAGAAGATCGACCGTGTCCCTCGTGGGGTCCTGTGGAGAGTGCTCTGGGAGTACGGGGTTCGGGGCCCTTTGCTAAGGGCTGTTCGGTTCCTGTATGACCGGAGCAGGAGCTGTGTTCACATTGCCGGTAGGAAGTCGAACCTGTTTCCGGTGCATGTTGGACTCCAGGGCTGCCCTTTGTCACCAGTTCTGTTCATTATATTTATGGAGAGAACTTCTAGGCGCAGTCAGGGGCCGGAGGGGATCCAGTTTGGGGACACAGGATCTCATCTCTGCTGTTTGCAGATGATGTTGTCCTGTTGGCTTCATCGAACCGGGACCTCCAGTGTGCATTGGGGCGGTTTGCAGCCGAGTGTGAAGCGGCTGGGATGAGGATCAGCTCGTCCAAATCCGAGGCCATGGTTCTCGACCGGAAAAAGGTGTCTTGCCCTCTCTGGGTGGGGAGTCCTTGCCTCAAGTGGAGGAGTTCAAGTATGTCGGGGTCTTGTTCACGAGTGAGGGGAGGATAGAGCGCAAGATTGACAGGTGGATTGGTGCAGCGTCGGCAGTGATGCGGTCGCTGTACCGGACCGTTGTGGTGAAGAGGGAGCTGAGCCGAAAGGCAAAGCTCTCGATTTACCGGTCAATCTACGTTCCAGGGGGTCCAGGGTGTCGGGGAGGGAGTCACAGATGTGTCTCTTAATGATTCGTACAAAGCACTTCATGATGACAGATTTGAGTGCTATGGGCCGATAGTCATTAGGACAGGATGCTGTGGGGGTCTTTGGGATAGGGACTACAGTGGAGGTCTTGAAGATGGTGGGCACGATAGACTGGCTCAGAGACAGGTTGAAGATGTTGGTGAACACCCCGGCGAGTTGGTCAGCACAAGCTCTCAGCACCCGTCCGGGGATGCCGTCGGGTCCTGGTGCTTTGCGGGGGTTCACTCTCTTGAACGCTGGTCTCACTGTAGCAGTGTCTATACAGAGTACAGCGTCCTCACTGTCCACATGAGGTCTGGTGACAGGCGTGGTGTTATCTGCATCAAACCGGGCGTAGAAGGTGTTGAGTTCGTCCGGAAATGATGCGCTGGACAGTTCCACGGGCCCGCTCCTCCCCTTGTAGTCAGTGATGCAGCGTAGTCCATCCCACACCCGTCTCGGGTCATTGCTCTGCTGGGCAGACTCCACTCTCTTCCTGTAGTCCCTCTGGGAAGTCCTGATGGTCTTTCTGAGGTCGTACTTGGCTGCTTTGTAGGCTTCGGGGTCTCCTGAGTTGAAGGCGGCGGTGCGAGCTTTCAGTTTGGCACACACCTCCGGTCCCACTCAGGGTTTCTGATTAGGGTAAGTGCAGATGGAGATTTTGGGCACCGTGTCCTCACTGCACTTCCCTATGTAGCCTACGACAGAGTCTGTGTACGCATTAATGTCGCCATCCGCTGCGTCTGCAAACATCTGCCAGTCTGTTGTTTCAAACAGTCCTGTAGCACCTCATCAGACATACTGCTCCATTTGTGTATTTGTCTGGGAACCGTTTTTTCCAGTTTAAGCCTTTGTTTGTACGCAGGCAACAGCAAGATGGCGCTATGGTCAGATTTATCAAAGGCTGGGCGGAGGAGGGGTTTGTAACTGTCTTTAAATGGGGTGTAACAATGGTCTAAAGTCTGCCCCCCCCCCCTTTCCTGGTTGGGAGGGATATGTGCTGGTAGTATTTTGGTAGAACCGTTTTCATGTTAGCTCTGTTGAAATCGCCCAACACAATGAAAGCTGCATCAGGGTGAGACAATTCTAACCTGCGTAATTCTGTGAAGATTCAATTTAATATTCAGATCTGTGCAATAAACAAAAGTAATTATGAACTGTGTTGTTCAAAAATACCTTGTTTTACCTTGAAAAGCATAATAATGTTCTGTTTTTGTGTCCACAGGTGAAGTTTGTTCTGGATAACAGCTTTTACAAGTCCTCTTGGTGATGCTTTAGTTATTTATGTTGAGGTCAGTTTGGAAAGAGTCAACATCTGAGTGGTTATGGAGCTCTAAACACTCTAAACTTTACTGGTTTTGAACTTGTATTTCTACAGTTCATTAACCCAGCATTTTTGATAACCCTAACCCTAACCCTAAAACTAAAGTTAGACATTGAGAACATCCTGGTGTTAAAGGACAAGTAACGTTTTTACAATCTGGTCCTTATTTCGGTGATAAAACAACGTCATTTACTCACCCATTGTGTCATGCATGAAAATACCGCATAAAAATACTAATATCAATTTTTGGTCATACCGCCCAGCTCTAGTCCTATTATTACATAAATCACAAATCTAATCACATCACAATTTTGTTATTAAAATTTGCAATTAAATATTTTTCCTAACTTTCTTAAGCCGTAACTCAAAGTGCTGCTCTACACCGTTAATCAGTGACTCGTTAATGTGATCCTGTAAATCGAACACTCTGATTTTATTACAGAACTTTGACTGTTTAGGGACAATGAACGTATTATTTTTCTCCGGTGTGGTTTTGTAGGGAAAAAAAATTAAAATGGTATGTATTTGTATCATGTATTTGTTATATGGTGTGGGACTTTTATTTGCTTTTAGAAATAATTTGTCTCGTAATAAATGTGCAGTTACTGTGAACACTTTGTCATAATGTACAAAAAATAAATGTGAATTTGCTTTTCCAGTGGTTTAGTTTGACACCACCTGGTTTATCCTGATTTAGTCCTGGTTTAATTCTGGTTTAGACCTGGTTTAGTTCTGGTTTAGTCATGGTTTATTCCAGGTTTAGTCCTGGTTTAGTCATGGTTTAGTCCAGGTGTAGTTCTGGTTTAGTCCTGGTTTAATCCTAGTTTAATCCTGATTTAGTCTTTGTTTATTCCTGGTTTAATCCTGGTTTAGTCCTGGTTTAATCCTGGTTTAGTCCTGGTTTAGTCCTGGTTTTAGTCTTGGAATAGTCCTGGTTTTAGTCCTGGTTTAGCCCTGGTTTAGTCCTGGGCGGCACGGTGGCTGAGTGGCTAGCACTCACGCTTCACAGCAAGAAGGTTCTGGGTTCGATCCTCATGTGGCACGTTGGTATGGCCCTAAGATTTGCGTTGCCCGAGCCTTTCTGTGTGGAGTTTGCATGTTCTCCCCGTGTCTGGGTGGGTTTCCTCCGGGCACTCCGGTTTCCCCCATCAACCCAAAACATGCTCCAGGTAAAATCCTCCTGAGGTCCTGACCTCCAAGAAGATCATGGAGATGGTCCCCGGGTGCAGTCATGTGCTGCCCACTGCTCCTAATAACAGGATGGGTTAAATGCAGAGAAGAATTTCTTCAGTGTGAGATCAATAAAGTCACTTCACTTCTTCTTAGTCCTGGTTTAATTCTGGTTTAGCCCTGGTTTAGTCCTGGTTTAGATCTGGTTTAGTCCTGATTTATTCCTGGTTTACACCTGGTTTAGACCCGGTTTAGTCCTGGTTTAGACCTGGTTTAGTCCTGGTTTAGACCTGGTTTAGACCCGGTTTAGACCTGGTTTAGACCTGGTTTAGTCCTGGTTTAGTCCTGGTTTAGGTCTGGTTTAGTCCTGGTTTAATTCTGGTTTAGACCTGCTTTAGTTCTGGTTTAGTCCTGGTTTAGTGCTGGTTCATTCCTGGTTTAGTCCTGGTTTAATCCTGGTTTAGACCTGGTTTAGACCTAGTTTAATCCTGGTTTAGACCTGGTTTAGTCCTGGTTTAATCCTGGTTTAGACCTGGTTTAGACCTGGTTTAGTCCTGGTTTAGACCTGGTTTAGACCTGGTTTAGTCCTGGTTTAGACCTGGTTTAGACCTGGTTTAGTCCTGGTTTAGACCTGGTTTAGACCTGGTTTAGTCCTGGTTTAGACCTTGTTTAGACCTGGTTTAGTCCTGGTTTAGACCTGGTTTAGATCTGGTTTAATCCTGGTTTAGACCTGGTTTAGACCTGGTTTAGTCCTGGTTTAGACCTGGTTTAGATCTGGTTAAGACCTGGTTTAGACCTGGTTTAATCCTGGTTTAGACCTGGTTTAGACCTAGTTTAATCCTGGTTTAGACCTGGTTTAGTCCTGGTTTACACTTGGTTTAGACCTGGTTTAGACCTGGTTTAATCCTGGTTTAGACCTTGTTTAGACCTAGTTTAATCCTGGTTTAGACCTTGTTTAGACCTAGTTTAATCCATCTTGTGTGTATCAGGTTTAATTTCTGTAAAGACACAAAGACTTTGCTGAGTAATGGTTTTACTGACTGTAGTTGGTCCATCGGTCTTAACTGCACCATTACGACACCTACTGGAGTAATCTAGTACTACACCAATAACTGAATCATTAAAATGCCACATAAATGCCACTCCACTCCCACTGCATATTTAATAGGCTTACCTACCTAACACAAACTGTAAACAAGCAGGTGTGGGAGTCTCAGAGTCATTTCATTGTAGTGAGCGCCCCCTTCAGGCAGATATAGGCAGTGTCCACCAGCGTCTGAGCAGAACTGAAGAAGCAGAAGAAACGGATTCCACCAAATAAACTTTTGTCCAGTCGACAAATTTAATTTCTCATTTTGCCACATAAATGAATCACACTATTCAGAACTTTACAGAATTAAAAGTTATTGGGGCGTGTCTTTTATTTATAGCAAATATGCTCAGGACGCCACATTAAGTTTTACAGTTCTCATACAGTTTATTTTTGACGGAGCTCTGTTACCCGCTCCGTTAAAAGATCATAAAATAATTTTGTTCAAACTTTTTGTTATATTTACACATACAACAGCATTACAATTTTATTTAAGCTTGAACTGATAGTAAAGAATGAGGAAAAAGAATGAGGAAACATTACTGCCAATTTGTCCAAACTTGTTCAGTGTCTTTTTATCTGAGCTGTCCCTGTCTCACCTGACACTCGGCCCGAACCTTCACCAGAGGAACATTTTTAAAACATTTCAGAATGTTCGTTTTGAGGACCTGTGTCGTCATTTTTCTTTTTCAAACACTTCATCGTCCAATATCAAGTGAGTTGTTTTTGTTCAGTTATTCAGAAGAAGATGTAAGTTAATGATGTAGTCTTTAAGACATTCATGTGTTATTGTGACATTAAGGCTGCAGTCTGAATATAATGCTGCTTCTCTAAGACAATAATAGACAGATTTAGTCCTGTTTTAGGTTGTGGGCGGATAACTGAGAGGAAAGTAAAAATCTCCAGTTTAGTACATTAAAACATACTGCTGTTGTACCTTTGGGCATGACATTTTTACAGTTTTTTTTATTTAAAGCAAACATATTGTGCTTGTGTTTGGTGTATATTTTTATATACAGTGGTACCTCACCTTACAAAAGACCCTACATACGAAAAATCCAAGTTACGAAACGCCTTCACGTTAAATTTTGGTCTCTGGATACAAAAGAAAATTCAAGTTACGAAACGTGAAATCTCAAAAATTCGAATAATTCACGCTCAGATGCACGCCCCGCTGTTATCCCCGCTCAAAGAGCACCTTTCTCGGCCTCTTAGCTCACAGTGTCAGACCCCCGGCTCTGGAATCGGATAGAACCAGAGCCAGCCCCGGGGAAAACCCCGCGGTCGTGCCCGCTCAAAGAGCACCTTTCTCGGCCTCTTAGCTCTAGCGCTGAACACACAAGGAGCGCGGAGACAGGAGCACCGCGAGCACGAGAACCGCGGCGAACACGCAGCTCGAGCCACAAACCAAACACGCACAAACGAACGCAAAAGCCGCACGAAACCAGCAAAGAGCCACACGGGGTGATTTAATCCTGGTCTAGTCCCGGTTTAGTCCAGGTCTAGACCTGGTCCAGTCCTGGTTTAGTCCAGGTCCAGTCCAGGTTTAGACCTGGTTTAGACCTGGTTTAGTTCTGGTCTAGACCTGGTTTATTCCATGTTTAGTCCTGGGTCTACATTCTCTTAGCCAATCAGGACGCAGAACACAAAGTTACAGTAACTAAAATAAATGTTACACTATAAAAAAAAAACCTTGGAACGGATCAGGCCTTTTCCATTGAAATAGCTACTCAACTTACGAAAAATTCACATTATGAAACCACTTCTGGAATGAATTAATTTCGTAAGGTGAGGTACCACTGTATTAATCTAAAACGACTTAAAGAAACAAGTGCGCTGACTTCTGCGTTAGAAAACTGTGGTGTCCAGTGGGAGCTCACGACGCCGTAAACGTCATGACAATAAAGCTCTACATGCTGTGGATGGCTGCACATCACACTAGTGAGGAGCGGATTTTTATTTTCCATTTGTACCAAAATGACTGTGCGACGCTGCCAAATCCTACATGTAGCACCAATTAAGATAAGTAAGGAGCATAATGAGCATGCACGAATCACTCAAATACAACTTTGTGTGGGTAAATGGTGAGGGGAAACAACTATAACATGGTTAAAAGCTCTGAAACGTCCATTTGGCTTAATGGGTCTGCTTTAAGTGTAATTCAGTATTTGCAGCCATATCTCCATCAGTTAGTCCCTGGGCAGCTCTGGTTTATCTCACCACAGTGTGATCAAGGAGGGACTTACAATTTATTATTATTATTATTTACCTTTATTTAACCAGGAAAAAAGTCCCATTGAGATTCAAAGATCTCTTTTTCAAGGGAGTCCTGGCCAAGAGGCCCACACAATACAACTCACAAGACGACAATTAAATATAAAGTCAACACAGATAAAATGTTAAAAACAATTAGAAACACAATACGACTCACCAGACAACAAATAAATATAAAATCAACACAAATAAAATGATGAAAAACAGTTTAAAAACATTGGCATATCATCGATTGCGTTTCCAGGTCCTTTAAAAGAGTATTAAAAGAAGCCATAGGTACGAGTGTTTGAAGTTTTAAAACTCTCTGCAAAGAATTCCAGTCTGCTGGAGCACGATACTGAAAACACAGTTTTCCTTTCTCTGTTCTCACAGTAGGAACCAACAAAGTGAAAACATCCTGAGAACGTAAATTCTGGGGTCCGTCAGGCCTCCGCTGAAGATACACACTGAGGTATTGAGGGAGCAGCCCAACAAGTCCCTTATAAATAAGTTTATACCAGTGTGTGAGCCGCCGGGT
The DNA here is from genome assembly GCA_036785185.1 of Paratrypauchen microcephalus. Taxonomy (NCBI): domain Eukaryota; kingdom Metazoa; phylum Chordata; class Actinopteri; order Gobiiformes; family Gobiidae; genus Paratrypauchen; species Paratrypauchen microcephalus. The sequence goes on from JAVJIX010000316.1 coordinate 541,332, forward strand.
CGCTAAAGCAGGCCATCCAACACCAGAGTAGAGTTCACAATGATGGGTCCGAGCACTACAGTTTGTTATAAAGCGCAAAGAGGTGTGAAATACTGAGTCCAGCGAGCGCAGAGCTTGGGCTGGGGCATGCATATACAAAAGATCCCCGTAGTCCAGCACAGGGAGGAATGTTGCAGCAACAAGCCTCTTTCTGGCATTGAATGAAAAAGACAACTTGTTTTTAAAATAAAAACTCAATTTAAAATGCAACTTTTTGACAAGAGAGTCGATATGAAACTTAAAAGACAGTCCATCATCAATTATGACACCCAAGTATTTAAAAGCATGAACAACTTCAATAACCGAGCCATCAGGTGCAACAACTGGAGGAACATTTTGCACAATCTTACTTCTAGAAAACAGCATTACTTTGGTTTTGTTTGCATTAAGACAGAGTTCTAATTCAGAGAAGCTGTGGCAAACAATGTTAAATGCATTTTGCAATTTGTCAATGGTTTCAGTGAGTGAAGATGCGAAACAATATATAATCATGTCATCTGCATAAAAATGGCAATTTGCATTTTTTACATTCTGCCCCACATTATTTATATATATAGTGAAGAGAAGTGGTCCCAGAATAGACCCTTGTGGTACACCTCGAATAACAGGAAGATCGTCTGAACACTGGTCACCACATTTAACCCTTTGAGATCTGTCACAAAGATAATTTGAAATCCAACTGATGGCTTGTTCCGAAAGTCCAATGCTTACAAGTCGTTGCATTAATAATTGATGATCTACAGAGTCAAACGCCTTGGACAAGTCAATGAAAATAGAGGCACAATTTAGTTTTTTATCGGACGCTGAGCAAATATCATTTACAACCTTCAATGCTGCTGTCATGGTGCTATGCTTTTTCCTGTATCCCGACTGAAATTTGGAAAGGATTTCACAAGTTTCCATATATGATTTTAGTTGTTCATTTATCAAACTCTCTAAAATTTTGGAAACAACTGACAATTTTGAAATTGGTCTATAATTACTTAGGACACTATGGTCGCCTCCTTTAAAAAGTGGAAATACAAAAGCAGATTTCCATATTTTAGGGATTTCTGAAGTGGACAAGGTCAAATTAAAGATGTGTGTAAGCGGCTCTGCTATAGAATCAGCTGCCAATTTCAAAAAATGGGGATCTAAAAGATCTGGGCCATGTGATTTCTTGAGGCTGTCCGATAGTCCTCCTCCATGGCCCCTCCGAACTCCTCCCAACCCTGAGTTTTTGCCTCTGCGACCTCCAGGGCTGCAGCACGCTTGGCCCGCCAGTACCTGTCGGTCCCACGAGCCAACAAGGCCCGATAAGACTCCTTCAGCCTGACGGCATCCCTTACCCTCGGAGGTGCAAGTTGAAGGTGCCCCTGACAGAGGGATCTGCCAGATGTTCCCAACAGACCTTCACTACGTGCTTGTGCCTGCCAGGTCTTTCCGGCTTCCTCCCCTGCCAGTGGACCCAACTCACAACCAGGTGGTGATTGGTTGACAGCTCTGCCCCTCTCTTCACCCGAGTGTCCAAGACACGCGGCCGGAGGTCAGATGACACGACAACAAAGTCGATCATCGACCTCCATCCTAGGGTGTCCTGGTGCCACGTGCACTGGTGGACACCCTTGTGCTGGAACATGGTGTTCGTTATGGACAAACTGTGGCTAGCACAGAAGTCCAATAACAGAACACTGATCAGGTTCAGTTCAGGGAGGACGTTCCTCCCAATCACCCCTCTCCAGGTGTCACTGTCGTTGCCCACATGGACGTTGAAGTCTCCCAGGAGAACGATGGAGTCCCCGGTCGGTGCACTGTCCAGTACCCCTCCCAGGCAGTCCAAGAAGGCCGGTTACTCTGCACTGCTGCTCGGCCCGTAGACCGACACAACAGTGAGAGACCTGTCCCCGACCCGAAATGGGTCAGCAATACAATGATCGAAACAATACCGGAGTCCCATCGTGCTGCTGTTGTGAAGGAGCTAGACCTGGACAAAGACAGTCTGAAAGAGCCACATGCAGTGGAGAGAGCACTCGGGATACACTGGAGGCTCCAAAGTGACACATTTACCTTTAAAGTAGCTCTGAAGATTCAAAGCCCTGGCAAAGATGGTGTGATGAATTAAACCAGCTGAATGGATTTAATGTGGACAGATGTCTAAAACCTGAAAACTTTGACCCTGTACAGAAAGCTGAGCTCCATCATTTCTGTGATGCAAGTGAATCAGGCAGGCACTGCGAGCTACATCAGATATACAAACCACCGAGGTGACGTCCTCCGGCGCTGGGGAACCAGAGCACCTTGATGAAAAATGGGGTACTGGAACAAGGCGGAAATGGGCGAGATGCGAGAACAAGGCTCTGTTGGAATGCTACTACTCCAGTAACCCTAGGCAGAGGGGTTACATGAACAGAATGTGGGAGGAATGGTTACTACGATACCCACAGGCCAAGCTAATGGCCAAACAACTAGTAGCTCAGTGTTCCAACATCCACAAACAGCAACTGCTATCACAACTAGAGATTGATGAGGTACAGCACAAATGCTACGGCAAGGGGGAGCCAGGACGCCAGGTCAGAGAGGAGCTAACACCAACTCCCCAACCAGAGATTGGGTACGAAGCCCCAATAAGTATCACGCTGAGCGAGGCAGCGTCTGACCTGAAAGATAAGATCATGACCCAAATGAACACAAAGCAACCCCGATGCCAGTTACAGAGGCTAAGTGAAGTACCATCTGAAAGTCTCCTAGAACATGTGAATGCAGCACTGAGAGCGAACCCTACCACAACCATCACTGAAGGAATGAGCTGATATACACTTCAGCAGCAGTGATCTTAGAGGTGCTGGGCTATAAGAGCAACCATGGGAGACATGAGAGACAATATCCACCATGGAAAAGATGGTTAGAGGCTAAAATCAAGGAGGTGTGGAGAGAAGTGAGCCAATTGTCAGAGGCCCAGAAAGGTGCAATGAAAAAGCAAGTACCCAAGAGGTACAGCCAGATGCCCATACCTGAAGCACTCGAAACTGCCAAGCAAAGGCTACAAGCCTTGGCCAGCCGCCTAAAGAGGTACACTCGAGATAACGAGGCCAGGCGAATAAACCGGTTGTTCGCAACACAACCTGCGAAAGTGTACACTCAATGGCAGGGGGATAACACCAGAGCAGACCCACCAAGGCTGGAGACTGAAAGGGACCGGAAAGGCATATGGGAAAGGGAGGTATCACATAACACCGATGCACAGTGGCTGGTGGCTCTGAGGAAAGACCACAGCAACCTCCCTGAACAAGATCCAGTCACCATCACAGTGGCAGACATTCAGGAAAGAGTCTCAGGCATGAAAAGTTGGACAGCACCGGGCCCTGATATGATCCACGCATACTGGCTAAAGAAGCTCACTGCTCTCCATGAGCGCCTGGCAGCACAAATGAACCAGATGCTAAGGGATGGGACTCACCCTGAATGGCTAACCCAAGGGCGTACGATCCTGATTCTGAAGGATCCCTCGAAGGGTACAGTCCCATCCAACTATTGGCCAATAACTGTCTCTCCACAACATGGAAGCTCATGTCAGGCATCATGGCGGCTAAGATAAGTGGGCACATGGATCAATACATGAGCGCAGCACAGAAGGGCATCGGCAAAAACTCCAGGGGAGCCAAACACCAACTCCTGGTTGATCGAACAGTCGCCCGTGATTGCAGAACCCGTCAGACCAACCTGTGCACTGCTTGGATTGATTAGAAGAAAGCCTACGACTCAATGCCACACACATGGATCACTGAGTGCTTGGAGCTGTACAATATCAATGAGACTCTAAGGGCATTCATTGCAAACTCAATGCGGTTGTGGAAAACCACCCTTGAAGCCAATGGCAAGCCACTTGCGCAAGTGTCCATCAAATGTGGCATATACCAAGGAGCACTGTCCCCACTGCTGTTCTGCAAAGGTCTGAACCCCCTCAGCCAAATCATCGAAAGCACTGGCTACGGATACCGACTCAGAAATGGGGCCACCATCAGTCACCTCCTCTACATGGATGACATCAAGCTGTACGCTAAGAGTGAGCGAGACATCGACTCACTGATCCACACCACCAGGATCTACAGCACAGACATTGGAATGTCATTCGGGCTTGAGAAATGTAGTAGGATGGTGACAAAGAGAGGGAAGGTAGTCCACACAGAGGGGGTCTCACTCCCAGAGGGAACAATAACAGACACTGAGGACAGTTACAAGTACCTTGGTATCCCACAAGCAAATGGCAACCTTGAAGAGGCAACAAGGAAAGCGGCTACGGCCAAATACCTGCAACGAGTAAGGCAAGTCCTAAGAAGTCAGCTCAGTGGCAAGAACAAGGCCCAGGCAATAAACAGCTACGCCCTGCCAGTGATCAGATACCCAGCAGGAATCATAAGCTGGCCAAAGGAGGAGATACAGACCACAGACGTTAAGACACGAAAGCTCCTGACCATGCATGGAGGGTTCCATCCCAAATCCAGCACCCTGAGACTGTACACGAGCCGGAAGGAAGGAGGCCGAGGACTAGTGAGTGTGTGAACCACTGTCCAAGATGAAACATCCAAAATCCATAAGTACATCAAGGACAAGGCCCCAACAGATGATGTGCTCAAGGAATGCCTCAGACAGTGGAGTGCAGAGGAAGAGGTGCTGGAGGGACCATCATGGCAGGACAAACCCCTACATGGGGCGTACCACCGAAACATAACTGAAGTGGCTGATATCAAGAAATCCTCCCAATGGCTGGAGAGGGTCTGAAGGACAGCACAGAGGCCCTCATCCTGGAGCACAGGAGCAGGCCTTGAGCACCCGAGCAATAGAGGCCCAGATCTACCACACCAGACAAGACCCAAGGTGTAATCCAGGGGTCGGCAACCTTTACCACTCAAAGAGCCGTTTGTACCCGTTTCACACAGTAAAGAAAACACTGGGAGCCGCAAAACCCTTTTGAAATTTAAAATGAAATAATACTGCATATAATGGCTTTTTTTTTTTTCTTTACCTTTGTGACATAGAATTACATTTTGAATATGAACGAACTAAAATAAAATACATTTTAATTAAATACAGTGGTCCCTCGCTGTTTCGCTGATTTTTTATAGTGTATCAACACGTATTGTGTTCTGCATCCTGATTGGCTAAAGGATTGTAGACCTTTGTCTTTGTCAGTCATTCTCCTTCGTTGTCTCCTGTACAGAATGTGTTCAGTTTGCCAAATTTATTTAAATGTTCGATGACGAGCAGTGTGACTCTGAAGACTGAGCGGTCTGGCAATTGGGCACATGCCAGAAGGGCCGAGGCCGTGCTCTGTTACGGATTTGACCACATGTCCGCGCGCACACTTCTCCGGGTGGTCAATGCGCATCAGGAAGTAGCGGCAATGTTTGCGCATAACGAACTGGTGGAACCTGGAGTCCAGGCGGCTGAACCAGTCCTGAGAGCGCACGGATGTGTTCTCACTACAGTTTTGTGTTTGGTGCAGAGCTATAGAACCCCTCCCCCCGTTCCACAGACTACAGGGCCGCTTGTAGGTGTAAATTGCCAGGGCCGATGATCCCAGTCCGTCACTGCTCTGAAGTGCTGTATGTTTGCAAGTTTTCTCCCCAACAAAACCCGCAACAGCGCAGCGGCGCCAGGCGCCTCGGTCAGGGGAACTGTGAAATACACACATATTTATACACGTAATTTAAAGCTGACTACTTCACGGATTTTGGCTATCGTGGGTTATTTCTACAATGTAACCCCCATGATAAACGAGGGACCGCTGTACTGAGCCGCATCAGAGGGATCAAAGAGCCGCATGCGGCTCCGGAGCCGCGGGTTGCCGACCCCTGGTGTAGGCTGTGCAAAGAGGCTCCTGAGACAGTCCAGCACATAACTGCAGGGTGTAAGATGCTGGCAGGGAAAGCATACATGGAGCGACACAACCAAGTGGCGGGCATAGTGTACAGAAACATCTGTGTACGGGCTGGAGACCCCGAGGTCAAGGTGGGAAACACCTCCGAAGGTTGCGGAGAATGACCGAGCCAAGATCCTGTGGGACTTCCAGATACAGACTGACAGAATGGTGATGGGGAACCAACCAGACATAGTGGTGGTGGATAAGCAACAGAACAGAGCCGTGGTGGTGGACATTGCAATACCAAGTGATGGAAACATCAGGAAAAAGGAACACGAGAAACTAGAGAAATACCAGGGGCTCAAGGAAGAGCTGGAGAAGGCCTGGAAGGTGAAGGCATCAGTGGTGCCCGTGGTGATCGGAGCACTCAGGGCTGTAACCCCCAAACTGGAGGAGTGGCTACAACAGATCCCAGGGAAAACATCAGACATCTCAGTCCAGAAAAGTGCAGTACAGGAACAGCAAAGATACTGCGCAGAACTCTCAAGCTCCCAGGCCTCTGGTAGAGGACCCGAGCTGGATGAGAGTGAGAGACCAACCACCGTGGAAGGTGAGGAGCACATTATATATATATATATATATATATATATATATATATATATATATATATATATATCCATCCATGATGGAGAGCAGTTTGTCCAGTGTCAATCCGTCCAATGTCCCTTTTACTGGTGCTGCTCCTCCAGTAGAACCACAGTGAAGTCCAGGGCACTGGCCTCCACAGTAGAAGATCTGCAGTAACTTACTGCACACATTGAAATACCTGAAGTGTCTTAGGAAGTAGAGTCTGCTCATGCTCTTCTTGTACACAGCGCCTGAAGAGGGCAGCAGGGTGCAGTAGCTCGTGAGGTTTTTCCTGAAAACCACTACTTTTTAAGTTTCTCTTGTTTGCAGTTTAATATTTTATTTTATTTTTTATTTACCATCTTTGTTTTTCTACCTCTCAGGGGGATATTATGTGACAACAAGAGGCCTCTAAGAGGCCCTCTTCACAGATAACTGAAGTTTAAAACTGATTAACAAAGAGATTACATGTGGCGAGTCGAAACACCCCATTTCATTAGAAATCACAAAGCCAACTTATATCAGACTATTGATTACATGAACAGTTATGTAGATTTCCATTACAACCCCCCCCCGCCCTTGATAGTAATAAAATCATTTTATTCTTAATCAACCAAACAACACATTTGACATAAACACAGTGGAGAAATAGATGCAGCTGTTTTTGTGGCTGAGAGCACCAAGAATGTAGCTAAAGCTGAAAGCTTAGAAAAATAAAATGATAAACACCACAAATTAATGAACATAATCAATTAATATGAGTATAATGGAAAAGATTTAAGGCGCCCGTTAATAGCAGTGCACCATCCAAGTCACACCTTACTTAATTTGAGTCTGAGCTGTTTGACTCATCGTCATCAGAATCTGGGTCTGGTGTTGGGGCAAAAGTTCTGTTTACAGGTAGTGTGCAGTCATCATCTTATTGAACCATTTAAAAATGCAGAGAATCACACAGGACACGACCAAAATTACTATTAAGATAACGCCGAGAAATTCTTGAGTGGAAGATGCTTGACGATCCTCTCAAGGCTGCGGTCGTCCCTTTCACTGATGCACCTTTTCCGACCACATTTTTATCTTCCACTCAAGTTTTTCTGAACATGTTTGGATACAGCACTCTGTGACCTTTTGTGTCTTTCTCCTTGTGGAGGGTGTCAGTGATTGTGTACCCACTGCCCCAGACTGAGAGACCATTTAAAGGCTCAGGAAACCTTTGCAGGTGTGTTCAGTTAATGAGCTGATTAGAGTGTGACACGTGACTTCCCAATATTGAACTTTTTAACACTATTCTAATTTTGAGACACAGAATTTTAGATTTTTTCTCTGTTTTTCGATGCTCTGTATGTGGTTCATTAGTTCATCTCTAGTTCTCAGTACATTTTTACAGGGCGGTGGTTTTGTTAAATACATTTCCGTTGGCGTCTTTAACCCAGCTGAGTTTGAGCAGCTCAGTGGCGTTGGCGATCCCCACACGTAGTGCCATCTAAAAAAAAAAAAATACAATGATTTTACAACTTTAAGAGGGTAAAAACCACTGTAACATGATTCAAAGTTCTGAAAAGTCAATTTTGCACAATATGTCTCCTTTAATACAGATGAACCCGGCCTTTACGTGCCACTAGTGTGACTCACCTGCTGGAGCAGTTGTTCAAGCACCACAGGGTCATTTGGATTTACACCGTTTGTGTTCAGCTGCAGTTTGATCTTGTATTTCTTCACTGAAACAAAAGAAGAAATGATTCAATAATTGTGCAGTTAGTAGTTGGTGTACAATTATCTTCTTGAGTTGAAATGACTTCAGTTTTACAGTAGGTTATGTTTTGTCTTTCTGTTTTGCTCAAATTGATGGAAACAAATTTGGGCCTTTGATCAGTGAAATTCAAGAATCCAAGTCATTTCAACTCATATTTTGAAGAACAACAGGATACACACTGGGCCAGCTGTAACAGATAAAAGGCCTCATCTTGTCACAGTTTGAGTCCTCCCATCTTCCTTGAGACTCAAACTCAAAGTTTGCCACCACACATTGTTCGTGTATTTCAGCGTTATCGGGCTGCACTGGGTTTTGGGTTTTCCAGTAGGAGAAAGTGGAGTTGTTCCCGTCCAGCCACCTCCAGGGCTGCCTCCTGAGGCCGATCCAGGCCCTGGTCCCGGAGATCTTGGCCTGGATCTGGTCGTTCTGGGCTGCATTTTTCACACTGGCCAGGTCTGTGTGGTGCAGCCTGCAGTACTGCTGAGCCTCCTCCCAGGTGAAGGAGGCATTAGTGTAAACAAAGGTCTCTGAGGATCCTGGGACGTAACACATAAACAGTGAGTTAGAATAAGTTAAGGCCTGTATGCATTTACTCTGAGACATTTCTGTGACATCACGACATCCTAGAATCCCCATCGTTTCACACTGAACTGGAGGACAGAAGTCTGTGGTACAATTTGCTGTTTAACTGTGAGATTTCTTGTCTGTAAAATCCAGAATGATCTCTAATATCTGTATATTTTATACATTATCCCTCTGGCTCATGTCAGTGAAATATCCAAACCTGATGTACGGCTGTGTTTGAGTTTGGCTTGAGACACAGCAGATAACACAGTACAGAGAAATATATGGATAGAAAATACAGAGAACATGCAGAGAGAACTAGTCTGGATCCAAGACAACAATATTATGAGCTTTTAACCTGGTTGATGTGTGGTATCCTCGTGTATGTACTGTACCTGGAGTTGTGTTTGGGAAAATTAACGTGTTAACTATTTGGGTGAATGTTTTTTCTGGTTCTCATTAAACCAGTGGTTCTGTGAGTCCACACGGAGGTTAGACCAGCCTCTCCATCAAAGACCTTATGATTGACAGGCAGAGCAGCACCTGCTCGTTTGGACATGAGGAACAGATAAATGGACGACACATGTGTGGGCCTAGTTCAACTTTTTATTGTGCTATGGCACAAAATGGAGGCTAATTTGAGTCTTTCATAGGCCTATGTCAAACTGAATGGACAAAACACACAGGCTGTTTGTACAGCTTTGTCAGACCTGTTAAAGAACTGTTAACCTTATTCAATGTTTTACAGTATGTCATTTATCTAAACTGACAATTTGGCACATTATAGTTATGAAAATAATGTGATTAGTCGAGATTAACTGCAATTAACCAGGGTGTCTTTTTAAATCTGGTTAATTGACATGATTTTTTTTTCTCCCAGATTTGTGATCATTACATTTTTTTAATTGAATCTCTTTTCTTAGTTTAGTTTCATTCACATGTTTGAGCAGAGCGACACAGAACATGTGACCACATCAGTGCAGCGACTTTGTTTTTGGCCCAAACGACTTTCAGTGTAGCATCAGATACAGGCTTAGCGCCATCTGCTGGTTCTTTTTATTACTATATGTCAGGACCAACAAAGGGGGGAATTGTCTCTATTTATTGAAATTATTTAAAGCTGTGCTAAAAGAAATGACAAATCAATGCTGTAGAAAGTACTATAAAGTATTATAATAAGCCACATTGCATATTTAAGGAATTTCAGTACCCTCTCGTATCAATCTTTGTATTTGTGCTCCTCTGGTCCTGTTTTAGCCCAGTCCATGACATGGT